>BSBM01000159.1:1237500-1280000 GCA_027924585.1 Larix kaempferi | reverse complement strand
TGGTGGCTCAACACTTGACCATGTTGTTTTAGGGCTTCACTGACTTTGGTAATTTAAAAAAAATATAAAATTGACTTTTAAAATTTTGGAAAAATAGATCCACACAAGATTCTTCTGTTGCCTATGCCTCTACATATTTTTTTTCTTGTAAATTGAAAATTTACATAGCAAACGGGTGGCTCAACAAAAACATGTGCATTATGTTTGAGAAAAAAAATAACATACCAATCTTTGAATAATGACATTTTGGGGTGGTTATACCACTTTTCCATAAATAAAAGTTATATATTCCGGAAGGTCATACATTTTTCTATGTTTCATCTATTTACACCTAATCCAAAAACGTTTTGTAGGTACCTCTAATAATTCATTTTAATGATAATATTTCTGTTTTTCCAGAATGTCATTGCAACTAACATGTCATAATTGGGTATCATTACCTTGCACCAGCTCGACTGTAATTGAATAATATTATTATTTAATAAATTAAAATAGGAGAGACTCATCCAAATAGGACTGTTGAAGAGTGTTCACTGACCCACTATGGGGAATGAAACTATTGTAGAAGGAAATTGACAAGTGGTTGCTCTTCCCTCACTTACTAGCTGTTGCAGGAGGAAAGCTCCCTAAAATTGTGGTCATGTTCCCCAAGGAAGGTGGAACTGAGAAGGTGGCTCATTAAATGATTTTTTAACTGACCCAAACACCTAAGCAGACATATAACCATCGAATGGGGCAGGAGGCTCACTTACTTTTCCTTGTGATTTGCTGGAAACTTTTACGTTGAGCACACAAGAGGAATTCGATGAGGGGATGCTAGACTGAGTTGCAGAGTAAGACTGTGAGATTAATTTGCTGAGTTTGCAGAAAGTGATTTGTATGCAAGTATTCATGATTGTTGAGATACAAAGTGATTGTCATAAGCTTCTACACAGTATCTTCGACCTGGTGGTTCAGTGAACAGGATCGGGGGTCCTAAAGCAAGTGATCTTGGCTGCTTCCAAGAGATGGTTGAGAGGAACGGTCTTCTTTGGGTGTTTTTCCACCTACATAGTTTAAATAGGTTCTACATTATCTGTTTTATTATTTCTAGACTCTTGCTTTATACTCTGAATAATTCTATCTGCAAATTTATTAAGCTATTTCCTTTATGAATTTATGGCTGATAGAAATGTTAGACTACTGAACTGTATATTTAATTTTGTAAAGTGAATGAATGATTAAGAATGAAAATGATAGGTAGATGAATGTAAATCTTCTCTGTATTTTTCCTTTCACATATGTGATGTACTCTAGTACGGAGAAGGGTATTTAAGTTGTAGATTAGAAATGATATGATTATGAAAATAGAATGTTGATCTTATGAATTTTCACTTTAAGCCTTCCTACCGAACAAATATAATATTTACTGTTGGAAGATCATTAGCATATTTAAAACAATTGCATCATTTTCACAATACTGTAAGAGAAAGAGCTATTAGGATAATTAATATTTAAATAATAAATATAGAAGCCGAAAAGCTAAACAGTATCAACATAGTACTGTAAAATACTTTTTTATATATATTAATCATTCACTAATTTTTTATTAAAGTCAAAACATAGGATAGATATATATTTTAGAAATATGTACAGTTAAAACAATCACACTGGAAATAGATTGAGTATTATTGTAAAACACAGAGTTCAACATAGTCAAAATCAAATTAATCATGGTCATCAAATGTGTGGTGCATCGCACTCGGGTGATTTCATTTGGCGATCCTTTGTCCTCCCTTCTAGTGACTGGGATCTTATCCTCTTGTTCTTTCCCTTTTAGACCCCTTTATGGCTCCCTCTAGATTTCCCATCTCTCCCTCTAATAGCTCCTTTAGGTCCTTGGGGTTGAGATATTATTAGTACTAAAAACTTCCATAGACATGGTTATGAGAGGGGTAGAACATCCGCATATACATCCCAAATCCAATAAAATGTTGTAACTTGGTCTCTAAACTTCCATGGATATTCCACTAGAACAATTTGTCGCAACGAATCTTACCACTAGTTCTTTTAATTAGTTTTTTTAGAACTATAAGAGAAATTATCAAACAAGAAATACACAATCCACACACATTCGACACAAAATTGATCTTGGGAAAAACCCTATGGGGAAAATCCGAGCTAAACTGAAGTCTTTTCCAAGTGCTCTTTTATGTATAACGCAAATATAAAAGGAGATCGGTACTAATGATGGAGTTAGCTTGGACACTGTGGCTTGGATGGTTTCTATAGAATATATTACTCCCTTTGTTAATCTTCACATTCACCCCTTATAGTTGCCCATTTATGGAGCAATACAATAGAAAATGGAACCCCTTCTTTTCCTAATAGCTTGGTATTTAACATAGATCGATAACCATTTATGGTTAATTTTAGGGTTTGTACATGCCTAGATTTACGTTTAGGGTTAGGGTTTTGGACCCTCTAGAATGTTCATGAAATTCCATAGATGACTAGCTCCACATGTACGAGAAATGAGAGATGACGTGGAGTTCAGTGGAGACTATGGTGGTCAACTCAATGGGTCAAGTTGCGGAAGGCATAACTTCTTCATACAAACTCTTATTGAGGCGATCTTTGGACCACTAGAAAGATCTTCGAGTGTAGAATCGTTACATGGCCCATGCATTAGCAATGGGTTGTTTTACCTCAAAAAATGTTGTTTAGAACCTCAAACAGGCCTAGGAATGTTGTGGACCGGAAATATGCAAAATGAGACCTACACATAAAATGGGTTGTACAAGCCAATTCATCCAATATTGTGACCCCAAAAGCTCCAAATAGGTTACAAATTATATTTTGACCCATTTCGGATCATTGATAATGGAAGGGAAACTCTTTGTTAGCTCTGTAAATTCATCAAGAAACATACTCTTCTCCCAAATGCTAAAAGCTCACAATGTGTTTGCATTCCCAAATGGAACCTTCAAAACATGGGAGAGAAGACTAGTGCTACAATCAATGTAGTTAGCAATGAAAATATGGGTAATTTAAGCTTCTTATCCTCTTATTTAGTAGTAGAGAAACCTTCAAGCTTCCCAAGTCTCGGAGAAAAATACAACAAAAACACAATTTATTTAAAAGTCCCATAAAAGTAAATCTGTTTATCCTAATAACATAAACAAAACCCTAAAATCACATGGTGTACACGGTTTTGATCTTTAGTTGTAATTTATTTGTAGGTTAGTGGCTCTCGTGTTACTATATATCTCATGTTGTCACGAGTGTTTTATTTGGACTATGTATTTACACCAACATAGGGAAAACATTTTGTAACGATAACAAGACATATAAAAAACTAGTTAAATTAAGTATATTATGGATTATTGAAGAGGATAAAATTTTAACTATTTATGCTATTCTAAGTAGCCTTATCTTATCATGAGCGTGAGAGCTCCCATCATAGTCACGACTCACAACAATCAATAAGCATGTGGTGACTGTGAAGATAAAATCAATCTCCAATAGAAAGAACGAATGCAGTAGAACATGTTTCCTATCTCTGGTTTCAATTTTCCTTCAATAATAAACAATACAATCCGTTGACTAAAACAGATCAAATCAATTCTGTTAATTACTGAAAGCCAAGCTATAAATCCTGGGCTCCGGAGCTCAGATTAGCGATCAGAGAAGCAACGTTCGGAGCGACAGTGTAGCCGTAATCATGGCTAACAATCACGCTCCTCGTCATGCTGAGAAAACGGCTGGCCAGCATAGGTTTCCATAAGCGTCAGATCGAGGCCCTGGGGTGGCAACGTTGGATTCAAGAAAATGTCCAGTGCGTTATAAAACCCCGCAAGATCTGAAGGAGCCATGGGGCCGAGCACTTTAACATTCAGCGCCAGTTCTCTATAACGCTCCTCCCATGGTCCGGATACGGCCACCAGCAAGGAAACACTGGATACCATACTTACTGAATAATAATTTGACAACTTAATCTTCAACATCTCCACCTTAAAAACTACATAAAATATAATAGCTATTTTCTAGATCTGAAGAAATATTAATTTGGAATAGCGTTTTTCAAAACTTCTCAATTAAAAAATCCTTTCCCATTCACTACCTTGTTTACGCTGGTTAAATTATGAGAATAATTTTAAAAAATAATTTTTTATTAGATTGTTGGGTTAATTAATTGAATTCTATGAAAAGGTGAATAAATCAAAATTTGAGTTAACTGTCTATGTGAATAATGTAAAACTCACTTAATATTTCGATGGAAAAATCAAATTTACCTTTAGAAGAGTCACCAGATAACTCATAAATCAGTCACATGAAAAAGTAAGTATTGTCGAGAGATCTTAAATCGGTCAATCAGAATTGAATAATAATTCATAAATAATCATTCAATCTCCACTGAAATAATTACTTGCAATTCCGTTTTATTGCATAGAGTCGATACAGCTAGAACTAGCTAGGGCGTATGAATACAAGGGTATTCTTATTACTAATATGACATTACATTACTAATATTGGTTGGCTGTATCAAGGGCAGAAGACGATCTTGTAAGTAGCACCAGAAGGGCAACTGCGGGTCTTAGTGTCATCGGTGGGATATTGGTAGGCATCTGGGCACTGCGCGTTGTTACATACTGGTGCATAGCAGCTACCGTCTGACAGAGTTAGGGAGAGAGCCAGATTGAATCCATCAATCACAGAGATATCATAGAAGTCTTGACTGTTGCCTGACCCTGTATTCAGATTATATTCCACAACCGTTGTGGGAGCCTATCCGGAGAGCGTACAGCTGAGCGCGCCGCCGTAGTCACCAGTAGTGCAGCTACCTCGACCAGATGCATCGAAGGAGCAGCCGGTACGGCCCCAGAATCTGCCATTCGCTGTTCCTGCGGGCACGTCAACAGTCCATGTCGCACCCTGTCCCAGCTCTGTACCACCACGAACAGGAATTCCTGCCGGCCACACCGTCTGTGAACACTGGTTCACCAATGTAAATGTCGTAGCACCAACTCCTGCATTTAGCGAAACAAAGGAATATTAATTTCATGATATATCAACACATTCGGGACACTAGAGTTAGAGTTGAGGGAGCAGCAGCTTACCTTGAAGATAAACATTGAAAATGACTAATGCTGCAATTGAAATAGAAACTGGTAAACTTCTTTCCGCCATGGCAACAACCAACAACCAGCTACAAAGCTAAACGGTACAGCAATACAATACAATGAATACAATGAAACCAGTGTGCCTCATAAAACCAACTATCACGTCCGCCCTTGGTATGGAATGATAGAATTTGAGTGAAGGAACGATAGAAATGACTCCTTGTTGTTGTTGTTGTTTAGACATATAATAATCAATTACAAATGACTTCCCTCCGATCCAACGCAGCTCCATAGGGTATTAAAAATGTATTTTAATATATAGTAAATATTAAAAACAATGACATAAATATTTAAAAACAATGACATAAATTTTTAATAATTAAAAAAATGGAAACATTTCATTCCACCATCATGTATCTATTTAAGCAGCAAAAGTGAGATTGTTGACACTGTCAGTCCCCATAAACCCATAAAATCAGCGGAAATCTAGAGCATATTAAAAGTTTAAATAGGCTTCAAGTTCACTTTTCCAATTTCAAACCAATCCCCATCATCCATAAATATCGTACATCTGCCTCGAGTGTCACCACTGGACTTATAGCTGCCGCCGCCCATGGGCTATTTTCTCCCTTATTTTGTGGTTTTTCAAATCCGTAATTTGTTTGTATATAGAAGTTTGAAACGTTGGAATTTGTTTGTATATATCCACTGCAATTTTAGTAAGGACCAACAACTAGAGTTGTATCGATGCCCGTCACCAACGATTTTTTTTTTTTCACTGAAAATTTCAACTTACTATTAATATGCGAAATAGTAAATAAAGCCAGCTGTCAGATCATAACAAATTACATATCCCTATCAGATAGGGCCATTTGTCATCTAGTGACATAGAATCATCAACCATAGCCATATAGTCCAAATAAAAAGAGCCATATGTCCCAATATCATCCATAGTCCAGACCAGAAATATAACCAAATATATAGTCATCCGAGCATATAAATAGACCAAAAAAGATATTATGTCTCATATACAGTCATCCTCAACGGTCTGCCACCAAGTGCATCAAAAACATGTATCAACAATACTATAAATACCGAAAACAACATCAATAAGAGGCTGTAATAAGTGCCACAAAAAAGTATGGAATACGCCCAACAAGTAGTTGGACCCTGTACCATCAAGGATGGAACAGGGACGAATTCGGTGCAGTAGGGTTGTGGACCCTATTGGAGAAGCCATCTAGTGAGCCCGTCGCGTCCATCTCAATGTCGCTGCTATCGTCCGAAGACCAGAAGGGACCCCCATCTTTAAGCTGTCCAGACGAAGCCGGAGCCCTAAATTTTCGCCACAAATGCCCAACCTCTTTGCAGTTCGAGCAACGGAAAGGTATGCCCCAGTAGTCAATGATCTGTGTGAGCTTGCATCCGCGCCAGTTAATGTGGAGCACATCAATAAGTCCCAGAGATATATCAACCTCAACCAAAACCCTCCCCATCCGTCGGTCAAAACCGTTGAGGTGTTCCTCATCAACATGGAGAAACCGCCCAAGACGATTTCCAATGGCCTCAAAGGCCCCACGATTCCACAACGCCAGTGGGAGTCCAGGCAAAAGAACCCACAGATGACGAAGACGAATTGAGGGAGTTTCAGGGTCGAAATCTGTCTGCCATTTCTGCAGCATCAAGCTACCCGCACCATAGAGCCAAAGACCATTGAGAATGCGTGCAAAGTGTGCCTCTTGCTCGAACTTAAAGCCATACCACCCACACACAAAAGCAATGACCTGAGGTGTATATTTCAGAATGGGGGTCCATTTTTCCTCGACCCATTTGACAATATCCCTTCGATTCATAGCATGATACGAAAATTTTCCGACTAATGCAGTCATGTTAAACTCTACGATCTCTTCCAGCTCGATGTCCCTGCCAATCGTCATCCAAGCCTCCCCCAGCCTGCTAAAATACTTGCCATTCTGCCTCCGAGTCGCGCGGGATGTCGACCCAATTCTTTCACCGTTGCCTCGACCTGGAAGATCCCTGACACTACCCACTGAAGGGTCCGAGCCCAATGCATCTGCATTTGTCTTCCCCACAAACAACTGTCCCTTCTGAGACTTGGCATGTGGCGCCACCTGTCGACAAGTTGAAACCCGTTTCCCCTTCAACTGATTTTTGAAAAAAGCATCTGGTTTAAACAGCCCTGCTTCCTCAATCATGTAGTCAGATATGTTGAGGTTATTATCCGCCGGTAAAATGGTATCCGGCGTGTTCTCCCCCATACCGGCAGTTGCACAAAACAGTTCCAGATAACACGGGTTCAAAACCCCCTTCGTCAAATCCCAGACGAGAGTGTAATAACTGACTAATAATCGCGGGCTCCAAACCCCTGTCGGCAAATCCCCTAACGAGTGGAATAAATAATGACAATATTCAAATCCACAGCAATGGTCCCCAGCAAAATCTATCAAAATCCAATAATGGTCAGCAGAGATACAAACAGCCTGGGATGCGGTGGTCCACACCCCGAAAAACCAGCGGAGAGTATATTCCAATGTCCACCAACATTTAACGGCCACCCACGAGAGTCCCCAGAGGCAAAAACACAGCGGAAACAACACTATTATGGTAACAGTTGATAGTCTATACACCCATCCAAGAGTAGTAATGCGACCACAAAAACAATGGTCCACACACCACAGCCAACCACACCGTAAAAAATTACAAACAGTGTAAACAGTTTTGATTGTTTTACCCGCTTAATCCATGGAAAGAGACCCCAGCTAATGTCTTGTTTCATGCGGCTCCCGCACTTTGTGGTTTGTAAGCGGTAGTCAGCCCGAAGTCCAGATGGCGGCAGAGCAGTTCCACAAACTCACATACAGCAAACCTGTGTAAACCCTAGTCTCCATAATCACCCAATCCTTCGCTCCTTGCGCAAGCCGTCTCCTTGCGCAAGATGTCCCTTGTGCAATCCAAAATCGCCCAATCATTTATTATTACCTTACAACTAGAGTTGTATCGATGTCCCTACGACCGTCACCAACGATTTATTATTACCTTACAACTAGAGTTGTATCGATGTCCCTACGACGAAAGTATTTATTTCTCACCCAAACTCCGATGTTTATTTTGTACAAATTCAGGTAATAAAATAGATGATAGGAAATTACGGTGGATATAATTCAAAATCGCATGCAATGCAAGATTGTTATTGGAGATTCTTAAATTGCATGCAATGCAAGATTGTTATTGGAGATTCTTAAATTTTAAAAGATGGAAAATAATTTAAGTAATAACAAAAGATTAAAAAATATAAAAATTAAGTTCTTTATAAGAGTGGTTAATCCAATAAATAGTAATAATATTGATAACAAATTAATTGTTTTTTAAAAAGGAAAATATTAATAATAATATGGTAAGTGAATATAATAAAAAAATATTATTAAAATTATACATAACAAGCATCAATAACCACTAATAAATATAGTTCATGTTCTATAGAGCACTAGTAAATGGGAATTGATGTTCATACTAAATAACATTAGTTACACAATATATCTCTTACTTAACAAAATATATCTCTTGAACATCATATGTCAAGGAATAGTTATTGTTCAAATGCCTTCACTAAACGTGGATAGATTAGCAAATGAAACAATACCTCAGCAATCAAGCACATTTTCAAAAGGAAATATAAGTGACCAAGTGACAATGCCCTTTCATCTATGTTGGGTTCAATGCCAACTCTACACATTAAATGTGAATAGATTAGCAAACAAGAAAATCCCTCAGCAATTAAGCATAGTTTTAAAAGGAAATATAAGTGACCAAAGTGCCAAAGCTCTTTCATCACAATGTTTCAAACTAAACTATTACAACCATAAAAAAAAAAGGTAGATCACAACCATGAAAATAAAAAGTGAATCTATGTCTCATAATCAAATCAAGATCTCTGGAAATAACACTGAACATAGCAATCCGCAGAAGAATCAGTGCCACAATATGACTAAGACGCAATCCAACACAACTCCAGTCACGGCATAATGATGTGATGCTATATACAAACTCAAGGTATTCAAACCAACCAACACTATTACGATTCTAAAATATGTGAATAAATGTCCTGAAGTCGGACATAGTAAGACAACGTGTACCATTACCACATGATATCCAACTCGGCGATAATGATAATGAGAGGAAAGGTACCTAGTACAATATAACAAGCGTGAATAGATTTCTTGACATCGAACACCTGTAGACTCTAACAACTAGGGGACTTTGATGTATCCCCACAGTTACTAGTGAGGAAACTTTCCACTGATGACTACAAGCTCCAAGGTACTAAAAGGACTCTAGATCACGATCCCATGAATAATTTTTTTGGCTTCGATGGGATGTGAATTGTTGGAAGGGGGGAATTAGGGAATTCCCTATCATCCAACACGATTTAGTAGCAGGAGGCCAAATTTTTGTTGGAACAAACTGATGATTTTGAGATATGCTTGACATGGGAAGGCCAGAAAACTGAACTCGAGAATTCTAAAGGTCAGTTGACTCAGGAAAAGACTTCCCTTGAACATAAGCACAACATAATAAGTGATAAAGGAAGCAATAACTCAAGAAGAGAAACAATATAAGTTAGTGATGTATGAGACACCAATGACTGCTCCATAATGAATGGAATTTTATCTAGTCAGTCAAAATAAAGAATAAATGAGATTAGCTTCCTAAAGCCATATTATAACCCAAACTTCATAGATAATGACTCAAAATAATGTTCTTTGTTCAAGGGGAACACAACTTTCTACCATACATAAGTAAGAATGTGACTCTTTCCCATTATTCTTTTTGGAATATTAATTTTTTTTTCTTCTTCATATTATTAAAGCCTAAAAAGGAATAAAAGAATACTATTATACATAGGAATAAATAAGTGTTGAGGGAAAGGGAACTAGTTCTAGGCACATGGAACATACCTATGCATAATGCAAGGAACATGAGCAACATAATGACACTCAGGGTGTGTTTCTTCTTGATAAAAGGGTGTGAAGCTACAAAGGAAAAATGATGCATAACTTAGTGATAATGAGATAACTAATCAAGGCTTGACAAATAGCTAAAGGATGGAAGCTGGCATAAAGCTCAGAAGCACAAGCAGGAAAATGCAATGCATTTACAACTTTAAAAAAATGGATACCGTAACGTGGATTTTATCGAACCTAGGTCAGTTAGTGCTCACCAATCTTTTCACATTTAAGGAGTATGAAAAACTTAAACAAAACTCCATTTTACCATCTTGTGGATTTTTATCGAGCTCGGGATAGTAGATGCTCATCGATGTTTTCAATTTTAAGGAGTCTGAAAAACTTAAAGAAAACTCCATTTAAATGAGAGCTCTATAAGGGATGGATATAAATATATGAGAATGAAAGGCATGTGACTTCTTCTCAAATTCATGGTAAAACTAAAAGGATCCCAAGCCTATGAGGAAAACTTAGCATGGGCACCAAAATGGCATAAGGGTTCTAACTATGGCGTCCCATGTTAGGTAGGCTCTATTGTGAAAAATATGCCATATAATTTTTAGAGGAATGGTAAATGTCACAAGTTCGCAAAAATACCCTAAGGTATTCCGAAACTAAAGGATAATATGCAAAATGCATATTGACTGGATTTTCTATCCTAAATGCTAGTTAAGAAACATTATACACGCCAAAGATGTTTCTGTCACAAACAAAAAAAATACTAACCTACAAAATAAACTAGTATAACCCTAACAGAAGACCCAATTAGTTTGTATGCAAAGTAAAAATATCAATTATACAAAAGTGGGTATGGTAAAAATAAAATAAAATACGGTAAAAAATCATTTTTACCATTCCATTTGCAAAATTTGAAAAACTTGGTGTGTTTTGGGTGAAAAATACCTCCATATTCAAAGGCGATTATGATATCTAGGAGTGACCATTTTCCAAACCGTCAGTCCCGGGTAACAAGTCTCATCCTCCTCTTTCATTTAATTCCCATTTTATTAATTTTAGTTCTGTTTTTCAATTTTTTTTGGAATCCCTAGTTATAAACGATGATGTACGTGGGATATAGTTATGCAGGTCGTGTGAAATCTAATGATAAAGAAGTATCCCACGTACATGTACGCAAATTTTATTTCTTAGAAAAATAGCTAAAAAATATCAAATTTTGGTAGAATGGCGATTGAATGGAGAGAAAGGTAGCATGAAGAGATAGACAATTTGGTCATGGAAGATGACGAGGCCCTTGAAGCACTCTTCTAATGCAGAATGAATGATTTTTTTTTAAATGAACAACATGTGGGCTCAAGCACGATTACTCAGGAATTTGATTAGTTACTAGGATACAGAGGCTGAGGCTTTTGTCGTTGATGACCAACCTCTATAGATAGAGGTGGATGATATCTACTTCCTCATTGATATTTCCAACTGGGATGAATTATCGAGCTTCAAAGCTTGAAGTGTTGGGGGAATGACCATAGAGGAGTACATAGACATGTACTACATCCCTCGAACTCAAAAGGTGGGATCTAAGGTCCCAATGTGAGTTATAGAGAGCCTGTGGCTCAATATTATCCTCAGGAGAATTCAATAGATCACTTGATTAGTGGTAGGGGACCAAGTCTCGTGGGTGCATGTATTTTAAGGATCGAAAATACATTAAAAAAAGTGTTTTCTCTCACTAGAAACACGTTTTTTAATGTATTTTCATTTTTTCATGGTGAGGATGTTGTTAAAACTATGCAACATGGGTACTTGTTGGATGCATAATTTAATTATGCATCCAACAAGTTATCCCGCTTGAAATTTGAGTAATCCTACAAGGCGATAAGTTGAAAATACGATCCAAAAAAGTAGTTTTTTTACTCTCTCTCTCTACTATTATTTCATTACTTTATTATTATTTTCCTTAAGAGGCCCATTTTTAACCCAAATTTCCTCTAATGTCTTGAATTTTGATTGACTTCTTCTTCTCTTGGTGTGGGTAGCCAATGCTTGATCATCTTCTTTGAGTAAGGCTTTTCTATTGGCTACTCTAGCCTCTTCTTGAATGCAATCCTCCCATACCACATCAAACTTCATACTTTATTTTCTGGCACACATGATTTGGATGAATGAATCCCAAGGTCTAGTGAGACCATTGAGAGCAGTCATAACTAGTTCATCTTCATCAAGGGAGTCTCCAATGGCTTCTAGTTGTTCCTTGAACAAGGAGACCCTTGTGAAGTAGTCTTGAATAGATTCTCCTTGATTCATATTAGTTCTCTTCAATTGAGCTCTCAAGTTCATCTTCCTATTGACATTCCTCCCTTCATACATTCTGCATAGGGCATCATACATTTCCTTTGGGTTCTTCTTTGATGCTACTTGGGGAATCAAGTAGTATTTGATAGAATCAACAATGATTCTCTTTTCCCTAATTAAGTCCTTCTTATAGGGATTCCTTGAGATCAATTATAGGGTGGATTTTACATTATATAGAAAGTGTGAAAGCACACATCGATAAGCCTCATTGAAGAAATTTTTCCAAGTGATTCATGTATTAATGTAGGCTATTAGATTCATATATTCACCAGAGTCCTTTTTTACATGCTCTTGGGATATTGTGGAATTGTCCCAAGATGTGGTATGGGAGGCCCTTCATTTGAGCCCAAAACAAATGAGGTGTAAATTATTAAGAAAAAACCTAATCGTTTATCTCGGGGAAGTCACAATAATTTCGTAGTTCACTTTTGAGGAATGCCCCAAGAAAATACTATGGCACCACAATGAAAATATATGTCTTTGTCTCATGAAAGTCATGGGAATTCCCCAATTCACTTTTGGGGAATGCCCCTAGAAAACTCAATGGCATCACAATGATTATGGGATTGTTTTTCCTATGCACTACGAGTATTGTTTAGAAGCCTTAAGTGATTTTGGCGACTATATTAGTGTATTGAGATTGATGTTACAAATTGAATTCCATATTGGATTCATTAAAAAGGGAATATGTGATATGGGAGAATAAATGATTTTCATCTCCAAGTTGGTTGTAGAACTACCACTAGATTTAACATGAATGATATTAGAACCATAGAGCCACTATGTTAGTCACCATTAATGCAAAAAACTCCAATTCACAACCTCCCATGAATCACATTTTGACATTAAGGAAATCAAAAGAAGCTTAAGGTGGCACCTTCTATATCTAGCACAAATATGATTGGAGTGGAAATTAGGGGATATGCCAACTCCACTCATTGAGAGGATGCTACAACTAAGGAAAAAAAAGGAATATTATGGTGGCACAATCTATACCTAGCACTATATGATTGGAGTGAAAATTAGGGGATATGCCAACACCTCTCATTGAGATAAACATGGAATAAAATGTTGTATTTAACAAAAAATATTCCCAAGGGGGTTGTAATGTGTGAAGGAATTACAATGAGAAACCAAATGAAAAAAAAGAAGTTAGGGAAACCCTACCATAATGGATAAAAACATTTAGAGTTCACATACGCGACAAAAGGGTAGTTGGCCTTGAACACACACATGGAGGATTCACATAGAAGAAGGTAGAAGATAGTAAAAAAATCCTATCTATAGTCACTTGGATAGTTTTTTTAGTTGTAGATCATAGAAGAGTAAAAACATAGGATAGCGAGAGCTTAGTTGTAGGGAGTCTCGATGAGAAAAGGACCTACCACTCTTATTGTATGTATGTAGTCCATAGTTTTGTATGCATACCTTCTTATGTTATTAATCCAGATCCTCCTCTCATGTTTTGGAATTATAATAATCATTGAAATACTAGTGGCAGCTAGCAATGTTGTTTAATGGAGACTTATGTGTTATTCCTTGGAGTGTTGTGTTAACAAGGGTTATAAAGAAATTTTCTAAAGGAGAAATTTATGTAATTTCTTTCATGTTATGTACTTGAAGGATGGTTTTCTTTTGAATTTATACTGATAGATTGTTATACCATCTTTTGTTCATTTTATTTCTTTTACATGATTGAAATGTTGGTCATACTAGATGTTAACCATTGGTACACTTTCCATTAATTTGTGAATGAATGAGAATTCATTGTTGACTACCTCGAGACTTTTATGGGTTTCTCTTTTTTATTTCTTATAATCTTTTACAGATGTATTATTCATTGTTGACTACCTCGAGACTTTTATGGGTTTCTCTTTTTTATTTCTTATAATATTTTACACATGTATTATTAAACAAATATGTCATATAATGGGTGATATAGGCACCCAGTGGAAATGTTCTCTAGTTTAAGATCTACTAATATTATCATTCTCCTCTCTTGAACACTCTTATTCAATTAATTTGGTCATGTAATTTCAATATATATTGTAAGGAAGAGGTGGGGATAATCCCCTTGCAATGGAAATGCATGGATGTTAAATACCACATAGTTGTTTCCAAGGTGACCGTGGATAGCGAACTCTACAAGGGTCTAGGGCTACCCCTTCGATTAAAGTGGGGAGATCTAGTACAACCTTGAATGGGTTCCCTTGACATTGTCCTAGTTGTTGGAAGACATTTTGGGGTACACTAGTGGTAGAGATAGAACATGCTGGACACATAAAAGAATTTCCTAGATAAGCCATGCACAATATTACATTAATGTAGAAATGAAATATATGAGAAACATTGCATCTTTATATTTGTGGAGACAAAGAGGGAGATCAAGTTTTGATGGAGAGCATACAAAAGTTAGAAGAATCTAGAGGTTAGAACCAATAAATTATATGTTCAACCATTGGTAGTGTTGAGCCCAGAATTGGCCCCTTTTAATCATCCTTGATCACCTTTCCTTCCCCTGTCCTACACTATTTATCATGCTAATCAAACGTGTTATCCTCACTTTATTCCCCCAAATTTACAAGGTATGACTGATCATTGCTTTAAATTATTAATGCTTATGATTGTGATAATTAAGGCTGTATATCTCTCAATTGTGCTAATATGTTTTGATTTATGAAGGTAGTTTGAGATAAGTGGACTGCAGGAAGGTGGGGTTGAACAAGGTCTTGAAAGGAAGGGTGTTCGCTGCTTAAAAAGGATCCTCGGGGCTTGGATCATCGATTAAAGCACATGGTTCCAATGTAACATCCTAGGTGGAGCTATGATAGGGCAGCTGTAACAGAATGCGCTATAGTTGGAGATCTTTAGTATGTCGTTGCTCGAGCTTAGCTGTGATCTGGAAAGATCGCTACTCCTGGACCAATGAACAGCTTTCTCACATTTTTATGTCTCTACTTTGCCACGTACTGTAACAACTAGTGTTATTTAGGGCGCCTGAAGATCAGAGATCTTCAAGGCTGCCCATTAATAGGATCGGATGTTACAATCTGTATGTATAAATATGGGGAGATGCCTCGACCCAAGGGGTTGAACAACATATAATTAATTCATCGTATTAGAAGCAATTGCAACTGTGTAATAATTCTTCTGTTAATATAAGGAGTTACCTCTGAGTTAAAGGAGCTTGCGTTGTTCAGCCAGCGTCTCTGTGTGAAGGCTGGGCCCGTCTTCCACAGAGATTGCTGAGTTAAAATAGGATTTCGAATTTGTTTTTGTGTGATGTTTTATTTATGATATTTCCCTTGTACGCAGCAGTAGTAAGTGTGACATGAATTTTCAGTATTATATTTCCTTGAGATTGGTAAATGGTGCAGAGCAACAGTCGACTCAGTAGGAACTTTCTTTATGTATTTCATTTGACAGTTGTACATAACCTTGTTCATCTTACAGTTAAGTTGTGATCCCATGAGCCCTTTTACAATTTATCTTTCTTGTATGATTGTTGATTTTCATTCCTGCAATTCAATTTCTTAGAACAGCTGAACTCAACCCCTTGCAATTGAATTTCTAGATTAATATTCAGTTTCTACTTATGGTTTTCAAGAGTGATCAGATTGAAGAAGTGAGTTACTTGTTCTAGGATGTGAATAGGATTTCTTTTTATCTGCAAGTGTCTTTGAATCTTATTTTATTTCTTGTTGATGCATGATAGAAAGGAATTGAATTTATAGTATTTAAACAGCAACTGGGATTACACAGATCTTTGGGATGGACATAGTTGTTAGAGAATAACAATATTCAATTATAATGATTTGGTGTTTAAGCATAGACTGTGCATTTATCCTTTGAAATAAAAAGACTTTCTTGGGTTGACAATAAATCTCATATGCTCTGTGTGTGGTAATAATCTATCTGCATATAGGGTGCTCGACATTTTGGCGTTGTTGCCGGGGAAGGATAAAAATTAAACACTAATCATTAGTTGCATCTGATAATTGTTTTTAGTCAGTCTCTTCTTTGCTGAAATGATCTGCTTCGCATGAATACGAGGAGGGTAAAACGCGATCACCTCCCAAATCCCAAAACCCCACAAAATACTAACAGCGCAGGTGGTTCGGGTCGTGGTCGAGGACCACCGTTGAGAAGAAGGACATTCATCGACGATCTTGTTGACAGAACTGATTCATCTACCAGGACTCGTCAACAAGAAACTCCTATCAGAAGAAGCCCTGCTGATCCTAGGGCACCAGTGTCAGGATCTATGGTGGAGAATACAGGAGCAGCCGTGACTCCCTCATATACCTCTGCTAAGGAAGGTACAGTTGGCGCGGCTGTTACAACTGAATCTGTTGTTACAACTGAGGAATACGCAGTTGTTACAACTGAGGAATACACAGTTGTTACAACTGAGGAATACGTAGCTGTTACAACTGAGGAATACGCAGCTGTTATAACTGAGGAGGACGCAGCTGTTACAAACAACGAAAAGAACACAGGAATGAACGAAGAAGAGGAAACATAAAGGAAGATGAGTAACAGACATGAGACCGAAGAGGAAGAGGCAGTGGTGGAATACCATCATGAAAATTACTCCCTTCCAGAAGGAATGACGGCTACATTACAATTTCCAATTCAGCAGCCAGAAGGGACAGCTCCTATGAAGAACATCTCACCATCGGTGTTTCCTCGCTTCCATGGCAGGGCAGCAGAAGATCCAGACGAATTCCTTTTTGAATTTGATATCCTCTGTTGCAGCTATGATTATGTCACAGATGCCCAAAAGCTGAAACTTTTTCCCGCCACCCTGAAGGACAATGCATTACGATGGTTCATGAGCCTTGGGGGAGGAACTGTTGCTAATTGGAATAAGATGAAGCAAGTATTCCTAGAGAAATATCAAGAATATTGCAACACCAGGGACAAAAGAGAGGAATTATTCAAGATGGTGCAGAAGGAGGATGAAAGTCTGGAGGATTTTGTAGAAAGGCTGTTGTACAATGTGCAAAGAGCCGGGCAAATGAACATGGGGCTGGACGTGCTCAAGATAATCTTGCTTCGAGGGATCAGGGATGATTGTTTAGACATGTTAAATCTGTTAGGAAAGGGAGATATCTCCAAAGAACCTTTTGAGACAATTGTGGAATTGTGTAAGAGATACTCCAGGGGATCTTCTAGGAACAATAACCGGGATAAACGGGATAAGCTGGAATGTGATGTCTTCGACAGAACTCAGAAGTCATCCAATGGAGGAGCTACACGTGCGGAGATAGGAAATCTCCTTGAAAATTTTAAAACAAAAATGATGAGCTCCATCTCTTCGGAGATTGATGTCCTGAAGGCCAAACAAAAACAGGCAGTGGAGGATCTCACACTAGGTGTGTTCTGTCCCCGATGTAGAAAGAATCATCCACTGAAAGAATGCCCTCTTGACAAAATACAAGTATGTCAGCTGTGTGAGCTAAACCATGACATGAAGGAATGTCCCACACTTCCCCAAGTGAAAGGTTGTTCTGCAGGCATCAACTCCAGAAGTGGAATCAGCCTATTTCATTGCACAGAAGAAACCTTGGAAGCCTCGAAATCAAGGTATGCCTTTGGACTCGTTTCTATTTTTGAATAATATGAGCAATTGGAATAATAACATGCAAAATGTGAATACACAATTCCCTTCAAATTATGCTCAGTGGAATCCTTCTCAACCTGCAATACAAAATTATAACTCATGGAGTCCTTGGACACAGCCGCCACATCAACCTACGTCATGGTCTCCTGGATGGAGGAACTTCCATCTTGGGAACCAGTTACCTCAACCACCTCCACCTCAACAGTCACCATATTCTCCTCCATACCCTCAATTTCCTCAACTTCCTCAATATCCTCAATACCCACCTCAGCTGCAGAATAATCCTGTCCCTAATATACCAATACGGCCTCAGCTGCCTTCCCAACCTAATCCTAACCCGAACAATAAAACAGTCCATCAATTGGAAACTGTCAATATGCCGACCAATTCTCTTTCCCCTGTACCTTGTAATGACATTCGTCTACGATCTGGGAAGATAATAGAACCTGTAATTACAGAAGATATTCCACCTTCTGTGCATGAAGAAGGAGAGAGTTCACAGCATCCATCTGATACAGTTCCTATCACTGAAGATGTTGAGCATCCCTTATATAGGACGGCTGAAGCATCAAATGAGAAATCAGATAATACGTAGCCTACCCAGCTGATAAGGAAACCACCATACCCTGAGAGACTAATGCTACCAAAAATAGGGGGGCAACCTCAGTTCAACCTCCTAGGAGAGTTGAAGAATCTTTACGTTAAAATCCCCCTTCTGCAAGCTCTTCAAGATGTGCTTATTTATGTTAAAACCGTTCGGGACCTGTGTACTAAGAAACGAGGGAGGAAACCTAGAGATCCTCCCACTGTTCACGTCATAGGGAATTTATTTGCTTTAATAACAGGAAAAACCCCTATGACCAAGTATGACAACCCAGGCAATCCTACTGTCACTGTACATATAGGACAAACGCAGATACCCAATGTGCTAGTCGACTTAGGAGCAGCGATCAATTTCATAACAATTGAGACTGTAAGGAAGCTTGGACTCACTAATTTTAGGCCGACCCCTACCATTTTAGAATTGGCAGATAGATCAACCATTAGACCTGAAGGGATTCTGGATGACCTTGTCATCTCAGTAGATTCATGGGAATACCCTGCTGACTTTTTGATATTGCAACCAAAATCACAGCTGGGTGGACACCCATTGATCCTGGGGAGACCTTGGTTGGCCACAGCTGATGCTTGCATCAGCTGTCGATCTGGGTCCATGACTATATCTGATGGTACAGAGATTAAAAACCTCACCCTGTATCCTCCAGCTCGGCCAAGTTTAGAGGCTGAAACTTCCCTTTGGATAGAGCAGGAGGAGGAGGAGGATGTTCAGCAACTATTAACAATAGGGAAGGCTTTAACTTTTAAAAACGAAACTGAAGACGATGCTATCAGTAATTTCATTAGCAAACCTGCTTCAGTAGATAAAGAGGTCTATCAAGTCCTGAACAATACCCTTGGTAAGGAAGAACAAGAAAATATTACGAAAGAAGCATTAGTCGGTGACACAAACATAATCCCAGTTTTGAAAAATTCAAAAAGTATTCCTATTGAGGTAGAACCTGGAAAGACTTTGAATATCAACCCCGGTCTCTCCTTAGAGGAACAGAAGCGCCTAATCAGTCTCTTGAAAGAACATAAGGGGGCATTCACCTGGGAGTATACTGACATGAGGGGTATCCCCTCTAATCTGTGCACCCACCATATTTACATTAAAAATGACTCCCGGCCTGTGTGTCAACCTCAACGATGCATGAACCCCAATCTGAGGGATATAGTGAAGGAGGAAATCCAGAAACTTTTGGAAGCATGATTTATATACCCTATTTCAGATAGTGAGTGGGTTTCCCCACTCGTAATTGTGCCCAAGAAAAATGGTAAATGGAGAGTCTATGTTGATTATAGGGAGCTGAACAAAGCTACGCAAAAGGATCATTTCCCTCTGCCCTTTATTGACCAGGTACTTGATACCCTATCAGGGAAGAAGTTCTTCTCCTTCTTAGATGGGTTCAGCGGGTACAACCAAATTCAGATTGCTCCTGAGGACCAGGATAATACCACCTTCACTTGTCCCTGGGGAATGTTTGCCTACAGAGTGCTTCCCTTTGGTTTATCTAATGCACCAGCAATGTTCCAAAGAGCTATAATTGGCATATTCTCTAAATTAGTTAATGATAGTATGGAAGTCTTTATGGACGATTTTACTCCCTATGGCAAGGATTTTGAGGAAGCACTGGAAAATTTAAAGAAGGTTTTAATTCACTGTGAACAGGCTCGCCTCTCATTAAGCACTGAAAAATGCCATATGATGATGAGTGAGGGAGTGGTATTAGGACATTTCATCTCTACCGATGGCATTCAGGTGGATCCTTCAAAAATTAAGGTGATAAAAAATATACCGACTCCTTCAACTCAGAAAGAGGTGCGAAGTTTTCTGGGACATGCTGGATATTATCGGAGGTTTATAGAAAACTTCTCCAAACTTGCTTCTCCTTTGTTTTCTTTGTTAATGAAGGATGCACAGTTTGTGTGGAACGAAGCATGCCAGACAACGTTTGACAAGCTTAAAGAGAAGCTGTCCACAGCTCCTATCCTAAGGGGACCTAATTGGACCATACCCTTCCACATTTCTTCAGATGCTTCTGATACTGCCATTGGAGCAGTACTAGGACAACAGGATGGTCAAGTACCTTATGCCATCTATTATGTTAGTAAAAACTTAGCCCCTGCTGAACTTAATTATACTGTTACTGAAAAAGAATTCCTTGCTATTGTTTACTCTATTAATAAATTTTGGCATTACATTACTGGGTATCCTACGTTTGTGCACACTGATCACTCTGCCATTAAATATTTAATGAACAAACCTGTCACCAATGCCAGAGTGACCAGGTGGCTCTTATTATTGCAGGAATTTGATATTACCATTATAGATAAACCTGGAAAAGAAAATGTTGTTGCTGATTTTTTATCTCGTTTTACTAACAGTGATGACAGTTCGCCTGTTGAGGATTCTTTTCCAGATGAACATCTATTTGCAATTTCAGCTCAGTCCCCCTGGTATGCAGACATTGCTAATTATTTGGTTGCAGGAAAGCTTCCGCCACACATGTCTAAACGATAAAAGAGAAAAATTATCCAGCAAAGTGCCAGGTATTGTTGGCTCAATGGTCATCTCTTCTACACAGGGCCGGATCTTGATATTAGGAGGTGTGTAAGGGAAGATGAGATCTTTCATATACTGAAATCGTGTCATGATGGACCTTGTGGGGGGCACTTTGCAGACAAAAGAATAGGGCATAAAGCGCCGCGGATGGGCTACTATTGGCCGACTCTGTTCAGGGACGCTAAAAGGTATGTTCAGTCCTGTGATAGCTTCCAAAGGATGGGCTGGCCTAATAAAACAGATCAGATGCCTTTACAACCCCAAGTAGTAGTTGAACCATTTGATAGATGGGCATTAGATTTTGTTGGCCCTATCAGCCCTCCTTCCAGACAGAAAGTTTACATTCTGGTTTGCACTGATTACATGACCAAGTGGGTAGAGGCTGTAGCTTTGGCTAAGGCTAATGACCAGGCAGTAATTGATTTTCTATACAGTGAAATCTTTACCCACTTTGGGGTACAAAAGGAAGTAGTTACCGATGGGGGACCGCAATTCATTTCACACCAATTTGAATCCTTGCTCCGGAAGTATCATGTGTAGCATAGGGTGGCTTCACCTTACCACCCCCAGGCCAATGGTCAGGTGGAAAGCACTAATAAAGTTATTGAAGCAATCTTTACCAAAATAGTTAAAAGCCATCGAAAGGATTGGGCTGACAGGCTTCCGGAAGCACTGTGGGCATATCGCACAACTTGGCGCAACACCACAGGGTTCTCTCCCTATGATCTAGTGTATGGAAAGAGTGTCATCTTTCTAATTGAGTTTGAAATCAAAACCCTGAAGACAGCCACTAAAATGAATCTGGATGTAACAGAAGCCCAGAAGAGAAGATTGGATCAGCTAAATGAATTGGATGAGAAACGGTTAGCTGCAGTAGACCAGACTATGTTGCTTCAGCAACAGAGATCCAACTGGCATGACCGGTTTATTAAAAAGAAAATCTTCCGTGAGGGAGACTGGGCGCTACTATATGAATCCAGGTTCAAGACGGATTTTAAAGGTAAATTACGTACAAGATGGCTGGGTCCATATCTGGTCGACAGGGTATTTGACAACGGCACTGTCCATCTGGTGACCATTGATGAAAACCATATACCATTACTGGCTAATGGCCACAGACTGCGACTGTATCGTAATCCTATTTCGAAAGATGCATTCACTTCGCAGATTGCCGCCGATCCAGATTATCAGCTGGCATCAGAGCAGGAATTTCTCCCTACCCTTTCCAATCCTTAAACTGAAAATCGCATTTTAAATTACTGTACATAAATAAATTTCTGCTGTAGCGTATAATTGTTTTTTTTCTCTTTGCATTTGATCTTTTCGTTTGCTGTTGTTCTTTCAAAAGAAAATTCCAGGGAAGCGCCAGGAGAACGACCAGATTGGGCATGTCAAAATAGAGTCGCCATGTGCTGTATTTCCCTTTTTCCCTTAAAATAAAAATAAAAAATAAAAAATCCGGCAACTGCGACATATTTTTCGGCAGCTGCAACATCTTTTCCGGCAGCTGCAATCTCTTTTCCGGCAAACGTGATAAGATTTCCCGGCAGACGTAAAAATCCCTTTCCCCAGCAGCCATGAATAACTTTTCCCAGCAGCTGCAACATCATGTCCCAGCGGCTGCAACATCATTTCCCAGCGGCTGCAATATCATTTCCCATCAACCGTAAATTATTTTCCCGGCGGCCGGAAACCCTTCTTCCCGGCAGCTGTGAACCATTTCCCGACAGCTGTGAACCATTTCTCTGCAGCTGCAACATCATGTCACAGTGGCTGCAACATCATTTTCTAGCGGCCGCATTATCGTTTTCCCGGCAGCCGTAAACCCTTTTTCCCCAGCAGCCGTGAATAACTTTTCCCAGCAGCTGCAACATCATGTCCCAGCGGCTACAACATCATTTCCCAGCAGCTGCAATATCATTTCCCATCAACCGTAAATTATTTTCCTGGCAGCCGCGAACCATTTCCCAGTGGCTGCAATATCATTTTTTCGACAATCGTAAAACCTCTTTCCCGGCTGCCGTGAACCATTTTTCGGTAGCTGCAACACATCTTTCCTGGCGGCTGCAACATATTTCCTGGCGACTATGACATATTTCCCGCCGCCGTAAAACTTTTCCCTGACAGCCGCAATTTTTCCCGATCCTGTAAATTCTTTTCCCGACTGCCGTGAACCATTTTCCGGTAGCTGCAACACATCTTTCCCGGCGGTTGCAACATATTTCCTGGCGATTGTGACATACTTCCCGGCGCCGTAAAAATTTTCCCTGACAGCCGCAATTTTTCCCGATCCCGTAAATTCTTTTCCCGGCTGCCGTGAACCGTTTTCCGGTGGCTGCAACATTTTTCCCGGCGGCTGCAACATATTTCCTGGAAACTGTGACATATTTCCCGCCACCGTAAAATTTTTTTCCTGACAGCTGCAATTTCTCTCGATCCCGTAAATCTTTTTCCCGGTGGCTGTGAATCTTTCCTGGTGGCTGCAACATCTTTGTCGTCGGTTGTGATAGCATTTCTGGCAACTTGCAGTGGTAACTCCTGTGTTAACGGAAGAATTGCTCGAAACCTGCTAAAACTATGGCTCCAGTTCATCCCAGTCCTGCCGGCGAATTCATCATTCCGACCCCGAGGACGCGATGGTTCATCTTTCATTGGTGGAAGGAATTATTGCATTATTTATGACTGTGCACGAGTCTGGTTCCGCAACGTCACCAACTGCACGCTCCACCATTCTCCGCAGGTTATCCGACGAACAGTCTCATGAGGTATGGCTTTTATTTATCATGTGATTAAGTGTTGATATCATTTAAACAATATCAGTCGTACCATTACTCATATTACCATTATACCTAATTGAACTTTTCCCTCGTACGACGTAAACACTAATAACTGCCACCTTCCCCAATTCAGCATGGAAATTTTGAACATTTTTCTGTGCTCAACTTTCCAAATTCGTCCATCTCTTCAACATCTCCACTCCGCGATTCGTGCATCCTCTGTGCTGCAACTTCCATTCTCGGATTCTGCCATCTGTGGGATAGCAACTTCAGCTTGCAGCCAGGACCATGGGGATTCCAGTTCGTCATGAACCTGTGAATACACAGGAACTCAGGAAAAATATTCAGGTTCTTGCCATTTTTCAAGCTGTCGGCTGGCTCGAATTTTTTGAGCGACTAGATGGATTCAATAAGGACGCAGCCCTGTAATTCGCTCTAAACCTCACCAAAACTCACTCCACGGTGTGGGGGATACACATAGAAGTCTCCAAGGTTACGGCCATTCCGCTGGTGGGAAAGCCATGGTTTAACCGACGAGTCCCTGCAATGACTGCACGGGAAGCATTTTTAATGGAGGGGGAGCAAGTAGAAGCGTCAAGAAGAGGGATTGCATTGCATTCATTGCCGCGACCATGGGACCAAGTTGATGTCTTCCTCAAGAAGTACATCACTTGTGAAGGTAAATATCAAACTGTGTATAATTCTGAACTCCCTTTACTTTCTCATCTTCGCCATGGCATTTTATTAAACATTCCATATTATCTACTACATGACTTGCGTCATATGGCGGCATTTTTCCAGTCTGCTAAGCATCCACTTTCCTCCCTCACCCACCATGGCCTTATCAAACTAATAATTGTAAGAACCCTTGCCCAGCATCATATAACCTGGGACAAATTCATAACCCGAGCTCAGCAACCCGTTCCCTTGTGGGTCTTCCCATTACAGCAGATACGGGTTCCACCATAATAGGAGGACCGGAGTTCCTCCATTGAAGTTGGGGGGGGGATGAAATGGAAGAAGAATAGCAATCAGGGGAACAAGCAGGACCATCCAGGGTGGATGAAACTACAGTAGAAGAACAACAACCATGGGCACAAGCAGGACCATCCGGGGTGGATGAAACTATAGTAGAAGAATAGCAACCGGGGGCACAAGCAGGACCATCCGGGGTGGATGAAACTCCATTAGAAGAAGAAAAAATGGGGGATGAAACTCCATCACAGGCAGAGCCATTGGGGGAGGATGTAGATAAAAACCCTGTGGAAAATCCAGACAATAGGGTAGCTCTGACACCAGAAGGTGAAATTGGAGCAGCACTAAATGCTGTGACAAGTGAACCTGAAGATGACAGAGCCAGGGCAATAGAAGAAAACATTGAGTTGGTAACCATTGAATCCTCACCTGAGTGGGAAGGAGGAGCTTTAATTGAAGAAGAACAGCATGAGAGGCAAGAAAACATTCCTTCGACCTCAGCTATGATTCCCTATGTCCCAGCTCCACAAAAGAAAAGAAAGAGAGCAATCAATGAATTTAACATAACCTCACCTATCAGAAAGAAAAGAACTAGATCAGCTACAACAGCAGAGGCAGCCAGAAAAAGATGGGAAACCTTAGAGGCACAGGTTGAACCCCCGATCCTTGTACCAAGACCAATGGATGCTCCACAAAGGTTAGTGGAGGAAGAACCCGGATTTGAAGGACTTCTGGCTGAGAATGCACTATTAAAAGAAGACCTCCAAGTACTTCGAAGGGAGTTGGAAACGTGGAAGGAAACCTGCAGGAAACAAGGAGAAAGAAAAATGTATACATTGGTAGAGGCTGCAGACCAACTGGAGGGATCAGATTCTGCTGAAGCTGGGCAGGAGGATGAACGAATACTCTGTCCCACCTGTGGAGAAATCTTCAAGGAGGCAGGCCACAAGATTATACTTCGTACCTGCTCAGCACAACAGCCTGCAGCCACAATAGAGGAAGCTGCAGAAAAAGAAGATGCTGCCACACCAGAACCAGCATCTTTACACATCCTTGCTGAACCTGCCACCAATCCTGTAACAGAGGAGCTAAGGGATGAAATTATGTATGATGATGGGGAAAAAGAATTGACTGTAACCCCAGAATGCTCCCATGACACAGAGATTATAGAGGAGATGGGAGAAGAACCAGGAATGGAGGACACTCGGGAGTCTAATGAAAAATTCTATATTGTAACCCCAGCATGTTCCCATGACACAGAAATTTTAGAAGATGAGCCACAAGGGTAGGACATTGATAAACTTGAACATGGTGCTGTAACACAAGAACCAACAACCTTGCGTGTACCTATCCAACCGGCCAAGCAGATGGAAGAAGAACCTGGAATAGAGGACACTCTGGAATTTAATGATGAACTCTGGGTTGTAACCCCAGAGGGTTCCCATGACACAAAGCTAATAGAAGAAGAGTTGCAACAACAAGAGGACGAAGAGGCAAGCCAGGATGTTGCTACACAAGAACCAACATCCTTGGAGGCTGCAGCAGGAATTCCTGAATTTCATTTGAAAGATAACCTTGGAATGGATATTATTCCTGATACACAGTGGAGTGAAGATGAACAGGTACAGACACCATGCTCAGGTGACACCGAAATCTTGGCGGAGGAGTTGCACAATGAGAAGGATATCCAATCTCAGCAGCAAAAGGACAAAGAAGACACTGTTACACAAGAACCAGTGTCTCTAAAAGCAATGAAGGTAGCTACTGAAGAAGGTTTAAAGGATGTTGCTGTTACACAAGAACCAGCAACTCTCTTAGTAAACTTAGATGTGCTGGAAGACACTGCCCCACAAGAACTAGTGCTTCCACCTCCTAGAAATGTCATTGATTTGGATTCAGATTAAAGATTTCTTTTCAAGTCCTCCCCAGGCACAGCATACAATAGACTGCAGGAAGAAGTGATTTCCACTTGTATCAATTACATTTTCAGACATCGGCAGGTAGCATTGGAAGGATAGATGGGATGCGTGAGTTTCCCTACAATTTTTCCTCTCTCCATGGATAGAGCTCAGTACAGGACTCAAATTCCAAATGATGTAGGTTGTTGCATGAGGACATGCAACAGGGTAGTTGGGGGGAGATGTTGAGCCCAAAATTGGCCCCTTTTAATCATCCTTGATCACCTTTCCTTCCCCTGTCCTACACTATTTATCATGCTAATCAGACCTGTTATCCTCACTTTATTCCCCCAAATTGCCAAGGTATGACTGATCATTGCTTTAAATTATTAATGCTTATGATTGTGATAATTAAGGTTGTATATCTCTCAATTGTGCTAATATGTTTTGATTTATGAAGGTAGTTTGAGATAAGTGGATTGCAGGAAGGTGGGGCTGAACAAGGTCTTGAAAGGAAGGGTGTTCGCTGCTTAAAAAGGATCCTCGGGGCTTGGATCATCGATTAAAGCACATGGTTCCAATGTAACATCCTAGGTGGAGCTGTGACAGGGCAGCTGTAACAGAATGCGCTATAGTTGGAGATCTTTAGTATGTCACTGCTCGAGCTTAGCTATGATCTAGAAAGATCGCTACTCCTGGACCAATGAATAGCTTTCTCACATTTTTATGTCTCTACTTTGCCACGTATTGTAACAGCTAGTGTTATTTAGGGTGCCTGAAGATCAGAGGTCTTCAAGGCTTCCCATTAATAGGATCGTATGTTACAATCTGTATGTATAAATATGGGGAGCTGCCTCGACCCATGGGGTTGAACAACAGATAATTAATTCATTGTATTAGCAGCAATTGCAACTGTGTAATCATTCTTCTGTTAATATAAGGAGTTACCTATGAGTTAAAGGAGCTTGCGTTGTTCAGCCAGCGTCTCTTTGTGAAGGCTAGGCCCGTCTTCCACAGAGATTGCTGAGTTAAAATATGATTTCGAATTTGTTGTTGTGTGATGTTTTATTTATGATATTTCCCTTGTACGCAGCAGTAGTAAGTGTGACATGAATTTTTAGTATTATATTTCCTTGAGATTGGTAAATGGTGCAGAGCAACAGTCGACTGAGTAGGAACTTTCTTTATGTATTTCATTTGACAGTTGTACACAGCCTTGTTCATCTTACAGTTAAGTTGAGATCCCATGAGCCCTTTTACAATTTATCTTTCTTGTATAATTGTTGATTTTCATTCCTGCAATTCAATTTCTTAGAACAGCTGAACTCAACCCCTTGTAATTGAATTTCTAGATTAATATTCAGTTTCTACTTATGGTTTTCAAGAGTGATCAGATTGAAGAAGTGAGTTACTTGTTCTAGGATGTGAATAGGATTTCTTTTTATCTGCAAGTGTCTTTGAATCTTATTTTATTTCTTGTTGATGCATGATAGAAAGGAATTGAATTTATAGTATTTAAACAGCAACTGGGATTACACAGATCTTTGGGATGGACATAGTTGTTAGAGAATAACAGTATTCAATTATAATGATTTGGTGTTTAAGCATAGACTGTACATTTATCCTTTCAAATAAAAAGACTTTCTCGGGTTGACAATAAATCTCGTATGCTATGTGTGTGGTAATAATCTATCTGCATATAGGGTGCTCAATAGGTTGGTTGTACAAAAGATATTTGGGATATGAAGTGAAGATAGAGGCACATTTATAGAAGAGCAGGCTCATATTTTTATATATTGGTGAGTGGGTTACATATGCATTATGCTTTAGAGAAAAAAAAGATATCAATGTTACAATAAAATGGATTTCTTTTAGTTATACCAATTTTCCTTAAATATAAATTACATATTCCTGAATTTTGTTCCATCATTTGTTTGATTTTGTTTTAGCATGGATTTTACTAACTTTGGTGATCCTCTAGATTCGGCATTTATGCCAAAAAATCCCCAAAAATGGCAGTCTTACTACCAAGTGAAATAACTAGCATGCCTGAGCCCACGAGCGCTCCATATGACCATCGTGTCAACAGAATCCAATGGCCGAGACCATGTCATTGGTAAATCAACACATGTTGTCACATTTTCCAAAAAGGTAGGGGGCCTGACAGGTCATCCCAAGCTCTGGGATGGTGACTTCTCGTGGAGTCCAAGAACCCAGATAGGATGGGGCATTGTGTGATATCTTGGGGAAAAGGGAGGAATGGTCAAGGAAATCATTATGGAAGGAATATATAGGAAAACAACACAATCAAAGTGACAGTTGTAAATTTTAGGGTGATAATCAGTTAACAAATTGGGTGTAGGTGCCTTTGATAGAAAGGAAGGAAATAGTGCATAGACTAGGCACCATGGTTGACAGCTAGAGTAGGAGCCTTACCAAACTTTGTTACATGGAAATCATGTTGAACAAAATGAAGGTGACTTCAATTGTGGATACTAGTGCCTCTCACAACTTCCTAAAGAAATAGATAATAGGGGAAATTGGGTTTAGATAAATTCTATGTGAAGCTTTACTCAATGTGGTGAACTCTAAGGTAGAATTAGTTTTAGGGAACACAACCAAGTTTTATGTGTAGTTAGGTAAGTTTAAAGGGTGAGAAACCTTCATGGATATGAAGCTACATAGCTTTGAATTCGTCCTTGAAAAAGACTTTGTAAGAAGGGAAAAGAAAATCCTCATGTCTATTAAGGAATAGTTAGTGATCTTTGGAAAAAGAATCCTTGTTTTGTGCACATAATAACAAGACAACCAAATGGAAGAGTCCAGTTGGACTCTAAAATAAGTTTCAATAATGCGACCCAATGATAAGGTTCACAACTATACATCGCAACATTGAAGCAAAGTGAAGTAGGGTGGATGATTTTGTAGATCACATGCCAAATATTTTTAACAAAATAATATCCACTAAGATATATCATAAACCAACATATAGATATTGAACTAGGGGAAATCCAATTACAAAGGATCCATATCAATTATCTATTCCATAGTTGGAAGAGTTGAAGAGGCATCTATCTGATTTGCCTAAGGTAGAATTCATTCAACTTTCATGATCTCCTTATGGCACACCAGTCCTATTACAAATAAAGGACACCCCAAAACCCGGGCTTTTAGAAATTATAGGGCATTGAACAATCAAATGGTGAATAACATGTATCCAATTTTGTTACATGTGCACTACTTTGATATATGGTATAAGGTACTGAAGGTGTTCTCCAATTTATACCATGAATAAGGTTACTACCAAGTTGGGATCATAGAAAGAGATGAGGAAAAGGAAACTAGTGTGATCACATACAACATCTTTGAGTTCTTGGTCGTGTTGTTTGGGTTGTACAATGCCCCAACAAAATTTTGAAAATTGATGAATGAGTTTCTCAAACTCGTTTTGGACAATTTCATGGTAGTCTACTTGATAAACTTGATCAATATATAAACTTGATATTCATTTTTTTGTAACCATTGTCTAACTCATAGTTCCAATCACTAAATTGATCATTTTAAGATACATGTACAATTCATATTTCAGCTTAGCCTACATGTAAATCAAAGCTGTCATATTTCACTTTCAAATGTCACTTATCATCTTGACTCATTTATGACCTTTTCCCCTTTGTTTCATTTGAGTTATTATTGATATCTTGCTATCAACAACAATTATTGTGCCTCATTCAATGGAAACATATAATTTGGGTCCTTGTCCAAATCTAGAGAGTTCAATTTATGCCCCGTCTTTGCCTCCCTAGTAGTCCCTCTTATAGTGAGACTCATGGGACAGAGATACGAGGGAAGTTTCATTCATATTTATGATTGTATCAATATCTCAGTTCCACCTTTATAGGAATGACAATAACATGTGTTGATGTTCTAGTTATAGGTTTTTAGAGGGTCTTACTTGGTTTCTTCCAATGGTTTTCCATCTTCAACTCTACCCACCAAGAAGGCTTTCAATTTTTCTCTATGGTAGTCTAATTAGAATTTTTCTTTGGACAAAATGCCACTACATGTCCATGGTCACAATAAATTCTATATTAGAAGATACTGTGTTTATAATCCAAAATTTGTGTCCATCTCTCCAACATAATTGCTAAAAAGGGCCTTTGTTTAATTCTACAAAAAGGTAAATCTAAGTATAGGTATTAGAAACATAATTACTAGATTTTGGAGCCAAGGTGTTGAAATGACCTAGAGAATTACCAAAGGCTTGTAAATTTTAATAACCATAGTATTCCAAATATTGACTATGCAACAATTGTTGGAAATATGGCAGTTATACAGGTTGGCATTGATGGGAAAAATGGGGATGCGGGAGCCAATTTTATGGACATGAAACAGGAGAATGGGGGTACAGAGGAAGCCACGAAGGATAAAGATGAACACAATGGATCATAGGAGGAAATACCAGAGTCTAAGGACAAAGAGAACAATAAGGATCAAAGTCTTGAAGACAAAAATGCTGAAAATATGATTGAACATAATGACAACCAGGAGGAGATCACAGATTCTAAATATAAAGAGCACAACCACAAGAAAATCCTTGAAGAAAAAAATGTTGGAAATCAGACTGAAACTGAACATGGATTGGATCATCCTCTTTCCATTGGTGGAGAGGACATGGAAAGGAATGCTACAAAGTCTGTTGAGGTACCCAAAATGGTTCTTGAACGCTAGATCTTCATGAGGATGAGAAGACTGAAGAAAAGAGAGGTAGGGGGAGAAAAAAGGGAAGCCCTTAATGATTACATTGACGTTGAGGTTGAATTTGAGGAAGAAGAGGATGATGATGATAGTGATTTGGATCAGGTGTAGGAAGAGAGTGATGTGGAGAAAATGCTTGTTATTGGAAACAAAATTCCAGCCTCAATCTTTGGTCAAATTACAAAGAATTAGAAGTGCATAATCCTATTGCAGCATAGGCTAGATGCTAATTGCATGCGAGGGATCTGGTCGACAAGTGTATGAATTTGGAAGTTGAATTACATGCAAGAGACTCAGGAACCGTCGGATCAATTAAATCAACGGTGTTAATTGAGTCATTCAATGGGATTTTTCCCACATTGGCAGCGCGGTGGAGTTGTTATGTGTTTATAAATACCAGCCTCACTAATTCTATTCGACGTGTAGAGCAAAAGGTATGGTGGGGGCTTTGGGTGCTTGGACTCCATGAGAAGTCACCAACCCAGATCCTGGGACGACCTATCAAACCCCCTAGTACCTTTTTGGAAAAAGTAAACACATCCGTCGATCTACAGAGGAGATGATCTCGGCCGTTGGATTCTATTGACATGATGGTCATATGGAGCGATCATGGGCTTAGGTGCATTATCTATTTAGCTTAGTAGTAATATTGGCATCTTTTTGGAGTTTTTGGCATCAATGCCAAATCCAGAGGATCACCAAAATTAGTAAAATCCATGCTAAAACCAAATTTAAAAATGATGGAACAAAATTAATAACACCCTTAATTAATCAAGCCCCACACCCTTAAAAAATTTAAAACTAGGGTGATATAGATTCAATAAGAGGCCCACACCCTTAATTAATCAAGCCCTTTTACTAATAACCTTTAGCTTGTCCATCTGAAAATTAACCCTATGACGATGATTTCTTTTTGTATGGGTGGATAACCATTGTATCATCCATGAAAGATCCCCCGACCTATTTTATCCAAGCCTAAATATTTTTCAATAATGGGATTAGACTATTGAATTTGTTTATACCATGTTTTGGAAAATACTTGTATTTCTCATTGACTCATGTCAGTTCAAGCTTTAAGGTTGGCAGAAAAATGGACTCTCCAAACAAAAGTAGAGATATCTTCAAGGGTTCAACCTAAATGCTCAATGTTACTAAGACGTTTTCTAGTTTAAAGAAAGGTTTCCTTAAATGGCATTGATTTTCCTTTGTTCACTTCTCCCAAATGAGAGATATTTAGAGCTTTAAAGGAAGACATACTTCCTTTCTCTAAGGTCTTCCACAAAAATGAAGTGAAAAAAATAGGATTCTGCATTCTATAAGAGACTATGTCACAACCATCTTTTAATTGCTTACTATCAAATATTAGTCTTTGTTGATATGGCAAGATTCCAACCTTGACTTGAATGTTAGCTTTCAAGAGGGCTTTCATAAATATTTGCAAGCATGTTGACAAATTGTAGGTTGGGATATGTTGATCTTCACTACTTTGTAAATTTAAAACTAAAATTCATGGAGCCCTCATGCTAGTCATAGTTTCTTCATCAAATCTTCAAGGATTGAATTTATCATTTTCTGGGTAAGCAAAAAGCACAAGTTAAATTATCATAAATAAAATGTGCAATACACTAGCCAAGTTTTGGGTCAATGAATCCTACAAACATATATTCAGGTCTAATATTCGATGGTTAACCCTTTCAATTGATTCAGAGTAGCCAATTACAACTATATATGATCAATCAAGCCTATAATATTACTTGATTGCTTGATATCTTCTATAAATATTTTAACATATGTTGTACCTCCTCACCGGGGATGTAAAAAATCACATGTATATTATTTTTTCACTCCTTTTTGATATCCTTCCACCAAGTGAAATGGGGTGGGTCTAGTGGAATCTATAATAAAACTACCTATCAAATTCCAGCATGATAGGTCATAGGATCTATGCACCTTTCTAAATCCGAGTTATTTGATTCATGCAATCTCTTCACCCACCTTGAGGGATTGGTAGTCATAATTTCCTACACATGATGTCTTATCTCTATGGGTATGAATATAGCCATATGGTCATCTTCTTCAATCGAGGGTGGGATTGTAATGTATTTCAATGCCCCAGGTTGTACTTCCATTTTATTAATTTCTCTAGGAGTAATAGGAAAGTGATTCCAATCTCTAGGTTTGCTAGTTTCCTCTCTTTTACCTGGAGATATGGAAGCCTTGGGTATGCATCTTGCAAAATCTCTATCACTTTATACACTCTACACTATATACTTGGCGAGAACGTTTTCTACCTTACAACTTGAACCCTATATAATATTTATTCACTAAATTCTCTTTCTCAATCAAAATTGATAAAAATATTTACAATAACGATGAATATCCTTCCTTAAAAATTTAGAACATTCTTCACTAGTGTTTTCATCATAGATATGTGACCAAATTCTTATATCATGAGCATTCATATCCAGTATTATCAACCGAGCCTACACTAGTTGTTTACTTAAGAATTGTGCAACAAGTTGTTTGTTGTTTCCATGTTTATGCTTGAACACCAAGCGAAATTGTTGCAAGTATGTCATCCACTTCAATCATCTAATACTTATTTGTAACTTGATCCTCAAACGAACAATTTGCATAGGATTATTTTCATTATCACTAAAATATCCTTCCCAAGAAATAGTTCTTCTATGACACACTACTCAAGCAATGGTGTGTATCTTATTGTCATACACCAAATATTGGCGTAGTACATGTTGGATGTCTCACAGTGTAATGTAATTGGAAGGTAAAATTGGCTAGAAAAATTCTCATGTCATACTTTAATGCAAATATTTTTTTCTCAAAAGGCTATTATAAATTAGGTAGAGTAGGAATTGACATTGAAACTTTGGAGGGAAAAAATCATTTAATGCTAAGAGGCTATGATGTTTTAACCTTGAATTACAATTCAAAATCATTTATAATTATTTATAATTCAAGGGTAAAAAATCATTTAATTCTAATTCATTTATGTTTTCCCATTTAGTAGGGAAAACATCCACTTCGAGTCCATTATGTTCAAGGAAGGTGCAACTTACTCGATAATTATGCTTAGGTACATGACTTATTTTTACCACTTTCATAAAAACATTTATTGAAAATCATCCATGAATGGGAAACACTAGAAGTCAATTACATCCATTATTTGCAAGTTCCTAATAGCTACACTTTCTTAAGGGATGATTGAAGAAACATAATGAGATTCGCTTTATTGGTCTATGATATGAGATTTAAGAAAAAACATAGATATTATTTGATGCATGTACGCCTTGGAATATTTTTCCACCAAGTAACCATTATATAATATGGTTTGAATATCAATGAAAATGACAATATTTTAATGCATTTATTCAACTTGTATGAGGTATTTCATTTTGAATAAAAATGCACTAAGAAATATACAAGCTTTCACATACCCACCCATCATACTAGCATGGGAGAGAACATGACTCTGATTTGGGGACATCTAGCCCCATATATAGTATACAAACATGCATATAGAGAGAAGATGGAAATATGGAAATACATAAGTATTTGAAACACGGGAAAATTAAGTTCTATTACACATTCATCATACATTCAAGGCATTCATGTCATTCATCCATTGAAACAATACAGAATTAGCACATGAGAGTACTTATCTTGAAACAAAGTAGTCCCTGAGCAACCAACTATGCAACTACAACGTTCCTCCCAACCATAGGCCAGTTGTGCTTATCAATCTTTTGATGCAACTGCCACCCCTGAGGTGGGCATGATTTCTACAAGGAACCAGGGAACAATAGATTCACACATAGCCCAACATACACCAAAATGAGCCAAGCCAATCTACAATTGGGTTTATCAGGCTACTAGCAAATGGAAAGGAAGAATTGCTAAGCTAGTGAGCTCAAGCATAGAGCCATGGATACCTCTACAAGATCTATCTAGCTTGGCACCCACAATTCCTACACACTCCACTCAAGGAAGTATTCACTTCACCAATGCATAGTCCCTTAGGCCATACCTTCCAATCTAGAGTATCCAAGGTGTGTATAGAAGAGTAGCCAACCCTCTTGATCTTATTGAGAGGTTATTTTTCCCCACTAGGTTTATCAATCCAATTCTGTCCACTACCACTTCAAATCTCTTGCTCATAGGTTCAAACCAAAACATGGATGCACATAACAACAAAAGCATAAGTGTTGGGCATGAAGAAACGTTTTTACGGTGATATGCCCAAAGATGGGGTTCTTACCAGTTCAAAAAAACGTGGGAAACCCAAAAACAAAATGGAGAAATGGGAATAAACCCTGGAAGGAAAAATTCATTTTCAGAAAATGTTTAGGGACAACCAAGGAGCAAAAACAACCTCCATTAAACCCCCAATTCATGGTTCTCTTCTCTCAGCCACTGTGCTATCCAAAAACGAGTTCCCAGGCATGAGAAAATGCAAAAAAAGGATGAAAAACGTGTAGGGAAAGACCCAGCTAGCTCAGACTGCGTGAGAAGTCAAAGGCCTTGGGTGAAGAATAAATGGCTTTTGGGCCCAATTTTGTGGGTGTTTTCTTGCCCATGGAGAAAAAATATGATTTTCGAGATTGATGGCTTGCCCATACTCGAAATTGACTGCCATACCTCTCCCTTCCCAAGGCATTAACTACCTCAACCAACTCTTGGAAGAATTAAATGATTGGGTGCATAACCCAAAATGGGTAGTTGAGATTTATGGGTTTTCTCAATGAAATGGATTAACACTATTGGCTCATGGGTTTGAATAATTTCCCTCCCTATTCCTTGAAAAATCATGCCCCCATCTCTTTGTTGCATTGCATAGCTAGTTGTGGGTATTTCATTAAAATTTGTATTTACATGATATCTTCATTTACATTGTGCCTATCTAGCACAAGAGCCATATGCACCGATTTTTAATTGCCGATACATAAAACGATAAATCAATGGATGGGCCTTGGCCTTGAGCTCCTCACCATGATTAAATAACAATATTTACATCATTTACAATTTTAATGCCACAGGGTCAAAATGGGGACGTGCCATTCCCCTCCCCTTACATCAGCACTGTCCTCAGTCCTCATCAAAATTGAACAAAAATGGATATGCCACTCTCATGGCATCGTCTAGCTCCCATGTAGAGTCATCGGGATCGTAGTGCTTCCATTGCACCTTTACTTGGCCGATGGCTCAGTTGCGGAGCAATGTTACCCTCTTGTCTACGATTCACAATGGATTGGTTTGGAACTCTCCCTCGAGTTCCACCTGGATCACATCCCAATTAATCACATGGTTAGGATCATATACATATTTCTTAAGAAAAGAGACATGAAAAACATTATGAGCTCTAGTGCTAGCAGGCAATGCAAGTCGATATGAAACTGGCCCTATTCTTTCAAGCACTTCAAATGGCCCACAATATCTAGGTGAAAGCTTGGCACAACTTCCAAGCTTCAAGGGACCCTTCCTTGGTCTCACTCTAAGATACACATGATCCCCAACACTGAATTACCTATTCACCCTATGCTTATCTGCATAGCTTTTGTGTCTATCCTGGGCTGCTTTTAAATTTTGCCTGATCTTTACAACCTCTTGCTCCATTTCCTTAAGCAATTCTAGCCCAAGTACAATTATGTTCATTAGATTGTCCCAAGTCACTGGTGTTCTACACCTTCTACCATATAGAACCTCATATGGACTCATTCCCAATGATTCTTGCTGCCCATTGTTATATGCAAACTCTACCAAGTGTAGATAATCCTCCCACTTGGATGGTTTTTCCATTACATACATATGGAGCATGTCCTCAAGCACTTGATTTACTCTTTCCATTTTCCCATCTGTTTGAGGATGGTATGCGGTACTGAAGTTCAACCGTGTACCCAAATTTGCAAAGAGACTTTTCCAAAAATTGGAAGTGAACTTGGTATCCCTGTCATAAATTATTGCCTTAGGCAACCCATGTAATCTGAAAATTTCCTTCATGAAAATATTTGCAATGGAATTGGCTTTGTGCATGGACTTAACCAGTATAAAATGTGATTCCTTTGTTAACTTGTCCACCACAACCATGATGGAATCATGTTGTCTCGCAGTCATTGGCAATCCTGTAATAAAATCCATGGAAATTACTTCCCATTTCCATTCTAGGATTGGCACTGGGTGCAATAAACCTGCTGGGTGTTGGTGTTCAACCTTCACCTGCTGACATGTCATGCACTTAGAAATGTATTCAACGACATCCTTCTTCATTCCTGGCCAAAAATAATATTTTCTTGCTGTAGCAATTGTTTTCTGGTATCCGGGGTGACCGGAGTATGGAGCTTTATGGATTTCATCCATAAGAATCCTCCTCAAATCTGCCACATGTGGAATATAGCCTCTATTCTTATAAGTAAGAATTCTTTCTTCTTCCAAATGATAGCCTTCATACTTCTTTCCAAGGTTTTGCTGCTGCAATTTATCCTTTATCTGCACATACACTTCATCCTCAGCAATATGGTTAACAATGTGTCGTTTCAAATCTGGTTGGCAAGTGCTAAGCACTGCCACATGCATTTCATGTACTTTCCCGCTGAGTGCATCTACTACTTTAATTTCTTTCCCTTTTATGTGTTTGATTTCAAATCCAAATTCACACAAAAATTCCAACCATCTAGCTTGCCTAGCATTTAAAGTTGGTTGATCAAACAAATATTTCAGACCACAGTGGTCTGTTCTTAACTCAAATTTCCTGCCCATTAAATAATGCCTCCACATCTTTAAACCATGTAGTATGGCTGCAAGTTCTAAATCATGAGTAGCATAGTTTTTCTCGTTCTCCTTCAACTTCCTCGACTCATAGCATACCATGTGGTTGTCTTGCATAAGAACTCCTCCAAGTCCTTGATTGCATGCATCGGTACACACCACAAAGTCTTTTTCTGGATCTGCAATTTTCAAAATTGGTGCACTCGTAAGAAGATTCTTCAACCGTTGGAAACTTTCCTCACATCTTGGTGACCATTCAAATTTTATTCCCTTCTTCTGCAAAGAAGTGATTGGGTTTGCGACCCTAGAGAATCCTTCAATGAACCTCCGGTAGTACCCATCAAGTCCCATAAAGGATCTCACATCTGTCACATTCCTTGGGGTTGGCCAATTCATAATGGATTCAATCTTCTCAGGGTCCACCGATATTCCTTAGTCTGAGATAATGTGACCCAAATAATGAATTTTGTTTTTATAGAAGTCACATTTGCTTAACTTTGCATACAACTTATGCTCTCTTAGCAATTGCAATGTCATTCTCAAATGTTCTTCATGCTCTTCTTCATTCTTAGAATAGATGAGAATGTCGTCTAGAAAAAAAAGAACAAACCTATCCAAATACTTGCTAAAAACACTATTCATGAGACACATGAATGTAGCTGGTGCATTTGTGATACCAAATGGTACCACCACAAACTCATAGTGTCCATACCTTGTTCTAAAAGCTATCTTATGAATATCTTCCTCTTTGATTCTTACCTGATGGTAACCTGACCTCAAGTCAATCTTTGAAAATATTCTTGCTCCTCTCATTTGATCAAAAAGGTCATCAATTCAGGGCAATGGGTATTTGTTCTTCACAGTGACTTTTTTCAACTACATGTAGTCAATACATAATCTGATTGTTCCATCTTTCTTTTTCACAAATAGAACAGGTGCTCCCCATGGGGACACACTTGGCCTGATATATTTCTTTTCCAACAACTCTTGTAATTGAATTTTCAATTCTAGCAATTCCGGTGTACTCATCCTGTACGATGTCTTAGACACTAGTGTTGCTCCTGGCACAAGTTCATTTGTAAAATCAATGTCTCTCTTTGGGGGAAGTCCCAGAATCTCATCAGGAAAAACATCCCTGAATTCCTGCAATACATGATAGTCCTCTAACATGGGAGTTTCATTTTCCATTGCCTCCAAAACATGGGCTGTGTACAATTGACAACCCTTTCTACATAACTTCTTTAGCTGCATGGCTGAAACCTGCCTAACAGAAGTCACCTTTGGAACTCCTTTTACAACCCATGGGTTTCCTTCTTTGTCCATGCATTCAAATGTCTTATTGTAGCAGTGAAGTTTAACCCCATGTGCCTCTAACCAATCCATCCCAATGAGAATATCATAGGAACCAAGTGGCAAAATATTCAGATCTGCATAAGTGAATAGCCCATCCATCTCTAATGGAAATTTCTCTACTATATCACTAACTTTTCTCTTGGTTCCAGTGGCTAGTTGAACTAACCATGATTTACTATGCTTTAATTTCTTAAAAGCACAAATCTCAACAATTCTAGAAGTGACATAACTATGAGTAGATCTAGGATCAATCAAAATAGAAATAGATTGCTTAACAATCTTACCTTCAACTTCAACTACAATTGACTGATGATATGCCTGGCGGTCATCTAGTGCTGCATAGATTCTAGGGATTGTCCTCGCCACTTGATCCATAGTTCTAGCTCCTTGGATGTTGTGAACTTGATTTCCATTCCCATTCCGGTGCAGACAGTTCCTAAGCATGTGGTCTCCTCCACAACCCCAACATTGAAGTGGTTCTCTTGGCTCCTTTGGATCTCTTGGCTTGTCTCCCATCATCCTAGATGGCTTATTCACAACCTGTGATGGCTTCCTTTGCTGATTTCTGATATGAGGAGGTTTGAAACCTTTCTTCCTTTGGTCAAACTTCTCATTCTTCTTGTCCTTCCATGCCTTATGGAAATCAGGTTTTCTTTTGTTTTGATCATAGAAATACTTGGCCTTCCTTATTGACTCTTCTAGAGTTCGAGGTTCATCAAATTCAATCCTATCTTTATATGACTGAGGTAGCCCACTTAGAAAACGTTGAATTTTCACCTTATCATCTTGAATATACCTGGCATACCTCAGCAGCTCCAAGAACTTGTTTGCATACTCTTCCATGGTCAGTTGTCCCAATATCAGCTCATGGAACTCTTTGATCTTGTCATCATAGCACCTGTCAGAGAGGTACTTCTGCTTGAAGTATTTCTTGAACTGCTTCCACACAATCTTTCTTTCATTGATCTTCTTCACTTGCCTGATGTGTTCCCACCATATAGATGCTCATCCATTCAAGTTGAAGATGGAGACCCTTGCCTTCATATTTCCATAGTAGTATTGGACTTGGAAATACTTTCTCATCCCAAGAAGCCAAGCTTCAGCTTCTTGACAAGACTTTACCTCTCCATCAAATGTAGGAGGTTTTTCCTTCTTAAATTCCCCGTGTGAATTGTTCTTGTAATGCCTCTTCCTCTTATTCTTGCGAGATGAAGTGCTTGAACCCTCAATGGATCCTTCGAAGTCAAATGATCCACTAGAAGAGATTTCTGGAGTATAGGTTATGTCTCTAGAAACTCTTCTTGAGCTATTGGACCTCTTGCGGGAATTTCTCCTTGAACTACTCCCACTCTTTTCAGGATTTGATGTTTGTTGCCCATAGTTTATTTGCCTTTGGATGTCTTTCAAACTCTACAACATGGCTGCATTCAACTGATTTTGTTCTTCCTGAGCTTTAATCATCCTTTCATTATCTTCTCTGCAACTTTGCAACTCCACCCTTAGGCTCCTCATGGTGGCTGCAATATCTGGGGGAGTCTCTCGATTTCTCCTCCCATTAGATTATGTTTCAGCATTCTCAACATGTATGTTTTCCCCCATGGCATCTGTCTTAGGCTCATAGGGATCCTGTGCATCATCCATGATGTTGATATTCTTGGCCCAACCAGGACCAAAACTTCCAACTGCACTTATCTGGGATGTTGCTTTGATGTGACTATAATTCTGCAAAATGTGTTTATAAACACAACTGTTAGCTGCATTATAATACCATAAATTATTTGCATGTATGTGGAGAAATCCTATATTGACAACTTTGTCCAATCATACACTTTCTCACAATCAACGGCAGTCTCAGGGGGACGACGAGGGTCAAGGGGGCTTGCCCCCTTATGGCTTCCCACAGGTCGGGTCGAGGGAAACGCCCTCGTTTTTATTTTTTATTTTTTATTTTTTATTTTATAATTCCTTTGATTTCACGCAATCTGGCGCATAAGTTCATGGCAATTTTTCCATTTTCCGCACCTGAAAATCTCAGTGAAAAGCTGCTGCATTTTCCCATTTGGTGCAAATATTAAGGCTAAAATGGCCGCCATTGACGCAGAAATTTAACTTAAAAAGTGTTTCCCGTGCACTGCGCAAATTTTATCCTTAAATCTACCGCCGCATACCGCGCAGATTTTATCCTTAAATATGTCGCCGCGCTCCGCATACTGCGTAGATTTTATCCTTAAATATGCCGCGGTGCTCCACGTACCACGCAAATTTTATCCTTAAATCTGTCACCACGCTTCGTGTACCACGCAGATTTTATCCTTAAATATGCCACCACGCTCTGCTTACTGCACAGATTTTATCCTTAAATCTGTCGCCGCCACTGCGTAGAGTTATGCTTAACTTTGTCGCCGCACCCGTGGCGCAAAATTTCAAAAAGAGACACTTAGAAGAAGAAAATAATTTTGAATCTCTCTTCCCTTTCAGCGCAGCATTTATGCTAATTTTGGCACCATGCGCGCAGAGTTATGCTTAACTTTTCCGCCGCGCCTATGGTGCAAAATTTCAAAAAAGAGACTTAGAAAAAAATTTGCAAATTTTCACAAACAGTTAGAATTTTTTTTTCTAGAATGTGTCCTTCTTTTCTTTACAGAGGTAAGCCTCTTAGAGATCATACTCATATAGAACAAAACAGAAAAGTATGTCAAGAAAAATTGCACCTCTTTCATGTCAAAAATAAAAC
>BSBM01000159.1:957500-1232500 GCA_027924585.1 Larix kaempferi | reverse complement strand
TTTGGAAGATACTGACTAATGTATACCATGGATTGATATAGCATATATCCTTGCACAATAGAACCCTTGGGACGTTCTCTTTGTCTAACAAAATCCTTCAATGACTTCAAATGTCTTTCCACCATCCACATTGACCTTGAGTTTACAGGTCCACACAATTCAATCTCCTCAACTTGGTGTATGAGATAGTGTGCTTGTGCATTGAAAAATGCTTGAGGTAAATACTTCTGTATTTCTCACATTAGACGAGGAATTTCTCTCTTCCAATACCTAATATCTTCTTTATGGATTTCTTTGGATGAAATCCACCTACAAAAGATGCAAGAAAATAATAGTGATCAACCAGATTTAGGCATATATAATAAAGTTCCAAGCTGTAAAACACAATATGTCAATAAGCAATGCAACAAAAAGAACGAATATTTTCATGCATATAAAATTGTTACTTACCTTAGCATGTCTTTACCAAGATCATATATAACTTGTTTTATGTTTCCTTCAAAGCTATCTGGTAGAGCCATAGGTAGAACATACTGTAGCAAAAAGAAAATCATTATCTAATGTTTCCAAATAGGAGAGAACAATTACTAAAAATATTTACTTCATGGAAATTATATACATAAATAATTACCTTAATGAATATATTCCAGTCATGAGTTTTAACACCTCCAAAATCACCTTTTTTGGTTAAGATATTTTGTATGTTCGACGAAAATCCTGTCGGAAACCTTATTTTCCGAAAGACCTCTTTTATAGCATTGCTTTTTTGCTCCATCAATAACCATGGAAGACTAATATTTCGGTACCCATTTCTGCCATTGGAAATAATTACACTTTGCAATGCGTGATTGGCTTGTGCAATGCCACTACAAATTTTTTCAATTTTATCTTTGTGAGACCTTCCATCTAATGTCCACCATATCATTTATGTTACATTCTTCCCGATATGCATTGTATCGAACAAATGAGCTATTTTTAGGTGCTTGTAGTAAGGAAACCTACTGAATTGTATGGGATAACTCTTCATTCGTCATGGAAGCCCATTCATGCCTTAAATACATTCATTAAACATAAACAAAACACATTAACAATAATTCATGACACCCATGGTAGAGAAAATTCAATAAAAATATAAAAATCATAATATTACGTGAATATATTATATGCTACATATACAATTTAAATACCTCGACGATTTCTGTTATATTCCAACTTCCATAGGTGAGGTGTCATTCTTCGTGGTTTCTTTCCATTCTCTTCTTTACCATTGAATTTTGTTTTTTCAATAGTTCGGTACCTATGGTTCTTAGGGAGGAAGTGCATGTACTCATCGAACACCTCCTTTGCTAAAATTCTTGAACGACAAGATTTTATCCGAGGGCCACATACTGGACATGCAAATTTTTCTTGTGTTTGAAGACCAGCGAGATATATGTATTAATGTTATAGCATCAAAAGATTATTAATTAAAAAAAAAATGCATGTTTTTTACCTTAAAAACATATAATTTTAATGACGTGCAACATAAAGTTACATACCACAAAAATGTGTTAACCCGGGAGCGTCGTGAATTGTCCATGCAAGTATTCCATGGAACTGAAATTGTTTCTGACCTATTGGTATGGAGATGTCATACGTAGTGATTCCAGCCCATAACTTCAATAGCTCATCGATAAGAGGATCAATATATACATTCATATCTTTAACTTGGTACTTACCTAATTGATCAATAAATATACAATATTTCTATTTAGTTATCTATCCCAATATATAAAAGGTGTTCTCATGCAGCAATTAAACAAATAACTTAATGAAATAATATAATTACTTTCAAAAAATTACCTGGAATAATCATTTCCAACATTGTGTTCTCTCTCTTAATCATCGTCCAAGGAGGCAGGTTATTGTTTATGACGAAAACAGGCCACACTGAGTAAGTATAATGAAGCTCACCAAATGGATTGAAACCATCAGCTGCCAATGAAAGTCTAACATTCCAAGGTTCATCTTTAAAAATTGGCCATTTTTCTTTGATGTTCTTCAATGGAGAACCATCTGTAGACATTCAAAGAACACCATCTTCACTTTTGTTCTTCGCATGGTAATCCATAAACTGTGCTATACTTTGGCACCTAAATAGTCGTTGGAAACGTGGAATTATGGGAATATAATGAAGAACTTTGTGAGGAACCTCTTTTGTTACTTGATCATTTCGATATCCACTAATTTCACATCGTGGGAATTTGTTTTCTGATGCATACTATCCATAAAATATAATATGATCATTAGGGCATGCATCAATAGATTGATACTCCACTCCAATTTCTTTCATAATCAAGAATACCTCTCGACTTGTGCATGGTAAATTATTTGATGGTGGTAATAGAAATTCACCCAACAATCTGCAACATTGACAAAAAATGAAATGTAAACAATATACGTCATAAACATTTTATATCCCTAATTTACAAATTAATTAACACTAAAAATAGAGGAAAATAGTCAACTTTACATACCTTAGGAGATGTGTGAAACAAGTGTTTGATAAACCATTCAAAACCTTCAAGTTCACCAACAACAATATAGCAGATATAATATTGGCTGCTGAGCCTTCATAAAGAGGTTCTTGGGACTTCTCGAGTAGAGGAACATCATGGTGAATATCATGGAGGTTGTCATAATCCAATGGAGCAAATGTGTCTTGGAGCAATCTATTTATCTCTGTTAACACCAAAAAAGTGCTCGCCAGCTCATCCATTTGGACATACACCTCTATTGACCAAATTTCCTACCAACCTAGCCTCCAAAACCCCAAAATACCCAAAATTCCCTCAAAAAAATACCAAAACCCCAAAAGTGGGTCAAAATCAAAATAATAGGGAGTAAAACTCAAAAGAAAATCCAAAAAAGAGAAAATAGGGCAAAAACCCTTAAAAATCCCTAAAACCCTAATCAAAATTTATAAAAAGGGGTGGAGGCCCCTCATTTACAAATCCCCTCAATCACTCTACCCTCATGCTGCTGAATTTTTTCCAAAGCCTTAAGCCATCTATCTTTGAGCTTTTTGGCCTCCCTTGAGATAAAAACTTTGGCAACCATCAAAGCATTGGAGAGAAGAGTATGCAACTAAGGAGCTCCGGAGCACACCGCCAGAACTCCACCAGCCTCATCTCTGAGGTAAATTTATTTTTAGAAATCCCATTGCTTTCCCATAATATAAAAATCAAAGATTCTTTATTCTATAGTTTTGGCAAGTATACTATTTTTTGTTTCAAGTTATATTTTTATTTCATGCACATGTTTAAGCTCAGGTTCACTATTTAATGTTATTTGCTTTAATTATCTATACTTAGTTTATTGTTATTTACTTCCACACTGTTGCTAGGGATTCCATAATCCTTAACAGGTGCTCATTTGCACAAGCAGGGGTGAAAACCCCAGCTACAGTTTGGAGACTCCGCTGTCTGAACCCCTCTCTGACAAGTTTAGTTTTTATTGACATTTCTGTTTTCAGTTTTGTTTTCAGTTTTTTCTTGATTAGTTTATCAGTTCTACATGTTTTCCTGTACGGTTGCAACCAGTTTGCATTCATGCTGAAAACCGCATCTTTTCCACTGACAAGTGCAGTCCAAACCACGGCTGTACTTCATTTTTGCGTGGTTTGCACATCGGCTTCTTATTCAAAACGCGAGTTATCCTTGCCTGTTCGCGGTCCCAACCGTGGTTTTTCCCTATTTTTGTGTGTTCTGCACATCGACTCCTTAGCCTCTTGCTGCGACTCAAAATGCACATTAGCCTTTCCTGTTCATGATCCCAACCGCAGTTGTTTCCCATTTTTACAGGGACTCCACTGCTTGAAACACACACCCCTTCTCGCGGACCATACCGCTGCTCACATGACTCTTCCTGTGGCCTCATCCTCAGACCAGAGTGGCGCCGCTCACTACCCCGACACATACACAGCCCCCACAGCATGCCACCTCGCCACCAGTGCAGCTTCCACCGCAGAATCACTCTCGTGAACTGTGTTGCAAAACGTAGCTTTCCTAGAGACCTATGCGCTGGCACCACCCCACCTGCACGCAAAAGCCCCTGTCATTTGTTTGGACCACACCGGAGTTTCCATGCCGGAACTTGTGTTGTAAACCACATTTTTCTCGCCAATACCCGCACTGACCTTCCCCTAACTTGCGCTGCAAATCGCGAGTTTCTCATCGATACCCGCGCTGCACCGCGCCAAACTTCTTGGAACTTGTGCTGCACACTACAACTTTCAGTGCAAAAGTTGCACTGCACACCGCACTAAGCAGGCCCTTAGCCATGCTCTGATTTCCACTTTTTTCTTAATTTTAGTTATTAAAAAAAAAAAAAACTTTTTGTTTTAAGCCTTTGAATTAGCATTCAATTTCCATTTTTCTAGCATTTAAATACCATCTTTTTATTTGGTAGTTAACTGCCAACATTATCATTGCACACACTCTGACACCTAACTCAAGTGAGCCCTAAAAAACTACTTAACTCAACCAACTTTTAATCCCACTTGGGGAACACAGAAGAATTTGGTAGCTAGGTAGGACAAGGGGGATAGGTATCCAAAGAACACCCCTTTTGTCGCTTACATCTGAGACATAGTTGTTGTCATCTAGGGTGCCAAAATCCCTTAGTATTTTTTGACACAGTTACGACCAATTTTTCAGAAAGGCCTCTCCCTTAGGAGGGTTGAAGTGGCAAGACTAGTTCCGGAGGCCTGAGTGGAATACCGCAATCCATTCAGTCACTGAAGGCTACCTACTTATTGGTCCACATGTGGTGATTCCTTTTAGGCCCACATGGTGATAGGACTGGAGCTGCAAATTCACCTTTCTGTACATGCCATGAACGGGGTATCTTAGTTGCCTTTCTTCTAGAATTGTCTACCTAGTGTCCCTCCTGGTAGGGGGATATCATTGGCCTTTGGTTCCACTTTTCGTATTGTCTGACTGGGATTTCATCACCCTGCAGAGGATACGTCAAGTTCGAATCAACATACCTTTTAGTTAGGTGTTTTGCATGCTCCCTTACCTCCCCTGAGTCTAGTGAGTACACCTTTTTCTCTTGTTTGGAGCCTTTGTTTGTTGGTATTCTGACCATTTTTTACCGCTCCATGTGATTGCAGCATAGCTGTTGCAACATGCATTTTGAGCATTGTTGTTGGCCTAAGTGCTACCTTTTTTATGCTCTCCTTGTGCACACATGGTTGCACTAGGATTTTTTAGCTTTTCACTCACCACACCTCACTCGGAATACACTCATCGTCATCATTGAGTCCCAAAGACAGTCCCGAAACCAATGGGGCCAACCCCCGCAACACGGTTTACTTGGCTCCCCTCACCATCGATGTAGACCCCCGTCGCCTGACCCGGACGATCCTCATGCCACATCCAACTCAAAACCAGAATACAACACATACACCGCTCCATATAGCCCCTTGGTTGGCATGACGTCCAACCCCTTTTTTGGTGGGATGGTTGGTGCAGGACTCAACAACCACCCAGACACCACAAAAACGTCTATCCCTGTCATGTCATCTACACCTAACATCCCCACCACCTCATCCATTCCTATAGGGAGTGGATTTGTCACCAATACAAATCCACTAGTGACTACAAGCATACCCAGGGGCAGCGGCCCCACCATCACTACTATGACCCACACCGTTTCCCCACAAACTGGGGGCAACGGCCCCACCATGGAATTTATGGCCCACACTGTTTCCCCACACATTGGGGGCAACACCTCCATTATCGCCGCTATGGCCCACATCATTTCCCCACACATAGGGGGCAGTGGCCATACCATCGCCACCATAGCGAACACACTTCCCCCACCACCCCCGACGCACCTTCCCGCTAGTTTTCCATTCATGACCAGTCTAAACCTCCCCGACTTGGATAAGTTGGCTAATGATCCGATACGACATGATCCTATGTGGCCTCTTATTCCCACCAAGCACCCCTCGAACATACCCAAATTTGAGGGAAAGGGAGGAGAAGACCATCAAAATCAAATCATGTCTTTCCACTTATGGTGTTCCTCTAACTCCATCGTGGATGACTCTGTTCACCTTCGACTACTACAAAGAACCCTTACTGGAGCTGCAGCCAAGTGGTATATTGACCAACCTCATGGGACCCACCTTACATTTACATCCCTTGCTTCCACTTTCCTACAATTCTTCCAGCTACCCGTGCATTACGATGACGATGTAGAGATCCTCCTGTCTTGTAGGCAGAATACGGCCACCCACATCACAGACCATATCCATGAGTGGCATAAACAATGCACTTTATGTAAAATCAAATTGGATGCAGTATCTTCTTAGATTGGTTCCTGAAGACTCTCATACCAACCATCACAAAGGATGTGGCCTCCGAGCGACCTCAGTTTGAGGAAGAATCCATCCTCAAGGCCCAACAATTTGATCTTATCTACGCCCAATCGGGCTACCTATACTCTATCTTACCGGATGCCCCTTGCGCCAACTCATCTCGGAGTGACGCCCCAGTTGCATCCCATGTCGCCAACGGCATCATCGGACATGTATCATCATGCACCCAGCCGTACATAGCTATGCCCACTCCTTCTGGCCCTGATCTTTCGTGTGACACATCCCATTCTAGAGCAACTACATCATACACCCCAGCCATTCGTCCTCCTCATAGTCACAGACCATCATGCCCATAACATTGTTATGGCCATACACACTCCCCTTATACTCCTCCTGCAGGCCAACCCACCTTTTATCAACACCCAGCTCTGCCCGCACATTCACACCCCCAAGTCCAGCAGGATTACTACCCCCCGTAAGCCCCAATTGCGCAACCACCAATTCCTCCAGTTTATCGTCCACAAACGACCCTAGCAGCTCCAGCCCAACCTCAAGCACATCTCGGTTACTACCTGCTGCCTGCACCTTCACCACCTGCTCAACCATAGAATCCTCCCAACCCCCGACGTCAAGTTTTTTCCCAACAACACCCACAGCAAAACCAGCCTGCTCAATGCAACTAGCAAAGGCAACGGAAGAGGGGCAGAGGATAGAATCGTAGGAATAACCAACCTCAGGACCAAGGTGGTCAACAACCAAACCCCCCAAATAACAACAACACCACCCCATCTAACCAAAACCCTGATAGACCACCTCGTTAAAGCAAGAATCCCAACCTACGAATGAATCACCCTTGTTCCATATGTGGGGTATACGGCCACTATACGCACAATTGTCTACATTTAGATCGTGCCCGTCAACTTTGGATGGATGACGCCCAACGCCAAGGACAAGCTGCTCCTCCTGCACAACCCAACCCCCAACCACCTCAAATGGTGCTGCAAAATACCTTGCCCACGCAAGGAGTAGTAAATGCTCAACCACTACCTCCTCCTCAAGGAACTGCACAACCACCTCAGCAAATCACATATGCTACACCATTGACGGATTCGGGTACCCACCATCTCCTTATGATTTCATCAACGGATGTCAATCTCCAAACGTGTTGAAATCAATACAGACCGAACCCCAAAACCATCGTCATTGATACTGCTATCCCCACAGACCAGCCCTTACGCATACACCCACCACACGACGATGGGGGCCCTAAAGCTCTTCGTTTCCCACTACAGCGAATCAACAACAATCCTGGTGCTTGTGCCGCAACAAATTATAATATCGTAAAGGATCTATCACAGTCCCTCACTGCTATTCCTGCTTTAGAATTCCTAAGGAACTGTCCTGCACAAAGGAAATTTCTGTTATCCGCCATTGATGCCATAGACCCTAATGACTCAAGATTGATGGCATTCGACTTAGACCAAGCCAAACCACGTTTTCCTTCAACACTAGCCTTCCAGGTTTCTGTATCAATTCAGAACCTTGTCATCCATCGATGCATCATTGATCAAGGCGCCTCCACTTGCGTTATGTCGATGTTTGTTTGGCAGAAGCTTGGATCTCCCACTCTGCAGCCATCAACAACTGCATTAAGAGCTTATGATGGCCGCGCAGCCCAACCTTAGGGCCTTTTGACCAATGTTTTGGTTCAGCTAGCAAAAAAATTTGTCCTAATCGATATAGAGGTTATCAATGCACAGCTTGATTACAACCTCTTACTTGGTCATAGTTACATGTATGCTATGAAGGTCGTTGCTTCGTCCGTCTTCCGCATCATGATGTTCCCCCATAAGGGTCATGTGGTCAAAATTGACCAAATAACATACTATGATCCCAATGCCCCCACTGCTCCCGAGAATGTTCTCCCTGTGATCGAACAACCCGTGCACAATGGTCCTATGTAGTTAGTCTCCACAGTCGGACTTGGGTTATACTTGGAATCACCCATGACCTCCACGTTCCAATCCATTCCGCCCCCTGTGAAGATAACTGAGATATCGCATCTGTGCACAATTTCCTCCACCCACACAGTGCCCAACCAGCAACCACTTTTACTACCGCAACCACCATTGGTACCAAGTTAGATTGGGGCAACACCCATCCATATGATCCCATTTTTATTTCCACCATCTGGAGTGATAGGTACACCGGTGATGGCCACTTTGAACCTCCCTGTATTAACCCTAGGTCTACCCATGTTGTATTTACCCACCCCTACTCCTACACGAACACCATAGGTCGTTCTTCAACCAGTTCAACCTATTAACACTTCCAACCGCCCACCTCCAGGCATTGCGAACATGCCCAACCATCCCCTTTGCGGCGCAGCATCCACATATGCTACCAACCCTCCCCCACCACCACCTAAAAACACTGGGGGCTGAGGCCGACAAAACTATACCGCCCCACCAACAAGAAAACAGGTGGTACCCCAACCACCCCCATGAACACCCCCTAAGTGCTCTTGGTGTGATGATATGGGCCACGCTACCCACAACTATCCTCAGTTACCCAATCTCCAAAAACACATGCAGACCTTGGACAATGACCCCAACATCCCCGTAGTCATACTAAACCCCCCAACCCATTAGTGCAACAAGGCGCTACATACTAACCACGCTTGCGCTATCTGTGGCATATACGGTCACTAATCGCACCACTGCCCTCGACCTCCCGGATTACAGAGCAGCCCTCTACGAGTTGAATAATGCTGACTTGGAGACATCCCCTCCTGCCATTGAAGAAATCTACCCTCCAACATCTTCCCCCTCAGAAGAAGTTAATACCATATACATGATCTCTACGGTCAATAGGGATGACTCTCCTTCAACATCTACCCTTCCCTCATATGACTTGATCACTCAGCACTTCTGTAGCGACGAGGAAATCCTCGAAGCCCTTACGGAACTAGACTACCCATGGGATGACTGTCATAGCCCGATTTTGACCCTATTGCATTAAAATTGTAAATGATGTAAATATTTTTATTAATCATGGTGAGGAGCTCAAGGCCAAGGCCCCGCCATTGATTTAGCGTTTTATGTATCAGCAATTAAAATAGATGCATATGGTTCTTGTGCTGGCCATGCACAATGTAAATTAATACATCATGCAAATACGGATTTTAATGAAATACCCACAACTAGCTACGCAATGCAACAAAGAGATGGGGGCATGATTTTTATAAGGAATAGGGAGGGAAATTATTCAAACCCTTGAGCCAATGGTGTTAATCCATGTGTCAATGAGAAAACCCATAAACCCTCAACTACCCATTTTGGCTTATGCACCCAATCATTAAATTCTTCCAAGAGTTGGTTGAGGCAGTTAATGCCTTGGAAGTGGAGAGGTATGGAAGCCAATTTCATGCATGGGAAAGCCATCAACCAGGGAATTCATATTTTTGCTTCTTGGGCAAGAAAACACCCACAAAATTTTGCCCAAAGCCATCTTTCACCCATGCCCTTTTCCCTCTCACGCAGTCTGAGCTAGCTGGGCTTTCCCCATCATGTTTTTCATCATTTTTTTGCATTTTTCCATGGCTGGGAGCTCGTTTTTGTGCTACACAGTGGCTGGGAGAGGAGGACCATGATTTGGGGCTGTTATGGAGGTCGTTTTTTCCCCAGAATTCCCATAAACATTTTCTCGAAATGATTTTCTCTCCTAGGGTTGTTTTCCCCTTCTCCCATTTCGTTTTTGATTGCCCACAATTTTCTGAAATTGGTAGAAACCCCATCTTTGGGCATCTCACTGTAAAAACGTTCCTACATGCCCATTAATTGTGATTTCTGCTGTTATGTGCATCCCTGTCTTGGTTTGAACCTATGAGCAAGAAATTTGGAGTGGTAGTGGACAGAATGGGCTTGATAAATCTAGTGGGGAAAAATAACCTCTCGAGAAGATCAAGAGGGTTTTGGCTACTTCTCTATGCACACCCTGAGAGCACTAGAAAAGAAGGTATGGCTTGAGGGACTGTGTAGTAGTGTAGAAAATACTTCATTGTGTTGGGTGTGTAGGTATTGTGGGTTCCAAGTTAGATAGATCTTGTAGAGGTATCCATGGCTCTGTGCTTGAACTCACTAGCTTAGCAATTCTTCCTTTCCATTTCCTAGCAGCCTGATAAATCCAATCATAGATTGGCTTGGCTCATTTTGGTGCATGTTTGGCTATGTGTGAGTCTGTTGTTCCCTTGTTCCTTGTAGAAATCATGCCCATCTTGGGGGTGGTAGTTGTATCAAGCGATTGATAAGCACAGCTGGCCTATGGTTGGGTGGAACGTTGCAGTTGCATAGCTGGTTGCTCGGGACTACTTTGTTGAAGATAAGTACCCTCATGTGTTTAAATTCTGCAATATATTTATTCAATGGATGTCATGAAAATGTTGAATGTATGTTAGATATTAAACATGAATTTTAATTCCGCTGTATTTCTATAATATGCACATGTATATGTCTTTTTATCAATGAGTTTTGCTTAATAGATATGGGGCTAGATGCCCGGAGTCAGAGTGATGTTCTCTCCCTTGCTTGGTCTGATGGGAGGGGATGCCAGAGTCTGGTATCAGAGCCATAGGCGACAGCATTGGGCCTCTATGGGCCAAGTATGATCACAATTACAAGGGAAGATCCCCTTCTAAACACCACATATTTCCATGTTGGGCCTCAATAGGCTAAGGTTGAAGAGTTTGTAGAGTTTGCAGAGGAAAACGTCACCTCCTGTTGAGTAATAATCATCACATAAAGAAAGGAAAAATTTTGAAATTTTCTAACTGTTTTTCGGAGTTCTCTGTTAAGGCTGCAGCGGCGAAAGTTCAACTAACTTTCTGCGTGCACGGCGGTGAAAGTTAGGCTAACTTTCTGTGCATGCGGCGATGAAAGTTAGGCTTACTTTCTACATGCGTGGTAGCGAAAGTTAGGCTGATTTTCTGCGCACGCGGCGGCGAAAATTGAGTCGGCGAAATAATTGTTAATTCGACGCCGAAAGACAGACAAATTTTCAAAATTTTTCCTAAGGGCTGTGGTGGCGGCGAAAAATAGGTTGTTTTTGCATGACACAGCAGTGAAGTTTAAGCCCACTTTCTGTGCGCAAGGCGGTGAAAGTTAGGCTAACTTTATGCGCGCGCGGCGACGAAAGTTAGGCTAACTTTCTGCGCTCGCGGCGGCGAGAATTGGGCTACGTCTTGCAACTTTGTTGGAAAAGAGAATCCCAAAATCGCAGCAATGGTCGGTGAAATAGCTGTTAACTCTGAATTGAAGGGAAGCGGTCGGCGGTCGCAGGGTTGGCGGTTGGAGATTTTAATGTTAATTTTTGTGGAGATGTTGTTAATTTTGTGCCAAAAGGGAAGAGAAAAATTCTAAATTTTTCCTAAGTGTTTCGAAATTTTTTCCTAAAGGCCGTGTCGGCGAAGTTAAGGTTAATTTCTGCCTACGCGACAATAGAATTAACATTAACTTATGTGTGTGCGGCGACAGAATTAACGTTAACTTCTGCGTGTGTGGCGACAGAATTAACGTTAACTTTTGCGTGCGCGGCGATAGAATTAGCGTTAATATCTGCGCATGTGCGACGAAAATTTGGCGATCGGAGCTGCACCACCCGTGGCAATTTTAAGGATAAAAATCGGCGTCATACGCGGTGCGCGATGGCGAAAATAACCTTAACATCTACGACAACAGTGGCAGATTTTAGCTCAAAATTACGCGACACGAGCGACACTTTTAAGCTAAATTTTTGCGACAATGGCGACCCTTTTAACCTTAATAATTGCGCCAAAGTCTATGATTGGAAAAAGTTGTCAATGTGGGATTTCCCCACACACATGCAAATAATTTATAACATTATAATGTATCTAACAATTGTGTTTATAAACACATTTTGCATAATTATAGTAACATCATAGCAGCATTCCAGATAAGTGCAGTTGGAAAGTTTTGGTCTTGGTTGGGCCAAGAATATCAACATCATGGATGATGCACAGGATCCCTATGAGCCTAAGACAGATGCCATGGGGGAAAATATACATGTTGAGAATGCTGAAACAAAATCCAATGGGAGAAGAAATCGAGAGACTCCCCCATATATTGAAGCCACCATGAGGAGCCTAAGGATGGAGTTGCAAAGATGTAGAGAAGATAATGAGAGGATGATTAAATCTTAGGAAGAACAAAATCAGTTGAATGCAACCATGTTATAGAGTTTGACAGATATCCAAAGGCAAATAAACTCTGGGCAGCAGACATCAAATCCAAAAAAGAGTGGGAATAGTTCAAGGAGAAATTCCCGCAAGAGGTCCAATATCTCAAGAAGAGTTTCTAGAGACAGAACCTATACTCCAGAAATCTCTTCTACTGGATCATCTGACTCCGAATGATCCATTGAGGGTTCAAGCTCTTCATCTCACAAGAATAAGAGGAAGAGGCATTACAAGAACAATTCACATGGGAAATTTAAGAAGGCAAAACCTCCTACATTCGATGGAGAGGTAAAGTCTGGTCAAGAAGTTGAAGCTTGGATTCTTGGGATGAGAAAGTATTTCCAAGTCCAAGACTACTCTGAAAATATGAAGGCAAGGGTCGCCATCTTCAACTTGAATGGACGAGTATCTATATGATGGGAACACATTAGGCAAGTGAAGAAGATCAATGAAAGAAATATTGTATGGAAGCAGTTCAAGAAATACTCTAAGCAGAAGTACCTCTCTGATAGGTACTATGATGACAAGATCAAAGAGTTCCATGAGCTGAGATTGGGACAATTGACCATGGAAGAGTATACAAACAAGTTCTTGGAGTTGTTGAGGTATGTCAGGTATATTCGAGATGACAAGGTGAAAATTCTGCATTTTCTAAGTGGGCTACCTCAATCATATAAAGATAGGATTGAATTTGATGAGCCTCGAACTCTAGAAGAGGCAATAGGGAAGGTCAAGTATTGCTATGATCAAAACAAAAGAAAACCTGATTTCCATAAAGCATGGAAGGACAAGAAGAATGAGAAGTTTGACCAAAGGAAGAAAGGTTTCAAACTTCCTCATATCAGAAATCAACAAAGGCAGCCATCACGAGTTGTGACTAAGCCAACTAGGATGATGGGAGACAATCCAAGAGATCCAAAGGAGCCATGCAAACCACTTCAATGTTGGGGTTGTGGAGGAGACCACATGCTTAAGAACTGCCCACATCAGAATGGGAATGAAAACCAAGTTCACAACATCTAAGGAGCTGAAACTGTGGGTCAAGTGGCGAGGACAATCCCTAGAATCTATGCAGCACTAGATGACCGCCAGGAAGATCATCAATCAACTGTTGTTGAAGTTGAAGGTAAGATTGCTAAGTAATCTGTTTCTATTTTGATTGATCCTGGATCTACTCACAGTTATATCACTCCTAAAATTGTTGAGATTTGTGCTTTTAAGAAGTCAAAGCATAGTAAATCATGGTTAGTTCAACTAGCCACTGGAACCAAGAGAAAAGTTTGTGAAATTGTAGAGAAATGTCCCTTAGAGATGGACGGGCTATTCACTTATGCAAATATGAATGTTTTGCCACTGGGTTCCTATGATATTCTCATTGGAATGGATTGGTTAGAGGCACATAGGGTTAAACTTGATTGCTACAATAAAACTTTTGAATGCATGGACGAAGAAGGCAACCCAAGGGTTGTAAAAGGAAGTCCAAAGGTGACTTCTATTAGGCAGGTCTCAACCATACAGTTGAAGAAGTTCTGTAGGAAAGGTTGTCAATTGTATGCAGCCCATGTTTTGGAGGAAACAGAGAATGAAACTCCTATGTTAGAGGACTATCATGTATTGCAGGAATTCAGGGATGTTTTTCCTTGACTCCCTCCAATGAGAGACATTGATTTTACAATTGAACTTGTGCCAGGAGCTGCACCAGTGTCTAAGAAACCCTACAGGATGAGTACACCGAAATTGCTGGAATTGAAAATGCAATTACAAGAGTTGTTGGAAAAGAAATATATCAGGCCAAGTGTGTCCCCGTGGGGAGCACCTGTTCTATTTGTGAAAAAGAAAGATGGAACACTCAGGCTATGTATTGACTATAGGCAGTTGAACAAAGTTACTATGAAGAATAAATACCCATTGCCCCGAATTGATGACCTGTTTGATCAAATGTGAGGGGCAAAGGTGTTTTCAAAGATTGACTTAAGGTAAAGTTATCATCAAGTAAGAATCAAAGAGGAAGATATTCATAAGACAACCTTTAGAACAAGGTATAGACACTACGAGTTCGTGGTGGTACCATTTGGTCTCACAAATGCACTAGCTACATTCATGTGTCTCATGAATAGTGTTTTTAGAAAGTATTTGGACACGTTTGTTCTTGTCTTTCTGGACAACATTCTCATCTATTCTAAGAATGAAGAAGAGCATGAAGAACATTTGACAATGACATTGCAATTGCTAAGGGAGCATAAGCTATATGCAAAGTTAAGCAAATGTGACTTTTATAAAGATAAAATTCATTATTTGGGTCACATTATCTCAGACAAAGGAATATCTATGGACCCTAAGAAGATTGAAGCCATTATGAATTGGCTAACTCCAAGGAATGTGACAGATGTGAGATCTTTTATGGGCCTTGTTGGATACTATAGGAGGTTCATTGAAGGATTCTCCAAGGTCACAAACCCGATCACTTCTTTGCAAAAGAAGGGAATAAAGTTTGAATGGTCACCAAGATGTGAGGAAATTTTTCAACGGTTGAAGAATCTTCTTACGAGTGCACCAATTTTGAAAATTGCAGAACCAGAAAAAGAGTTTATGGTGTGTACCGATGCATGCAATCAAGGAATTGGAGGAGTCCTTATGCAAGACAACCACGTGGTATGCTATGAGTCGACAAAGTTGAAGGAGCATGAGAAAAACTATGCTACTCATGATTTAGAACTTGCAGCCATAGTACATACTTTAAAGATGTAGAGACATTACTTAATGGGAAGGAAATTTGAGCTAAGGACAGACCATTGTGGTCTGAAATACTTGTTTGATCAGCCAACTTTAAATGTTAGGCAAGCTAGATGGTTGGAATTTTTGTGTGAATTTGATTTTGAGATCAAACACATAAAAGGGAAAGAAAACAAGGTGTTGGATGCACTCAGTAGGAAAGTACATGAAATGCATGTGGCAGCGCTTAGTACTTTCCAACCATATTTGAGGCAGCAGATTGTTAACCATATTGTTGAAAACAAAGTGTATGTGCAGATAAAGGACAAATTGTAGTAGCAAAACCTTGAAAAGAAGTATGAAGGCTATCATTTGGAAGAAGACAGACTTCTTACCTATAAGAATAGAGCCTATATTCCAAATGTGGCAGATTTGAGGAGGATTGTTATGGATGAAATCCATAAAGCTCCATACTCTAGTCACCCAGGATATCATCAAACAATTGCTACAACAAGAAAAAATTATTTTTGGCCAGGAATGAAGAAGGACATCCTTGAATACATTTCCAGGTGCATGAAATGTCAGCAGGTGAAGGTTGAACACCAACATCCAGCATGTTTATTGCATCCATTTCCAATCCTAGAATGGAAATGGGAAGTAATTTCCATCGATTTCATTACAGGATTGCCAATGACTGTGAGACACCATGATTCCATCATGGTGGTGGTGGACAAGTTAACAAAGGAAACACATTTTATAGTAGTTAAGTCCACACATAAAGCCGATGCCATTGCAAATATTTTCATGAAGGAAATTTTCAGATTACATGGATTACCTAAGGCGATAATTTCTGACAGGGACACCAAGTTCACTCCCAATTTTTGGAAAGGTGTCTTTGTAGTTTTGGGTACACAGTTGAACTTTAGTACCGCATACCACTCAAACAGATGGGCAAATGGAAAGAGTAAATCAGGTGCTTTAAGACATGCTTCACATGTATGTTATGGACAAACCATCCAAGCGGGAGGATTATCTACACCTGGTAGAGTTTGCATATAACAATGGGAAACAAGGATCATTGGGAATAAGTCCATATGAGGCTTTGTATGGCAGAAGGTGTAGGACACCAGTGACTTGGGATAATCCAGTGAACAGAATTGTACTTGGGCCGGAATCGCTTGAGGAAATGGAACAAGAGATTGCAAAGATCAGACAGAATTTAAAAGCAGCCCAGGATAGACAGAAAAGCTATGCAGATAAGCTTAGAGTGCATAGGGAATTAAGTGTTGGAGATAATGTGTATCTTAGAGTGAAGCCAAGGAAGAGTTCCTTGAAGCTTGGGGGTTGTTCCAAGCTATCACCTAGATATTGTGGGCCATTTGAAGTGCTTGAAAGAATAGGGCCAGTTGCATATAGACTTGCATTTCCTGCTAGCGCTAGAGCTCATAATGTTTTTCATGTCTCTTTGCTTAAGAAATATGTACATGATCCTAACCATGTGATTAATTGGGATGTGATCCAGGTGGAACCCGAGGGAGAGTTCCAAACCTATCCATTGCACATCCTAGACAAGAGGGTAGCATTGCTCTGGAATCGAGCCATCGGATAGGTAAAGGTGCAATGGAGGAACTACAGTCCCGATGAGGCTACATGGGAGCTGGAGGATGCCATGAGAGTGGCATATCCATTTTTGTTCAATTTTGATGAGCACTAAGGACAGTGCTAATGTAAGGGGGAGGGGAATGTAATATCCTAATTTTGACCCTATTGCATTAAAATTGTAAATGATGTAAATATTGTTATTAATCATGGTGAGGAGCCCAAGGCCAAGGCCCCGTCATTGATTTAGCGTTTTATGTATCGAAAATTAAAATAGATGCATATGGTTCTTGTGCTGGCCATGCACAATGTAAATTAATACATCATGTAAATACGAATTTTAATGAAATATCCACAACTAGTTATGTAATGCAACAAAGAGATGGCGGCGTGATTTTTATAAGGAATAGGGAGGGAAATTACTCAAACCCTTGAGCCAATGGTGTTAATCCATGTGTCAGTGAGAAAACCCATAAACCCTCAACTACCCATTTTGGCTTATGCACCCAATCATTAAATTCTTCCAAGAGTTGGTTGAGGCAGTTAATGCCTTGGGAGTGGAGAGGTATGGAAGCCAATTTTGTGCATGGGCAAGCCATCAACCTTGGAATTCGTATTTTTGCTTCTTGGGAAAGAAAACACCCACGAAATGGTGCCCAAAGCCATCTTTCAACCATGGCCTTTTCCCTCTCATGCAGTCTAATCTAGTTGGGCTTTCCCCATCACGTTTTTCATAATTTTTCTGCATTTTTCCATGGCTGGAAGCTCGTTTTTGTGCTACATAGTGGCTGGGAGAGGAGGACCAATATTTGCGGCTGTTATGGAGGTTTTTTTTTCCCTAGAATGCCCATAAACGTTTTCTGGAAACGATTTGCTCTCCCATGGTTGTTTTCCCCTTCTCCCATTTTGGTTTTGACTGCCCACGATTTTCTGAAATTAGTAGAAACCCCATCTTTGGGAATCTCACTGTAAAAATGTTCCTACATGCCCAACAATTGTGATTTCTGTTGTTATGTGCATCCCTGTTTTGGTTTGAACTTGTGAGCAAGAAATTTGGAGTGGTAGTGGACAGAATTGGCTTGATAAACCTAGTGGGGAAAAATAACCTCTCCAAAAGATCAAGAGGGCTTTGGCTACTTTTCTATGAACACCCTGAGAGCACTAGAAAGGAAGGTATGGCTTGAGGGACTGTGTACCAGTGAAGAGAATACTTCCTTGTGTTGGGTGTGTAGGTATTGTGGGTGCCAAGTTAGATAGATCTTGTAGAGGTATCCATGGCTCTGTGCTTGAACTCACTAGCTTAGCAATTCTTCCTTTCCATTTCCTAGTAGCCTGATAAATCCAATTGTAGATTGGCTTGGCTCATTTTGGTGCATGTTTGGCTATGTGTGAGTCTGTTGTTCCCTTGTTCCTTGTAGAAATCATGCCCAACTCAGGGGTGGCAGTTGTATCAAAATATTGATAAGCACAGCTGGCCTATGGTTGGGTGGAACGTTGCAGTTGCATAGTTGGTTGCTCGGGACTACTTTGTTGAAGATAAGTACCCTCATGTGTTTAAATTCTGCAATGTATTTATTGAATGGCTATCATGAAAATGTTGAATGTATGTTAGATATTAGACATGATTTTTAATTCCACTGTGTTTCTATAATATGCACATGTATATGTCTTTTTACCAATTAGTTTTTCTTAATGGATATAGGGCTAGATGCCCGGAATCAGAGTGACGTTCTATCCCTTTCTTGGTCTGATGGGAAGGGACGCCACAACGACATGCACCATCGATCATATTTCATCCCAGGCGAGTCCACCCCTTTCGCAGCCAACAAACTGGAAATTGAAACAAAATACTTTCTCCCCGAGAAGGTCAATTGGTTCAAGAATCCTATTCTCCCATCACACAAGTAGACATTGCTCGCACGAGTGGCAAACCCAAGATTATCACCTTTGGTGCCACTTGTATGGAATACGAAATCGAGGAAGCCAAAAAAAATTTCTAGGAGTTCCGTGATGTCTTTGCCTGGTCCAATACTGAGATGCCCAGCCTAGATCCTACTATCGTTGAACACCACATCGACACATGTCCTGAGGTCCCACCTGTCTACCAGAAGTAGAGGCCAATTCACCCCTCTAAACTCCCTGTAGTTAAAACTGAAATTGAGAAGCTCCAAAAAGCCGGATTCATCTATCCCATCGCTTACACCACTTGGGTGTCCAACCCTGTACCTGTCAATAAAAAATAGGGCACTCTCTGTGTTTACATAGATTTTCGAGATCTCAATCAAGCATGTACCAAAGACAACTTTCCCACAGCTTTCATCGACCAACTCATTGACGCTTGTGTCGGACATGAAGTCCTCTCCTTTATGGACTTTTTTTCTGGATATAACCAAATATACATTCGGAAAGAAGACCAATATAAAAATGCGTTCACTACCCCATGGGGCACCATTGCCTATCGAGTTATGCCATTTGGTCTAAAGAACGCAGGTGCCACTTTCCAACAAACCATGACATACTGCTTCCATGACCTAACTCATATCATCCTGGTTTACCTAGATGACCTTACCGCTCCCTCCAAAGAACAATCAAAACACCTAAATGACCTCCGGCAAGTCTTCCTCCGTTGCCACAAATACAGAATCTGCTTGAACCCTCTCAATTGCATTTTTTTTGTTCCCGCAGGACGGTTGTTAGGATTCATCGTGTCACAGAAAGGGATAACTATTGACCCCTTAAAATTTCAATCCATCTTGGACCTACCCCCTCCTCGCACCATACACCAGCTACAGATTCTACAAGGGAGAGCCAACTTCCTCCACCACTTTGTTCCTGAATATGCCACGACGGTTTATGGCTTTCTCCACTTACTCCACACCCGCAACCCATTCGTCTGGGATGAGCAAGCTCAAGCAGCCTTTACAGTCGTTAAAACAACCCTAACTAATGCCCCTTTGATCTCCCCACCGGATTTCTCCAAGGATTTTATCCTATACGTTCTGGTATTTGAGCACGCCGTCTCTAGGGTGCTTGTTCAAGAAGATAGTGCACGAAAAGAGCAAGTAATCTACTACATGAGTCAAACCTTGTCTAGCCCACGGTTGCATTACCTTCCCGAAGAGAAGTTGGCCCTAGCTGTCATCTTTTTCGTACAAGAGATCCATCACTATATATTGTTGAGCACAACTACTATAGTGGCTGACTCTAATCCTATGGTTTACCTCTTGAATCGTCGCCTACTTGAAGGATATGTGGCTGAGTGGGTCATTATTCTCCAAGAATATGAACTCACGTTTACAACACCAAAAAGTGTCAAGGCCCTTGCCCTGACACAACTTATGACAGACTTGCCATCGTCATCTAGTTCACCCCCCATTAATACTAGTCTCCCGGATGATCATTTATTTATCATTTCTTCAGATGACCCTTGGTACGACGATCTATTGGTGTACCTTCACACTCAGAAATTTCGACAGGATCTTGATTGCGATGGGAATAGACGCATACGTCACCACGCTTCACATTACCTTCTCTTAGGAGATGTGTTATACCATCGCGGTATCGACACCATTTTATGCCGCTGCCTCACCCACGATGAGGTCGAACAAGTCATTAACGATTGTCATAGCGGAGCCTATGGTGGATTCTTTTTAGGGATGGCCACCTCCCAAAAGGTTATCCACGCTGGATATTTCTGGCCCTCCCTCTTCACTAACTGCATCACTACAGTGAAACATTGTCGTAACTACCAGCTCTTTGCACCAAAAGCAAGGACCCCACCCACCCCCCTCCATCTAGTCATCACTGTTGGCCCTTTTTTCAAATGGCCCATCGATTTCATGGATTGCAACCCAACCTCGGCAGGTGTCCATAAGTACATCATTGTCACTGTGGATTAATTCACTAAATGGGCTGAAGCCATGCCCACATTCAACTGCAAAGCTGACACTGCAGCTTGTTTCTTCTTTAATCATGTCATTACTCAGTTCGGTGTCCCCCAACAACTTGTGTCTGACCATGGAAGCCACTTTGAAGATGCCATCAGGAAGGAACTATCCATCCTTCTTAAATTCAAGGATCAATACTCTTCTGCCTATTACCCTCAAGGGAATGCTCAAGTTGAGGCCATCAATAAAATACTGAAGACCATTCTTCAGCGTACCGTAGATCGCCATAAGTCCAACTGGCATCACATGTTATTTCCAGCACTTTGGGCTTATCGCACTTCCACTAAGACCACCACAGGGTTCACCCCTTTTCACTTTCTCCACTGCGTTGAATCAATCCTCCCCATAGAGTGCCAGATTCCCTCCCTCCACATAGTTGTAGAACTCCTTCCCGATACTTCCTCCCTTGAAAAATGCTTAATCCTTTTGGAACAAGCTAACGAAGATCGTCGGACGACCCTCCAAACCATCAAAGCTGCAAAAACCAATCCAAAGCAAGTTATGATAAACACGTTCACCCATGCAATTTCAACAAAGGAGACCTTGTCCTAGTCTATGACCAAGAACATGATAAGATCAGGAAAGGAAAATTTGAATCCATGTGGCAAGGACCATACATCGTGCATACCTGTTTGGGACATGGGGCATGCATCCTCACCGATTCTGAAGGGACCCCTTTGTGCAATCCTTGAAATGGGTTGTACCTTAAATGATTCTACCCATAACACCCTTTTTGAGGACCCACCAGTCCCCTTTTGTATAGTTTCATTTCCTTTTTGTTTCCCACCCTTTTTATCTACGACCTTACATTTTGATTACCCTGCATGATCATAGATGGGCTCCCTCCCACCACAACAAGTTGATTTTACCGATGGCGCAAGTTGTTGGTCCCCGAACCTCGCCTATGCAGCTTGGGTATTATATTCCCCTCACACGAGCTCATCCACCTGATGGAGTGTGCATAGGTGCTGCTACAAACAACCAGGTTGAGTACCATGCTGTGGCTAGTCTACTGACCACCGCCCTCCATATGGGCATATGTCACCTTCATGTGTTTCTTGAATCCCAGCTGCTTGTCGCTCAACTCAACAACTGTTATCAGGTACGGGATCCCTTCCTTTTTAGAAAGTTCCTGCCCACTAAACAAATGATTAGACAGTTTGAATCCATTACATTCACTCATGTCCCACAAAATCAAAATAGTGTAGCAGACCATATGGCTAACAATATTCTAGATTGGCACACGAATCACCATATATAGGACATCAATCATACATACCACCCACATGTACATAACAATATCATTTAAAAAATATGAAAAATAAAATTAACCATCAGTGCATCCATGTGCATAACCATAAGTGCATCCACATGAATAGTCATAACTGCATCCACGTGCATAAACATAATTGCATCCATGTGGATAGAAATCAAAACACCATCACAAAAGGAATCCACATACCATAAAATATATATATATATATATATATCATCATGAAAATGTCACAAGTACCCACTGTACCCAAATATACATATAAACACAGCGAGGAGCCCCAACAGCATCCTCGGTAAATATCATGAACCGTATATACAAAAAATCCCACATGAACATCAAAGTGGGGGTAGCCTTGTCAATTTACTAGTCTGACTCCTCCCGGTAGTCCTCATCATCATCATCTCTTGCTGACCCACCTGCCTAAGTGGCAGCCACTGCAGCCACCTATGCTTCCATCTCATCCTCTCCCAGCTCCTCCTTAGACAGCTCCTCCTCAGGGTCCTCCTCCTCGGGCTCCTCATCCTCCTCATCCTCCCCAAGCTAAGGTACATCCCCTCAAGAAAAATATCTCACTGTCTCCGTGGCCATCACAATACACTGCACAATAGGCCTCCACTCCTGTGGCACATCATAACAGATATCTATCAGCTCATGGTCCAGATGCTGCTGGCCATCGCTCGAGATCCCCTCCAGGAGCAGATCAATCCCCTGCCTCAAAACATCAAGAGTAACTGCGGAACTCTGGCGATGACCCTATCCATGACCGACTGGGTCCACCCCCTCTACATGCCCTCGTCGTAGCCTATGACCCGACGGTGGTAACGGTCCCACATCTATCAAACAAAAACACCAAAATGTCAATACAGGTCAAACCACTAACATATGATATCATACACAAACACCTAACAAACTGAAATAAAACAGACATGCCATCTGGTCCCCAAGCCTAGCCAGGAGGTCTCGGCATCTTTGGGTCCCCACGAAAGTCCATCCCGGCGTACCGGTAATCCTCAATCGATACAGGTATCTACATCCACTGTAGAAACAACTCCTCTATAAAGAAACGACCCACTATCCCTCCACCCCTGCGAGTCATCATCTCGCTCAATCACCGCATCCACGGCTCTGTCAGTCCCCCCGCTTGTACAGGTCTGTGGGGTCGTAGTGTCTGGACCCACTCAAAGAAAAAGGCACACAGAAAGGACGGGAAACAAAACTCCTTCCCTAAGTGCTGGACCTTGCTCAACTCTCGCCGAACATCGGTCAAATACATCTGTCCGCAAGCATAGTACGTCCCATTAAGGACGCCCTCTATCAATAACATCTTCCCTCCCGTGATCTGGTTAGGGCCATTAGAACCCAAAACTCGTACCACTGCCGCTGCAATAGCCTGCGTAACTGGGCTCTCTATGTCACACAACATGAGTGAAGACCTAGTCACCTCCGCACAGGAAAACAATGTCTCTCCAGTAAAGTCTCCATTGAGATATTCCCCGGCCTCCTTGGCTGAGTCTCGGCAACCATACCTAACCGGGGAAACCCAGTCAAGAAATATACATCGGCTAAGGTCAAATATAGCCGCTCGCCCTGGATCATGAAAGCCTCGATATCAGAGTCCCAGAACTCAGCTAACTTGTTCAGCAACATAGGTGTTGAACGCATGTATGGGATCTCTGCAAACTTCAGGAGCCCACTATCAGCCGGTGCCTCTTGAACCACTCAGTCTGTCCAGATATTCCTTTGGATGTTGGGAGGAATCTCCCACTCTCTCCATCCCACCTCTGGCATCTTGCCAATAACAACAATAAAGCTCATCAACTCCCCATAACAAAAAAAACCCTCTTGAGCACGCTTTCTCCCTTGAAACGCGTGTTCTAGAATGCATTTACCAAACATATTCCTGCGGTTCACATCGCGCTTTCTTCCCGGAAAGATGTGGTGCACACCGCAGACCGCACCACTCACTGGTTGTGCTCTGAAGTGCGCTTTCCCCTTGGAAAGTGCGCTTCAGAGTGCAACCAGCATGAATCCACCTGTGATGCACATCAAAGATTTCCGGATACCCCAGCACGGTCTAGACCAAACCTTTGGCGAAGAAAACCACGCTTTGCAACGCAGCTAGCTCCACCATTGCCGCAGTCCAGACTGCACCAAACCATCCAGAACCTGTGCTATGCCACGTAGGTTCCCATTTATGGCAGGTACGGCCACCCCAGAGACCCGAAAGAAAACAAAAACTCTTAAATGACAAAGCTACGGACATGGGCTCTTACCTACAACTCCCGGAATGCAAATCCACTGATGAAATCTCCCACAAACTCAACTTTTACCTCTGATATCCTCTATTGCTCTGTCAAACTCACCAAGGATAATTTTAGGGGCGAAATTTAGCCCATGGGCTATTTTTCCATGTTTTTTTCCAAAAAAAGATTTGCCAATTTGCATTTTTTGAAGCCCCATTTCGCCCAATTTTGATGGGGTGAACTTTTTTCACTCTAAACATTGCCAAAATATTATATAAACTATATAAAATCCTTAGAAATTGAAATAATTTTAGAAAAATATCGCCAAATATTTTATAGTTGACATTTTGAGAATTGGTAAGATTCGCCAAGGTTTATACACTTTTAAATAAGTATGGGTCCTTAAAATCATCCCTGAAACTCACCACACACAAATGACACCTATTATGGGGACCACTTACTATTTATAGACATTGTCCTTATTTTCCTTTTGCCATTACGGGATCATTTGAGGCCCGTTTCTCAAACCTTTGATACCAATGCACTCAGCGTAGCTAGAACTTCGCGATGGTCCAATCAATTTACAGTTTTCATCGACACCTTTTTTGGGCATCTTTTAATGCCCCTCGTCGCCTCGGTTTGTGTGCCACATCGACCGTTGTCCATTTATGACATTCTTTATATCGTCGGATTCAGTTTTCCGTGTTTGTGATGATGCTTGAGATCATTTCTTGCTCTCACCTCTAAATATTCTAGGCATTTTTTCACATGCCCCTCGTCACCTCGGTTTGCGTGCCACATCGGCCGTTGTCCATTGACGACGTTCTTTATATCGTCGGATTCAATTTTCCGCGCTCGTGATGATGTTTGAGATCATTTCTCGCTCTCACCTCTAAATCTTCTGAGCATTTTTTACATGTCCCTCGTCACCTCGGTTTGCATGCCACATCGGCCATTGTCCATTTACGACGTTCTTTATCTCGTTGGATTATGTTTTCCACACTCATGATGATGCTTGAGATCATTTATCGCTCTCACCTCTAAATCATCTAAGCATTTTTTCACATGCCACTCGTCGCCACGGTTTACATGCCATTTCGGTTGTTGTCCGTTTCTGACGTTCTTTATATCTCCGAATTTAGTTTACCTCACTTGTGATGATGCTTAAGATCATTTCTCACTCTCAACTCTAAATCTTTTAGGCATTTTTTCACATGTCCCTCATCGCCTCAGTTTTCATGCCACTTCGGCCATTGTCCATTTCTAACGTTCTTTATATCACTGGATTCAATTTTTCATGCTCATGATGAGGCCTGAGATCATTTCTCCCCCTCACTAGCAAACTTTGAGACATTGTGTCCCTACACCTTATCGCCTCGGTTTGCATGCCACAATGACCGCCACCTCGGTTTGTGTGCAACAATGACCGCCACTGAGCTTTTTCAAGTTTGTACATCACAACTTATCCATGATCCCTTTGCTCCATCCATACTGCAATTATAGTGTTGTTTTGCTACCATTCATCAAACTCACAAGGAGACCCCATCAGTGCTCCCCCCTACCACTACTCTTGGTTCCCATACTTGTCCTTTGATCGAACACTTCCTCCTTTCCCAACCATTACTTTTGTTGGGTATAAGTTTACCCCTTTTTCGGGCCGAGCAATTCTTTTACGAAAAAGGCACTTAGGGAGTTTCTGTTAAACTCTTTTCTGACTTCTAAAAAAATGAAAAGATCGCTGAGCAATCTTGCTTCCTTTCATGCTCGCTAAAAGTATCTGAAAGGGCATCTACTTGGTATAAGTTTACCACTTTTCTGGACCTTGTAGACTAATTACGAAAAAGGAATACTCTGGTCACTCCAGCTAGAAGAGTTCTTCATTGCATCCTTTTACGCTTTTTCAAGCTTTGGAGACTAACACACGAAAAAGAACCCCCTTGGAGTCATCTTACTGCTTTCAGACTCTCTAAAAGTGAAAGCACCAACTAGCAATTACTATCTCGGGCTCATACAAATCCACAGGACTTATGAGCATTAACTCTCCTGGGCTCACACAAATCCAAACGACAGTACCATTTTGAGCACACTTTTCTCCCTTCTCCGAGCCCCATAAACCATGAAGAAGGCCCCAACGGTACCTCTCGGCGCCACACCAAAGCATATATAATCACACTATTATGGAAGCTTCCCCAGATTGGTCGCCTTTGTTTAGAGCATTTTGCAATATGTCACCTTGAGAGTCTCCTGATAAGCTTGTCCTTCTAAGTCTTTCCCACTGCAATACTTATCCTTGATCCCTTAAGCTATGATCCACATACCCAAAGTTAGTTTCACATGTTTCCAGGTCATCCTTGTCGTCATGCTCTAAATAAAGGAAGTTTTGAGTCCTCCCACTCCATGACCCCAGTTATTCCCCATCCCCACAATATGTCAGTCCCACCACCAATACTATCACATCTCGGTTGCACACCTCGTGCTCCTATCAAGGAAACATCATTGCATTGGTAGTTCTAAGGTCTCCCTCTATCGATGCCAACCAATTTATTCAAGAGGATAGACCCAGAGGTCCCTGTGCCTTAGACTCATCACCATCAGCGGTGAGTGCCTACGGATCATTTTGAAAGGAGTCCTTATTGCATCTCCAAATGATTGTTTCTCACATGCTCGACGTTAACACCTTGATTGCATCGTTGAGATTCGTACAGGGTATCGGTCGTTTCAATTATTAATCAAAGACCCTGGATGTCACCTGACTCTAGCATATTTGTGAGTCTATTTTAGGAAACAACCAATCACATGTTCGTGTAGATATCCGGGCTGCGCATGGCGACATTTTTATGAAAATACCCTAGTGACACGCTTCTTTGACTTACAGTTGTTGGACACCCTCAGATCCAACATTTTTATCAGTCATTCCGGTACCACAATCAAAGTAACGAATGTTTTTTAGTGTATTAGTTTTTCACATCAACCATGGTTAGACCATGGGTATGTCCCAGATTTGTGTCCCCTCTATATCAATATGATGTACACAACAGTTTTTTTTCATGTATTGTTCTGGTCCCCCTTCTTGGACCTCATATTTATATTTTGACAACGAGCATGGGTATGCCCACCTCGTCCATATGTTGAGATACTCCTCAATGATACATGTATTTGTTAGTTCTTGGCAGTCCATACAGACCCCATGTTTCGATCTCCAACAAATTCGTGCTCTTCTCCATCCCAATACTTATCACCCAGGAAAACCACAGTACGTATGGTGTCCATCGGCCATACGATGAGCTCCTGCCCTAACACATCAGGGGGCAATCTGTTAACACCAAAAAAGTGCTCACCAGCTCATCCCTTTGGACATACACCTATGTTGACCAAATTTCCTACCAACCTATCTTCCAAAACCCCAAAATTCCCTCAAAAACATACCCAAACCCCAAAAGTGGGTCAAAATCAAAATAATAGGGAATAAAACTCAAAAGAAAATAAAAAAAAAGAGAAAATAGGGCAAAAACCCTAAAAAATCCCTAAAACCCTAATCAAAATTTATAAAAAGGGGTGGAGGCCCCTCATTTACAAATCCCCTCAATCACTCTACCCTCGAGCTATTGAATTTTTTCCAAATCCTTAAGCCATCCGTCTTTGAGCTTTTTGGCCTCCCTTGAGATAAAAACTTTGGCAACCATTAAAGCATTGGAGAGAAGAGTACGGAACCAAGGAGCTCCGGAGCACACCGCCAGAACTCCACCAGCCTCATCTCTGAGGTAAATTTATTTTTTGCAAGCCCTTTGCTTGCCCATAATATAAAAATCAAAGATTCTTTATTCTACTGTCTTTGCAAGTATATCGTTTGTTGTTTCAAGTTATATTTTTATTTCATGCACATTTTTAAGCTCAGGTTCATTGTTTAATGTTATTTGCTTTAATTGTCTGTACTTAGTTTATTGTTATTTACTTCCACATTGCTGCTAAGGATTCCATAATCCTTAACAGGTGCTCATTTGCACAAGCAGGGGTGAAAACCCCAGCTACAATCTCATCGTCACCATTAGTATCAACAACGTCATCTTCGTCCATAGGATCATTAAGAACTCAAACTTCAATAGCATGATCTCCATCATCGTCGCCTTGTAAAGTAGTATTTATACTATTATGTGGCAAATAGCTCTCTGTCGATCAACATCTGGGGGGCATTGTCTTTATTTTTACAAACAATGAAATAACATTAGTGTATAATATACAACACATATATTTAAATGATAAGAAATTTGTGAATACATTATCATTACTATTACGAGAAGTACATTATGTAATGAAAAACGTCTTACCAAGGGATGATATTCATACCCCCCTTCAGCATGCCCCTTCTCCTTACAATGTTTTCAACTGTTGTTCTTAAAAGTATTCTATTTTGCAAACCTCTGCAATCATTGCAAGGGAAATAACACTTTCCATCACCCTTCGCCTCCAATGCTGCCTTAATCTAAGCATGCCTCTTATTGTTTTCTTCCCAGGTATATCTATTTGACATTCTGATAGCCTATAAGAACAAAAAAAACTCAATAATCAATATATAATGTACTAAATTGAATAGAGTATATATATATTAAAGGAGACCGAAAATTAAACGACGTGATTAGAGGATTAACTAATCATGTGTAGAGGATTACCTAAGTAATTCCCTTGGATTACTACATGTTGTTCCAATAAGTATTGGCATATGGTGGGTAATGGCTATTCATTCTACATAACATGAATTTATATATTGCCTTAAAAAGGGGTTAAGGAATTGTGTTAATGATGTCACAAATTAGGAGTTTACATATTACTTCAATGCATGTGTTGGTATATTAATAGATATGGTGTTTCCTTAGAAAGTAATGAATTGCTATCTAAATGTCAAAGCGGGTTAGTATGTTGGGTTGTAAGTGTATTTGTGAAAGTAGTTGTTACACCATTTTTCCAAGTGGTAATACCCAAAGGATAATGAGTGGTTAATTGGTCCCCTACGTTTGATCATATTCTTCTTGTGTATTGCTTTGGCCTTATCTCCTTATGGTTTTGTAAGTGCCTCCTTTATAAAACCTTCTAGGTCATGTTCATCAAGAATCAACATGACTGTATATTTCCATGCCTTGAAGTTCTCAACTCCTTCAAGATTCTCATCAAGCTTGGTATTGTTTGTCATTTTGATATAATGAGAACCTCAAATGGAAATAGAATATATGTAGGACTTACCAACAAAGTTGTCCTTCTGAAAAATGCTTCTACCTTGACCTAGGGTTTGTTAGAGAAACCTTAATTTTCCAACTTCGGGATTTTGGTAAACTAATTGGATGAATAGATGTGCCTCCTCAAGGCGAGTTGAGAAAAGTACTCCTTTTCTTGATTCTGTGAGCATATGATTCAAAAACTTGATGCCCTAGTTTCTTCAGGCTGCAGTGCACGACCCAAAATTGAAAATTATTAGAATTGATTTCTACTTCGACAGAAATATGAGCCCTAGTGGGGCAAGTTGAATTCACCCTATTTGTCAGTTGATCTATGGAGAGAGCTCCCAGAATACGAATCCCTAGTTTCTGCAGTTGTGGAGGATGCACAATGTTTTCTTTTAGGCCTGCTCTAATACCATGCTAGTTTTTCTACTTGTTTAGCATAATAACATTAAACAATCTAATCACTGAAAGAAATACAAGCACAACATACATAATGAACACAATATTTCTCTCGGGGAAACCACAAGGGAGAAAACCCCGACAAAAATTCCTCAATATAGAATTCACAAAGTACAAGAAAAACCCCAAGACAAAATAAGCTTCTCTCCTTCTCTTGTGCGAGCTTCTCTCTCTCATAAGCGAACTTGAGTGAGCAAGATGAGTGTTGCAAATGAGCAACTCAATATCCTATTTATACTTTACATCTGACTTGACCTTTTACTAATTAGGTCAGCTCTAACTCACCTAACTGGGCCAACCTGTACGCTTTACAATAAAATATTCTTTCTAGATATTTCCAAGAAGACCTAATCAATTAGGGTTTACATTGACTCTTTAAATGACTCTTACATTATCAATTACATCAATGACATCTCCCGAAGGAGGAATACAATAATACAATCGACAAATACATTTATAATATCTTCCGCAGTTACATTTCTTTAACACTACAGACTATATTCTTGGGTAGGATTCATACTCATCATTGAAACATAATACACCATCCCATTTCTTCTACAATGTACACAGGAAAATTCTTGGGGCTTCTCTGATCACTTATCACATATGAAAACTTAGCTTCCCTATATAACCTTCTTCTCTCTCCTGCAATCACAGGGACTATGGAAAAATTCATATCCATTTGCATAGTGCCTCCCAACTTCTTGACAAAATAATTTATACATAGCAGACACATTTACCACTACCACATCTATCATGATACTCTTCACAGGAAAATGGGATAATGTGACCACCAGATCCTTGATCATTCCAACACACTTAAGCTTTCTTGATTCAAATCTATATAGATAATTATAGGATTTGGTTATCTCCAACCCCAATTGTTCCATTATAACCTTGGGAATCAAGTTATAAGATGCTTCAAAATCTAGCATGCAATTATGCAAGCGCTTATCAAGTATACTCATAGTTACATATAAAAGTTGTAGTGGATTCATCTTTCTGATCAAGGTGGGGACCAAATTGGATTGTGGGTTTCTCATCAAAGATGTTCAAGGTATTTAGTTAGATGGATGACAATGTTTCACCTATCACCTTCTCAATTTTCTTCTGGTATGCTAGATGTTTTGCCAACTCAATTAGGGGAACATGGATTTTTATTTTCCCTAGCTCATGCTCAATATTGAAATGAACAATAGAATTTTCCCTGTCTCTCTGTTCATTTTCCATATTTTTGGGTTGGGGATTATCACTCCTCTTTGCAAGAGAAAGGGTGATAGGTTTGCAATTTTTTTCCTTTTATAGGTTAGGGTTCTTAGCTACATCATAATTTCTCGGTATCCTATTTCTTGGTTGGTTTACCAAAGATTTTTTAGCAGGGATTTAGTTTTCTTTATTTGTAATTTTTGGTCTATTCTTGAGGTCATATTTCCTTTGGATTTTAGCTTGCAACGTGTCATCAAATAGCATTTATTGGGCCGATGAAATTTCATATTCATCATCTGGTGGTTTCTATTCATAGTCCCTTACATTAGAGTGTAAGGAGATCTCATAATATTCTCGAGTTAGGTGAATTGTGTTAGATTCATCCTGCAATGAGTTCATATGTTCCTCCTCTTCTTGATACTCTTCATCACAAGAGATATCAAGAAAATTATTATTATTGTTTTTATTTTATCTAATAGGAGTTTGATTAGGTTGATGTTCATTTATTTTATGCATGATATGAGGATTCAATGGCATCCTATATTGATTTGGATTTTGATTTTTGGGAGGTCCTCTTTGAGGTGCTCTATTTCCATCACTTCCATCCAATTCCATTCTTTTTAACTTGTTAGATAGACCCTTGATTATTTTTTACATCTCTTTATTTTTAAAATAACATGCATATTTAATCAGGCCTAAGGGCCCAACCTGATCATTTGGATTTATTTTATCTCTTTCATTTATCCCCGTATTGAATTTGAATTTTCCGGATGCAGTAATGTTTCCCTGAATGTCTACTACATCATCTTGCATGATGAGTAGGCTTGATAACCTTCTTTCTCTCAGCATCATGGAAAATTCTTGTTCGAAAGCTCCTGCAAAGGTAACCTTTGATACTTATTTGGAAGGATTGATGTCAGGGGGGATTTTGTTGTACATTTTATTGAACCTTTTGTTAAATTCAATAATGTTTTCTACATTTCTTTTTTTCAAAGAGGAAAATTCTATCAAATAGTACAAGTGGTCTCTCTTTCCCTCCGATTGTCTCATAAAAGTGGGATTTAATATTGTCCAAGAGTTGATGGATGTTTTTGGTAAGGATCTAAACCATTTTCTCAAATCTCCCTCTAGGGTTTTTCTAAAGAGTCAATCATGTAGACGCCATCATGTTCGACAAACAATTTGTTAGCGAAATATTGGAACATAGCCATGTTTTCCAAATTTTGGGAGTAATTTCAAGTAATTTTTTGATATATCATGCAATTTGTTAGGTAGGTTGAGTGGACCATGCTGAGCATCCACTTAGGGATTGATTAGTGGTGGAGGTGTTGGATTCGCCCCTCCTCCTTTAGCTCATGCCATTAAATGGTGTAGGATGAGTTTCTTTGCTTCAGGAGAGATGGGAATGCGAGTGTTCCTAAGGATAGGCTTAAACATAGGTCAATATTCTTAAGGGAATACGAGAGGGGAATTTTTCAAGTCAACTAAAGGAGTATTTATGTCTTCTTTGATCGTATATTTACCTTTAGAATTTTTAGATCTATAAGCTAAATATTGAAATTGTAGTTCTATGGGAGATGTGGAATTATTCTAAGGAATACATGTTCCCGATGAACATGATTTATCTTGATTATTTGGTAGAGCCACCATCCTTTTAGGATTAAAAAGGACCCAAATGTTCTCAGGCATAGGGTTGTATATGGTGTGTCATCTACCAGTGGCTAGATCAGATTCAGTGGAGTTTCCAAATCAATATCAGAAAGTTTCCAAGTGAATTGGTCAACCTATTGTCTGACTCCCATTCACTATTCAAAATAATATCTTGATCATTATCATGCCGAGGGAAAAGTATCTTCGATTTCTCTGCTCCCCGACAATTACGCCATTTTTCATTATATCCCTTGAGATCTTCTAAGGTCAAATTGAAGCGTGTCAGAGCATGGTTGACTGATTTTTAAATATTTAGAGCTTAATCTCTGATATAAGTGAAATTATTTATATTTCAAATATTATAGACATATAGGACCTTGGACAAAATTATTACTAGGGATTTTTCTCCCGAGGCATTTCAATGTGTATATTCAGTAATTGATTTAAAATAATGATGTATGAAGAGTTGGCAGAACAAAATGAATTCTGTGAGGTGATTTACACAAATATTAGACATTCATGGAGGCAGAAAACATAATGGACATTACAGATTTCAACAGTTAAAACATATTCAAATAAAACTTCGGTTAAGTGAAAGACATTGGCAGCCATAACATTCATATGTGAAATAGTAAAATAAACCTTCATTTATCATTCAATACATAAACATTTATAACAAATAAGAGGCCATTCACATGAAATCTCTTTCTTTGACATGTTATTTCACACAAACACACATTCATACCATGAAGTTGGTGCAAAAGTAGGCTTCCCAAATCTTTTATTAGATCAAGATTGGTTTACAGATCCATACATAGTTTTGGAATTACAAGAGGAGAATACAATCACAGGTAGAAATTTGCAGGCTGACATACACGTAGATTTGAATATTTAAGGCTTCTTTCTTGGGTACATTCTATAGTCCAAAGCATAAAAATTATCTTGCAACTCTCAGAGAGGCCCTCTCCCAAAATTACAAGATCCTTGAATTCAGATCGAATTCACTTAATATAGTATGAAGTCTTCTTGTTGTACTGCTCTCTGCCTTTCTTGATGATCTTCCCGATCCCAGGAGCACGAGGGGGACAACAGTTTGACTGAATGATTCAGTTATGTTATGGTGGAAGCACAAGAATTAGAAGCAAAGAAGGAATACACTACACACATAAATATATAAACACATAGACAATATGCAAGAATGCGAACGGATTTCTCTATTACTGGATGTAACTCACTGATAAGATCATAAGATCAAAATCTTGTTATATTACAATATTTTACATGATTATATAGAGTGTTGAGACGCTTGGGTGCCTTCCCGTAACGTTCAGTGAGAGGAGAAGTTAGAACGGTTTCGGAAGTTCAACCATTATAGTCGACTGGAAGAAAGAGAGACAATATATTGTAGCTCAACAGTTTCAAGTTGCAAGTCGATGCTGGATGTCGATGTCGTGAAACTGTTGAGGTTTCTAAACTTGTCGAAGTTGTTGAGTTTGTCGAAGTTATGTCGAAGTCGATGACTTGTCGCAGTCGATGTTAGCATCTGAAAATAATGCCAACTACTATGTGGATCATACCTCCTTCCTTAAGAATCAATGGTCCCCATTGTTTGCTCATTTAGGAGAGGAAACTTGTCGGTCAGTTCAGTAGTAGAGTACAATTTTCCTTATGCTGGGATCTATCCAGCTTTAGCAACCTAAAACAAGGGAATTTTGTTTATCCTTGTATGGCGTACTCATCGTCCCACAATGGTGTCACATGGAAGAGCTTCCTGAACATCTGGATTGATGTCTTCGGGTTCTTCTGTTGGTAATTCATTTTGTTCCAATAGTGGTGCATGATATGGTCAAAGTAGATCCACATTGAATACTGGATGAAGACCCATGCATGCATGAATGTCAAGCTAGAAAACATTTTCTCCAATTTGTCGAAAAATACTATACATATCATATCACAAAGGTTTCAACTTCTTGTATGGGCCAGTGAAGCGTTCCTTCTTGAGATGTAACCAGAACTTATTCCCAAATTGGAATGGATGAGGAATACAATTCTTGTCGTGTCAGGCCTTAGCTTTCACGTTTGCTCATTCCAATATTTCCTGTGCTTGTCGTTGGATGTCGAAAATATGTTCTCGAAACTTCGAGGATTTATCAATTTCCTGCTGGCTGTAGTGGTGTCATTCGACTGTGTCGAGGAGTTGATCAAGTCGATAGGCGCTGAGGGTTTAAATCTGTAATAGATATCAAATGGAATCTTTCCCATAGAGCTTGTAACCTACCTAGAACTTGAAACATTTTATGTTTCTGGAAAAACATTATGATAGGTTTTATTGTAAAGTTTTATATTATTGACCAAGGATGGTCAAGGATGACTATAATTGAATAATATTATTATTTAATAAATTAAAATAGGAGGCACTCATCCAAAGATGACTGTTAAAGAGTGTTCACTAACCCACTAGGGGGAATGAAACTGTTGTAGAAAGAAATTGACAAGTGGTTGCATCTGCCCTCACTTACTAGCTGTTGCATGAGGAGAGCTCCCTAAAATTGTGGTCATGCTCCCCAAGGAAGGTGGAACTAAGAAGGTGGACATTAAATGATTTTTTAACTGACCCAAATAGCTAGGCAGACATATAACCATCGAATCGGGCAGGAGGCTCACTTACTTTTCCTTGTGATTTGCTGGAAACTTTTACGTTGAGCACACAAGAGGAATTCGATGAGGGGATGCTAGAATGTGTTGCAGAGTAAGACTATCAGATTAATTTGTTGAGTTTGCGGAGAGTGATTTGTATGCAAGTATTCATGATTGCTGATATACAAAGTGATTGTCATAAGCTTCTATTAAGTTTATACTAATTTGACTAGCAAGATCACTGAAAGAAACATAATCAAAAGATAGACAGAGATTTTACCTTGGGAAACCCTCATGGGGTAGAAAACCCAGCAAAGATTTCCTCAATAAGATGATGAACCAGATACAAGATGTAGTCCAACACTAGAGCTCCTTCTCTACCTCCTATGCAGACCTCTCTGTCACTTGTGCACTACTTTCTGAGTGATGGAAGAGTGAGATAACTGAGGAACAACCTCCTCTACTTATACTTGTTTCCTGACTGACTTTTTACCCTATTGGGCCGATCTCTCCCAAGAGAGTCTAATAACCCCTAATAAATTAACTCAAGGCCAACCTCCACATGGGATATCTAATATCCCTAGTTACCATAATCCATCGTAGGAATAAACATCTCCGGATACATAATAAAGTCCCATCGGAGGAATGAAACATCTCCAGAATAATACAAATATAATATTCTTAGAAGTTACAATATTTCAACACTCCCCCTTAATGAGAAGGATATTATAACATCTGTAGGAGCAAGGAGTCATCGACTACATGATACATGATACTTCTATAAATCATTGGAATCTTTCTTTATACATCATCATCAGTAACTCAGACAGTTACTGGAACATAATCAATACTGGAACATCAGCATCGTCAGTATTGAGTCTTCATCTTCTGCAACACTTGATCAGCTACAACATCATCATCTCGATCTCTCGATCAACAGCTTCATCATCTGGATATAACGATCAATATCATCATCTGGATCGTCACGATAAGCAACATCATCGTCACGATAAACAACATCATCATCACGATCAATATCATCGTCATCTAGACCATCACGACCACAGCATCGTCATCTAGATCATCATGATCACAACATCATCACCATATGATCTGCATCATCATCATCACATGATATGCATCATCATCATCAACTGGATCCTCTAGATCAACAACACAATAGCAGCATACCCTGCAACACACATGATCTATTTAAGACACCATATCATGTCTAGGGACGATGCAGTCCACTCATCAACTTAGACAAAGTCTAAGGACCAATTCTCTGAGACATATGTCTACATATCAATTCAGGGACCGAAGTCCAAGGACGATATAATCCCCTCTCTCGATGACATCTGTCTGCAGATCAATTTAGGACTGAAGTCCAAGGATGATACAATCCCCTCACTCTCAAAGACATTTGTCTACGGCTCACTTTAGGACTGGAGTCCAAGGATGATACAATCCCCTCACTCTCGGAGACATCTTTCTGGGGCTCACTTTAGGACTGAAGTCCAACGATGATACAATCCCCTCACTCTCAGAGACATCTGTCTATGGATCACTTTAGGACTGAAGTCCAAGGATGATACAATCCTCTTACTGTCAGAGACATCTATCTTCAGATCACTTTAGGACTAAAGTCCATGGATGATACAATCCTCTTACTCTCAGAGACATCTATCTACGTTTCACTTTAGGACTAAAGTCCACAGATGATACAATCCTTTTACTCTCAGAGACATCTATCTGCAGATCACTTTAGGACTAAAGTCCACGGATGATGCAATCCTCTTACTTTCAACTTAGATAAATTCTAAGGACCATTTCATCGACCTCATCGTCGGAACAAGAAACCTCATCATCTAGATTGATGTCTTCAGGTTCTGCTGTGGGTAAGTCATTTTGTTCCAATAGTGGTGCATGATATGGTCGAAGTAGATCCACATTGAATACTGGATGAAGACCCTTGCATGCATGAATGTCAAGATGGAAAACATTTTCTCCAATCTGTCGAAGAATACTATACATATCATATCGCAAAGGTTTCAACTTCTTGTGTGAGCCAGTGAAGCATTCCTTCTTGAGAGGTAACCAGAACTTATCCCCAATTTGGAATGGATGAGGAATACAATTCTTGTCGTGTCAGGCCTTAGCTTTCGCGTTTGCTCATTGCAACATTTCCTGTGCTTGTCGTTGGATGTCAAAAATCTCTTCTCGAAAGTTGGAGGCTTTATCAATTTCCCGCTGGCTGTAGTGGTGTCATTCGACTGTGTCAAGGAGTTGATCAAGTTGATAGGCACTGAGGGTTGAAATATGTAATAGATATCAAATGGAATATTTCCTGTAGAGCTTGTAACCTACCTGGAACTTGAAATATTTTATGCTTGTGGAAAAACATTACTTTAGGTTTTATTGTAAAGTTTTATATTATTGACTAAGGATGGTCAAGGATGACTGTAATTGAATAATATTATTATTTAATAAATTAAAAAAGGAGACACTCATCCAAAGAGGACTGTTAAAGAGTGTTCACTGACCCACTAGGGGGAATGAAACTATTGTAGAAAGAAATTGACAAGTGGTTGCATCTGCCCTCACTTACTAGCTGTTGCATGAGGAAAGCTCCCTAAAAGTGTGGTCATGCTCCCCAAGGAAGGTGGAACTAAGAAGGTGGCTCATTAAATGATTTTTTAACTGACCCAAATACCTAGGTAGACAAATAACCATCGAATGGGGCAGGAGTCTCACTTACTTTTCCTTGTGATTTGATGGAAACTTTTACATTGAGCACACAAGAGGAATTCAATGAGAGGATGCTAGAATGAGTTGCAGACTAAGACTGTCAGATTAATTTGTTGAGTTTGCAGAGAGTGATTTGTGTGCAAGTATTCGTGATTGTTGATATACAAAGTGATTGTCACAAGCTTTTGTTAAGTTTATACTAATTTGAATAGCAAGATCACTCAAAGAAACACAATCACAAGATAGACAAATATTTTACCCTGGGAAACCCTCATGGGGTAGAAAACCCAGCAAATATTTCCTCAATAAGATGATCAACCAAATACAAGATGTAGTCCAATACTAGAGCTCCTTCTCTACATCCTATGCAGACCTCTCTCTCTCACTTGTGCACTACTTTCCGAGTGATGGAAGAGTGAGATAAGTGAGGAACAACCTCCTCTACTTATACTTGTTTCCTGACTGAATTTTTACCCTATGGGGCCGACCTCTCCTAAGAGAGTCTAATAACCCCTAATAAATTAACTCAAGGCCGACCTCCACATGGGAGATCTAATAACCCTAGTTACCATAATCCATCGTAGGAATAAACATCTCCGGATACATAATAAATTCCCATTGGAGGAATGAAACATCTCCGGAATAATACAAATATAATATTCTTAGAAGATACAATATTTCAACACTCCCCCTTAACTAGAAGGATATTATAACATCTGCAGGAGCAAGGATTCATCGACTACATGATACATGATACATCTATAAATCATTGGAAGCTTTCTTTATACATCATCATCAGTAACTCAGATAGTTACTGGAACATAATCAATACTGGAACATCAACATCGTTAATATTGAGTCTTCATCTTCTGCAGCACTTGATCAGCTATAGCATCATCATATGGATCTCTCGATCGACAGCCTCATCGTCTGGATCTACCGATAAATATCATCATCTGGATCCTCACGATCAGCAACATCATAATCATGATCAGTAGCATCGTCATCTAGACCATCATGACGACAGGATCATCATCTAGATCATCATGATCACAGCATCGTCACCACATGATCTGCATCATCGTCATCACACAATCTGCATCATCATCATCAACTGGATCCTCTCGATCAACAGTACAATAGCAGCATACCCTACAACACACATGATCTATTTAAGACACCATATCATGTCTAGGGACGATGCAGTCCACTCATCAACATAGACAAAGTCTAAGGACCACTTCTCGGAGACATATGTCTACAGATCAATTCAGGGACCGAAGTTCGAGGATGATACAATCCCCTCACTCTCAGAGACATCTATCTACGGATCAATTTAGGACTGAAGTCCAAGGATGATACAATCCCCTCACTCTTGGAGACATCTATCTGCGTCTCACTTTAGGACTGGAGTCCAAGGATGATACAATCCCCTCACTCTCGGAGACATCTGTTTGGGGCTCAGTTTAGGACTGAAGTCCAAGGACGATACAATCCCCTCACTCTCGGAGACATCTGTCTGTGGCTCACTTTAGGACTGAAGTCCAAGGATGATACAATCCTCTTACTCTCAGAGACATCTGTCTGTGGATCACTTTAGGACTAAAGTCCATGGATGATACAATCATCTTACTCTTAGAGACATCTGTCTACGTTTCACTTTAGGACTAAAGTCCACGGATGATACAATCCTTTTACAATCGGATGCATCTGTATGTGGATCACTTTAGGACTAAAGTCCACAGATGATACAATCCTCTTACTGTCCACTTAGATAAAGTCTAAGGACCATTTAATCAACCTCATCATCGGAACAGGAAACCTCATCATCTGGATTAATGTCTTCGGGTTCTGCTGTTGGTAAGTCGTTTTGTTCCAATAGTGGTGGATGATATGGTAGAAGTAGATCTACATTGAATATTGGATGAAGACCCATGCATGCATGAATTTCAAGCTGGAAAATGTTTTCTCCAATCTGTCAAAGAATACTATACATATCATATCGCAAAGGTTTCAACTTCTTGTATGGGCCAGTGAAGCGTTTCTTCTTGAGATGTAACCAGAGGTTATACCACATTTGAAATGGATGAGGAATACAATTCTTGTCATGCCAGGCCTTAGCTTTCTCATTTGCTCATTGCAACATTTCATGTGCTTGTCATTGGATGTAGAAAATCTGTTCTCGAAACTTCGAGGCTTTAGCAATTTCCCGCTGGCTGTAGTGGTGTCATTCGACTATGTCGAGGAGTTGATCAAGTCGATCGGTGTTGAGGGTTGAAATCTATAACAGATATCAAATGGAATCTTTCCCGTAGATCTTGTAACCTACCTAGAACTTGAAACATTTTATGTTTGTGGAAAAACATTACTTTAGGTTTTATTGTAAAGTTTTATATTATTGACCAAGGATGGTCAAGGATGACTGTAACTGAATAATATTATTATTTAATAAATTAAAATAGGAGACACTCATCCAAAGAGGACTGTTAAAGAGTGTTCACTGACCCACTAGGGGGAATGAAACTATTGTAGAAATAAATTGACAAGTGGTTGCATCTGCCCTCACTTACTAGTTGTTGCATGAGGAAAGATCCCTAAAATTGTGGTCATGCTCCCCAAGGAAGGTGGAACTGAGAAGGTGGCTCATTAAGATATTTTTTAACTAACCCAAATACCTAGGTAGACATATAACCATCGAATGGGGTAGGAGGCTCACTCACTTTTCCTTGTGATTTGCTGGAAACTTTTACGTTGAGCACATAAGAGGAATTCGATCAGGGGATGCTAGAATGAGTTGTAGAGTAAGACTGTCAGATTAATTTGTTGATTTCGCAGAGAGTGATTTGCATGCAAGTATTCATGATTGTTGATATACAAAGTGATTGTCATAAGCTTATGTTAAGTTTATACTAATTTGACTAGCAAGATCACTGAAAGAATTACAATCACAAGATAGATAGAAATTTTACCCTGGGAAACCCTCATGGGGTAGAAAACCCAGCAAATATTTCCTCAATAAGATGATCAACCAAATACAAGATGTAGTCCAAGACTAGAGCTCCTTCTCTACCTCCTATGCAGACCTCTCTCTCACTTGTGCACTACTTTCCAAGTGATGGAAGAGTGAGATAAGTGAGGAACAACCTCCTCTACTTATACTTGTTTCCCAACTGACGTTTTACCCTATGGGATAGACCTCTCCTAAGAGAGTCTAATAACCCCTAATAAATTAACTCAAGGCTGACCTCCACATGGGAGATCTAATAACCCTAGTTACCATAAACCATTGGAGGAATAAACTTCTCCATATACATAATAAAGTCCCATCGGAGGAATTAAACATCTCTGGAATAATACAAATATAATATTCATAGAGGTTACAATATTTCAACATTCCCCCTTAACGAGAAGGATATTATAACATCTGCAGGAGCAAGGAGTCATCAACTACATGATACATGATACATCTATAAATCATTGGAAGCTTTCTTTATACATCATCATCAGTAACTCAGACAGTCACTGGAACATAATCAATACTGGAACACCAACATCGTCAGTATTGAGTCTTCATCTTCTGCAACAGTTGATCATCTACAGCATCATCATTTGTATCTCTCGATCAACAGCCTCATCGTCTGGATATACCGATCAATATCATCATCTGGATCCTCACGATCAACATCATCGTCATCACAATCAGCAGCATCGTCATCTAGACCATCACGACCACAGCATCATCATCTAGATCACCACGATCATAGCATCGTCACCACACAATCTGCATCATTGTCATCACATGATCTGCATCATCTTCATCAACTGGATCCTCTCGATCAACAACACAATAGCAGCATACCCTGCAACACACATGATCTATGTAAGACACCATATCAAGTCTAGGGATGATGCAGTCCACTCATCAACTTAGAGAAAGTCTAAGGACCACTTCTCAGAGACATATGTCTACGGATCAATTCAGGGACCGAAGTTCGAGGAGGATACAATCCCCTCACTCTCGGAGACATCTATTTGTGGATCAATTTAGGACTGAAGTCCAAGGATGATATAATCCCCTCACTCTCAGAGACATCTGTCTGCGGCTCACTTTAGGACTGGAGTCCAAGGATGATACAATCCCATCACTCTCGGAGACATTTTTCTGGGGCTCACTTTAGGATTGAAGTCCAAGGATGATACAATCCCCTCACTCTCAGAGACATCTGTCTGTGGCTCACCTTAGGACTGAAGTCCAAGGATGATAAAATCCTCTTACTCTCGGAGACATCTGTCTGTGAATCACTTTAGGACTAAAGTTCACGGGTGATACAATCTTCTTACTCTCGAAGACATCTGTCTACGTTTCACTTTAGGACTAAATTCCACAGATGATACAATCCTTTTACTCTCAGAGACATCTGTCTGTGGATCACTTTAGGACTAAAGTACACGGATGATACAATCCTCTTACTGTCCACTTAGATAAAGTCTAAGGATCATTTCATCGACCTCATCATCAGAACAGGAAACCTCATCATCAACCTCATCGTTGGAACAGGTAGCCTCGATATCATCAATACAAGTATCCATATCATCAATACAAGTATCCACACCAATACAAGTTTCCACATCAAATACAAGTATCCACACCAATACAAGTATACATATCAAATACAAGTATCCACACCAATACAAGCATATATCATCAAATACAAGTATCCACACCAATACAAGTATACATCATCAAATACAAGTATCCACACCAATACAATTACACACAGGTATCCTTAACATTGATATTACCATCAATAAAGGCGATCTAATCATTGATACAGGTATCCACATTGATACCAGTACCCAAATATTATCATCGACCATATCAGTCCCCCTTTCGAGGAGGGTCCTTCTGAACTACACCAAGCTTGTCTCAAAAATACTCAAATTTTACTCGAGACAAAGGTTTGGTCAATACATCGGAAACTTGTTCATCAGTGCCTACATACTCGAGCTTGATAGCTCCTTTCTGCACCATATCCCATATATAAAAATATTGGATCTCTATGTGCTTTAACTTATCATGGAACACTGGATTCTCTGTCATCTTGATACAACTCTAGTTGTCACATAAAATCACAGTGGCATCCATCTCTAAGTCAAACAATCCTGATAATAACTTCCGAAGCCATACCGCTTCGCAACTAGCAGAGCAGGAAGCTATATATTCTGCTTCAGCTGTGCTGAGAGCCACACTTGACTACTATCTGCTAAACCACGAGATCATGGCAGATCCCATACAATAACATCCACCCAATGTACTCTTCCTGTCTGATACACTTCCTGCCCAATCAGCATCTGTGTAGCCATATAATCTGAAGTCATGATCTCCACGATAATAGAGACCAAAATCTATCGTACCTTTTAGGTACCTCATCACATGTTTTGCAGCAATTAGGTGAACTCGTCTAGGTTCCACTAGATACTGACTTAGAGTGTTCACTGCAAAACATATGTCTAGCCTGGTATTCGTTAGATACATTAATGACCCAATAATATGTCTATACAGAGTCACATCCACTAACTCTGAACAGTCATCAACTAATAGCTTTAAGTTGGAATCCATGGGAGTGGCCATGGCTTTGCATTCCAACATATCGAATCTTTTCAGGATTCCCATAGCATACTTACCTTGGTTGAGAAAGATTCCATTTGGTCCTTGCCATACTTCTAGACCTAGGAAGTAGTGCATCAATCCGAGATCTTTTATCTCAATCTCTAATGAGAGCTTCTTCTTGCACTCGATAATCTATTTCTAATTTCCAGTCAGAAATAGATCATCCACATATAGCAACAATATGATTGGTTCATCATCCATAAGCTTGAGATAAAGATTAGGATCAGCATTACTTTTGGTAAAGCCCAAGTTTGTCAAGAAACTGTCAATTCTTCCATACCAAGCTCTAGGAGCTTGCTTCAACCCATACAAGGCCTTCTTCATTTTGCATACATGGGTTCTTCCATCTTCCACCTCAAATCCTTGTGGTTGTTCTATGTACACTTCTTGCTCAATCACACCATTCAGGAAGGCTGTCTTTACATCCATTTGGTGTAAATCCAATTTCATCATGGATGCAAGTGCCATGATCGTTCTAATGAAAGTGTACCTTGCAACTAGTGCAAATATTTCTTCATAGTCAATTCCCTCTTTCTGAGAGAATCCTATAGCCACAAATCTTGCTTTATAGTTTTCAATGCTACCATCCGCAGCATGCTTTATTTTGTATAGCCATTTGGAGGATACCACACTATTGTCTTTTGGCTTGGGAGCTATATCCCAAACATCATTCTTCATTATTGACTGGTATTACTCTGTCATTGCCTCTACCCATTCTTTCTTATGAACTGCCTCTTCATAACTAGTAGGCTCTTGATCTACAAGATCACACATCAAAGCCATATAGTTGGAGAATGGCTTTGGTTTCTTGCTTACTCTAGTGGAGCCTTCAGGAGCTCTAGACCTTTCTGCTCCTAGTATAATATCTCTTGTCCATGTTGGATTTCTTTTCCTTGAAATGTTTGAAAGGGGGGAGTTCTTGTGGTTCTATCATATCATGGTCTTCAGGTGTTACATCTTCATGGATGGTCATAGCCTCTGTAGTTCTAGGAGGTGCATATTCTTCATATACTTCTTCATACTGGCACTTCTTAGATCTCTTGAGAGCTACTTCTTCATCAAATGTCACATCCCTACTTATTTCCATATGATGAAAACCTGGGATGTAAATACTGAATGCTTTGGATGCTTCACAATATCCAACAAATATTCCCTTCTTCCCAGAAGGATCTAACTTGGTCCTCTTTTCTTTTGGAATGTGAATGTACACTGGACATCCAAATACCTTGAGGTGACTTACCTCGGGCTTCTTTCCTGTGAACACTTCTTTTGGAGTCTTGAAATCAAGAGCACTGTGGGATAGTCTATTTTACACATAGACTGCCATCCTAGCTGCTTCAGCCCATAGATACATAGGTAGGTCTTGATCATGTATTATTGTCTTTACAGATTCCATGATGGTTCTATTCTTTCTTTCCGCAACACCATTTTGTTGGGGATTTTAGGGAGTGGTTAGCTCCCTCTTGATTCCAACTTCCTTACAGAAATCTTCAAAGTCCTTTGAAGTATATTCTCCACCATTATCTGTCCTGAGTATTTTGATTTTCTTTTCTGAATGATTCTCTATCAAGGCTTTAAACTCCTTGAACTTTCCAAAGACTTCATTCTTTCCTTTTAGAAAGTATATCCAAGTCTTCCTTGAATAGTCATCAATAAATGTGAGATAGTATTCATATCCACTCAAGGATGTGGAGGGAATTGGTCCACATACATCAGAATGAGTTAACTCCAAGGTACTCTTAGTCTTTGTTTCACTCTTTGGAAATGGGTTCTTGATATTATTCCCTTTTGCACAACCTTTGCATGTGCCATCATGATCAATCTTTAAGTCTGGCAGACCTATAACTAGCTTGCTTACATGAGGTAGTGCCTTGTAATTAATATGAGCAAGCCTCCTATGCCATAGCTCATTTGGGCTAGTGGCTTCATGTACAAGGGAAGCTTCTGGATGGCCCTTGAGCTTGTACAGACCTCCTTCCTCTTCAACAATGACAATTGCATCCTTAATAGATTTACCTTTGAACCACATTAATACTTGTCCATCAATGAATGCAACTCTATAAACTTTCTTATCCAATGTTGAGATGGAAAGCAAGTTCTTCTTCAATCCTGGTACATACAATATTTCCTTCATCTTCATGGGGATTCCAGAATCGAGTTTGTAGTTTGCTTCACCAATTCCCTTGATGGGATATTGATAGTCATATCCTAATGACACATTCTGTGGGGAGGTCTTCTCTTCCAGTTTTGAAAGAGTTTTCTTTTGTCCAGTCATGTGCTTTGAAGCATCACTATCAATAAGACATGTATCTTCTCTAGGTGTTATAGATCCAGAGAGTGCAGAGAATAGAACATACTCTTCTGCATCTTCTTCTTCATTTCTTCTAGATATTCCCTTGAAGAAGGTCCTTTATTCCTCTTCTTCTTCTCTTCTAGATCTTTTCTTGTGAGGCCTTTCTTCCTCTTCTTCATCTTCTTCTTCACTATCATCTTCTGCAAGATGTAGTTGATGTCTTCTGTGGTCAAGATCTTCTTCTTCTTTGAAGGACAATGTCTAGCAATGTGTCCTATTTTGTGGCAATTGAAACATTGGAAAGAAGAGTGTTTTCTTCTTCCTTTCTTCTGAAATCTTTGTGGAGATTGAGACTCCTTGTGACTGTCCTTCTTGAAGTAGGATTGATTCCTTCTTCTTTTGGTGTGTGTGGCCAAGGCTTGGTCATCTTCTTTAAGCAGGGCTTCTTTGTTGGAAACCCTAGCTTCTTCTTGGATGCAATCTTCCCATACCACATCAAACTTCATGCTCTCCTTTCTGGAACACATGGTTTGGATAAATAACTCCCATGGTCTAGTGAGACCATTTAGAGCAGTCATGACTAGTTCATCTTCATCAAGGGTATCTCCAATAGCATCTAGTTGTTCCTTGAACTGGGAGATCCTTGAGAAATAGTTTTGAACATATTCTCCTTTATTCATCTTTGTGCTCTTCAATTGAGCTCTCAGATTCATCTTCCTATTAATGTTCTTTCCCTCATACATTCTGGAAAGAGCATCATACATTTCCTTTGGAGTCTTCTTGCATGCCACTTGGGGAATCAAGTGGTCTTTAATAGAATCAGCAATGATTCTCTTTTCCCTAATCAAATCCTCCCTATACTTCTCTTTGGCTTTATCTTCTCTAGGTTCTGCAATCTCATCCTTGATATACTGGGCAAGATCATTCTCTTCAAGAATGAGGCCAATTTTGTATTTCCATGCCCGGAAATTTTCTATACCCTCTAGCTTGTCTTCAAGCTTAGTGCTTGGAGCCATCTTCTCCAGGGGTCAAAGAGATTGAAGTTTCTTAAGAGATAGAATAATACTTACCAAGATATTTGCTTGATTGAATGTTCTGGTGTGTTCTACTTCTGGAAACTTCAACTTTTCACCTTCCATATCTGCAACAGAATTTCTAATTTTCTGGTGCACAGGTGCGCAACTTTTTTGGTTCTCTGGTTTTCTGCACTTTTGGTCAAACTATGGTTTGACTTTCCCAGAGTTCTACCTAACCAAAAACCTCGATCTAGGGCTCAAAACTTTGATTTTGAGGAGGGCTATCCATCCATGCAATCAGAATCCAAAAATACCAACTTTTGCAGAAACCCTAATTTTCACCGGAGGAGAGAGAGAGAGATTTTCACCTTGTGAAAGATGTCCTATTCAGGCTAGCTCTGATACCATGTTAAGTTTATACTAATTTGACTAACAAGATCACTGAAAGAAACACAATCACAAGATAGACAGAGATTTTACCCTGGGAAACCCTCATGAGGTAGAAAACCTAGCAAAGCCTTCCTCAATAAGATGATCAACCAAATACAAGATGTAGTCCAAGACTAGAGCTCCTTCTCTACCTCCTATGTAGACCTCTCTCTCACTTGTGCGCTACTTTCCAAGTGATGGAAGAATGAGATAAGTGAGGAACAACCTCCTCTACTTATACTTGTTTCCCGACTGACTTTTTACCCTATGTGGCCGACCTCTCCTAAGAGAGTATAATAACCCCTAATAAATTAACTCAAGGCCGACCTCCACATGGGAGATCTAATAACCCTAGTTACCATAATCCATCGTAGGAATAAACATCTTCGGATACATAATAAAGTCCCATCGAAGGAATGAAACATCTCCAAAATAATACAAATATAATATTCTTAGAAGTTACAATATTTCAACAGCTTCTACATAGTATCTTTGACCTGGTGGTTCAGTGAACAGGATTGGGGGTCCTAAAGCAAGTGATCTTGGCTTCTTCCAGGAGATGGTTGGGAGGAACAGTCTTCTTTGGGTGTTTGTCCACCTACACAGTTTAAACGGGTTCTGCATTATCTGTTTTATTATTTCTAGACTCTTACTGTATACTCTGAATAATTCTATCTACAAATTTATTAAGCTATTTCCTTTATGAATTTCTAGCTGATAGAAATGTTAGATTGCTGAATTGTATATTTAATTATGTAAAATGAATGAATGATTAAGAATGAAAATTATAGGTAAATGAATATAAATCTTCTCTATATTTTTCCTTTCACATGTGTGATGTACTCTAGTACAGAGAAGGGTATTTAAGTTGTAGATTAGAAATGATCTGATTATGAAAATAGAATGTTGATCTTATGAATTTTCACTTTAAGTCTTCCTACCAAACAAATACAATATTTATTGTTGGAAGATCATGTTTCCGAATTTTCACTTACACAAAATATCTTGCATTGAGTAAAAAAGATGAAATGTAGTAAATTGAATCACGTTTCCGAATATATAACTTTTATGTATTGAAAATTTGCATAGCTATGTCAAGTTTCATGTTTTCCAATAGTCACTTTTTATTTTTTTGCAAATGATAAGGTATATGTTTTTGTGGGTGCAGCCTTTCGATGCTTAAATGATGGTTTCGGGATACAAAAATTGGTAGACATGTATAGAACCCATAGCACTAGTGCAGCATAATTTTTCCAAAATGAAATGTTTAATTTTTATTTATTTTTAATTATGTAAGTGATCAAAACTCTAGAATGGTACGTCAAATGTGGGTGCAGCCTTTGAAGGTCTTAATGTAGTTATTTTGACTTGGATTTTTTATAGCATGTAGAGGTCGGTGTCCTCTAGTGCAACATGCAAGTTTTTTAAAAAATGGTTGTGAAATGAAAAAGTTATGGAATAAACACTAACGGTATGTTTTTTGAGCAATGGAGCAATGACACAAGAAAATTAGGAAATAAATAGAAAATCTCAATATTTTTTTTTAAAAATTACATATTTGGAATCTGCATAAAAATTCTATCTATGCCTAAAATTTCATCAATAATGGTCAGGTATGTCATGCTGTAGAGAGCGGAGAAAAACAGGCATACTCAGAAAAATGTTGAAAATGTGAAATTAGCTATGGTTTAAAAACTCCCTAGCACAGGTTTGGTAAGTCCAAACCAGCCACATAGGACAATGGCTAACACGCGGGCACGAGAGGAGTGGGTTATTAGGCGCTCAATAACGCGTGCACATTATGTTTAAATTCAAATAATGCGTGTGCGTTGTATTTAAATTCAAATTTTAGTGTTTTGGTGCTCAATGTTATAAGCAATGCGCGAGCGTTATGTGGATATATAACGTGCTTTCGTTATGTGATTACATAACGCGCGCACATTATAATCTTCACAAATTTATGTTTTGAAGTGTTAGATTGGGTGAGAGAAAGATAATGATAATGAGGATGATGAAGACGAAGACGATGATGGTGATGAAGATGAAGATGAAGATGATGATGGTGATGAAGATGAAGATGATGACGGTGATGAAGATGATGATGGTGATGAAGATGATGAAGATGATGATGGTGATGATGATGATGATGATGATGATGATGATGATGAATACGATGATGATGGTGATGAATATGATGATGGTGATGAATATGATGATGATGATGATGATGATGATGATGACATAGATGATGATGATGATGATGATGATGATGACGACGATGAATATGATGGTAATAACGACCACAACGATGATGATGATGATGATGATGATGACGACGATGAAGATGATGGTGATGACAACCACAACGATGATGATGAAGATGATGAATATGATGATTAGGATAATGATGATGATGATGATGATGAAGATGGAGACGACGATGACGAAGATGATGATGATGACGATGAAAATGTCATCATCTTCATCTTAATCATGATATTCACCACCATCATCATCAACATCATCATCATCAACATCATCATCATCATCATCTTCATCATCATTATCATCATCATCATAATTATCGTCATCATCATCATCATCATCATCATCATCTTCATCACTCTCTCTTCTATGGTTTTACACCTCTGTGTGTGTGTGTGTAAGCCCCCTCTCCCTCTCCCTAACCTCTCCCCCATCCCTAACCATCTTACTCTTTCTATCTCCCTACTACTCTACCTAGCCCAAAATCCCCTCCTCTCCCTAGCCCTTACTAACTCGGGCTCTCTCAGTCTCTCTCTCTTCCCTACACCTCCACCTACCTCTAACCACACCTTCCATCTCTCTTTTGTAGTCCCTACAACAAACACCCTCTCCTCTCTCACTCTCTCTCTCCCTCCCCCACCAACCATTACTAACGCCCTCTCAATCATCTCTCTCTCTCTCTCTCTCTAACCCCCCTCATAGCCCCTTACCCCTAACTAACCCCCCCTCTCTCACTCTCTCTTCCTTGCTTCTACACCTCTCTCTCTCTCCTAATCCCCCTTCCCCTACCACTACATGATGATGATGATGATGATGGAGATGACGACGAAGATGATGATGATGATGATGATCATCATCATCATCATCATCCTTGTCATCTCTGTCATATTCGTCATCTCCATCATCATCATATTCATCCTTATCATCATCCTCAGCACCATCTGCATCATGATTGAAGATTGTTCATCATCATCATCCTCTTCTTTATGATCACCATCATCATCGTCGTCATCATCATCTTCATCACCATCATCTTCATCTTCATCATCCTCATAGTCATATCCATCATCATTATCATCATCATCATCATCATCCTCGTCACCGTCTTCAACATCATCATCATCATCATCATCTTCTTCATCAGCAGCATCTTCATCCTCATCATCCTCGTCTTCATATTCATCATCATCTTCATCATCATCATCATCATCACCATCTTCATATTCATCATGATTGATCATCATCATCATCAGCAGCAGCAGCAACAGTAGCATCATCATCCTCTTCTTCATCATCGCCATCATCATCATCATCATCATCATCCTCATCATCCTCGTTGTCATATTCATCATCATCTTCATCATCATCATCATCATCATCCTCATCACCATATTCATCTTCATCATGATTGATGATTGATCATCATCATCATCATCATCATCACCATCCTTTTCTTTATCATCACCATCATCATCCTCATCACCATCTTCATCATGATTGGGTATTGATCATCATCATGATTATCATCGTCATCATCATCATCCTCTTCTTTATCATCACCATCATCATCATCATCATCATCTTCATCACCATCATCTTCATCATCCTCATCGTCATATTCATCATCATCTTCATCATCACCGTCCTCTTCTTTCTCATCACCATCATCATCATCGTTGTCATCATCATCATCATCATCATCATCATCATCGTCGTCGTCGTCATCGTAGTCATCACCGTCGTTGTCATCTTCATCATCATCATCCTCACCACCATCTTCATCATGATTGATGATTGATCATCATCATCATCATCATAATCCTCTTCTTTATGATCACCACCACCATCATCATCATCATCATCCTCATCATCCTCATCATCATCATCTTCATCATCTTCATCACCATCATCATCATCATCATCATCATCCTCATCATCATCATCCTCATCACCATCTTCATCATGATTGATGATTGATCATCATCATCATCATCGCCATCCTCTTCTTTATCATCACCATCATCATCCTCATCATCCTCATCACCATCTTCATCATGATTGGGTATTGATGATGATGATGATCATCATCATCATCATCATCATCATTGTCATCATCATCACCATCCTCTTCTTTATCATCACGATCATCATCATCATCATCATCATTATCATCATCATCATAATCTTCATCACCATCATCTTCATCATCCTCATCTTCATATTCATCATCATCTTCATCATCATCATCCTCTTATTTATCATCACCATCATCATCATCGTCATCATCATCATCATCATCATCATCATCATCATCATCATCGTCGTCGTCGTCATCATCGTTGTCGTTGTCATCTCCATCATCATCATCATCCTCATCACCATCTTCATCATGATTGATGATTGATCATCATCATCATCGTCGTCGTCATCATCGTTGTCGTTGTCATCTCCATCATCATCATCATCCTCATCACCATCTTCATCATTATTGATGATTGATCATCATCATCCTCTTCTTTATGATCACCATCATCACCATCATCACCATCATCATCATCATCATCCTCATCACCAAATCCCTATTTAACTTCCTAACCCATAGAAACTATTAAATAAACTATTGAATAAGGTTTTTTTATTATTTCAATAACGCTAGTGTGTTTATGAATACAGAAACGCGCGCGCATTTTGTGCAACTAGGTGTTATTTAGCAGTGCACCAAACATAAGAAATACCTACGATTTTTTTAATATTCAAGAAACACATGCATGTTTTGTGTGTGAATAAATATTAGCAAAATGCTTTTATCCTCCCACGTTCTGTTTTTTCTCCTCCCACCTTCCTATCTCCCATACAGCACGACACTTCACAAGACGTCCTGAATCCAACGGAGTCAACGGTTTGTCAATCCGAGCCACAGTCATGATTTTATGCCTCGTTCCGTCTCACATCCAAAAGGTCTTCAGGGACACCTTTCAGGCCAGACGTAGTTATTTGCAGATGAATAGTGCAAAAAATGTGCAGTGATGATAACATGTTTACTGTCTGTTGAGTCTGATACTGCATCTAGGAGCTGCTCAACAAACTTTGAGATAGAAAGCTCTGTAATTTTAGGATACTGATTCAACCACTCAACAAAGGAGTGTTTTGCAGGTGACTTGGAAATCCCTTCCAATTTTTAGCAATAAAACAAAGAAGTTCAACGTACAGATTTTCAGGAAAGCTTGTCAACCAATCAGACAACCAAATACAGGGAGATAACCACACCCAAAAAATTCAAGGTATTATAACACTCTTGTTTATCAAGATAAGGATGGACTATGTGTACATTACAAGAATATAGATGAATGAAGTTGCTATGTTGAACTTGTCCTCTTGCTTTCTCCAGAATGCGTTTAAAAGCAGGGAGTATTGTCCGAGATTCTGTTGGTTTACATAAACGTTTCGATGATAGAGGTGAATTACCACTTATCAGGGCACGAAATGCTGAACAAAAGGCTAATGGAACACAACGAAGGATTCCCTGGTTCCACTTGTTATTGAAAATGATACTTTTTCTTGACGAAACCAGTAAAAAATCTGCCTGTATTATAAATGGAAATCCTGTTACAATTTCTGTCGGAAGAAAAGCATAGATACCTACAACCGCCATATTTCCTTCTGTAAGCCACTCGCCCATCAGAAAAGCTAATGTAATAGCCCATTTCCCAACATCTTTCCTCTGCTCAACCCTACACTCATTTTCCATGGGAAACCACTGCCTCCACATGTAATAACTACATTGTTTTGTCGAAAATTGATCTTCTTCTGCTAACAAATGCAAAATGAAGGATTCATTGTCATTGCTATGAGAAGTTCTAAGGTCAGTTTCTCGTAAAACAGAGATTGCATAAATCCTATTAAGATCAATATGTTCCAGCTCACGAACTGAGAGCTTCTTTATCTTAGACATAAACAAAAGAGCTTCGTGATGAATACTAGAGAGCTGTTGCTTTACAGCTTCAACCTTTTCAGGACGTAGGGATATAGAACGAGCCATAGAATGACGACTGTGGCTTGGATCGACCAATTAAAATTCAATTGGACCCATTAAAATTCAATTGGACATGACATGAATGATTAAAATTAAACTCTAGATGCATATGCAAGCCACCTGGATGATGGATGAACATTCAGTACATTGATGCTTTAAATGATGAACGCTTTCCTTTATGGCATTATAGGGATGCTTACCCTACATTTAACATCGACGTTAATTAGTTAATGGCTTCCATGTTCGGAGCATAGAGAAAAACCTTGTCACATTACAAAATCCTTGCAACATCATACAAATACAGCATTTATTGCCCTCAACCTAGCTCATTTTACCTCTTCCTAGTTCAAAGCCGCTCATGATCCCATGTTTAAAATCACATAAATTTTGGACCGAGATATCGATGATGTGCAAGTAGGCTCGACCAACTGGATGGCCATGATACCGATGGAGAGGGGCACCCCTAGCACTATCTCGATGTCCTGAATCCAACAAAGTTGACGGTTTGTCAATCCGAGCCACGGTCGTCATTCTATGGCTCGTTCCGTCTGTTTTTTTGTTGTTGTTATATTAACCAAAATGCACGAGCGTTATGGTGATACATAACATGCACGCGTTATGTATCACCATAACACTCGCACGTTTTGTAATCCTATCCTACATGTTAAATGACATGGCAGGTTCAGAGCCCGCCATTCCTAGTTTTACATAACATGCGAGCATTGTGAATTTACACAATTCTCGTGCGTTTCGCATTTACCCAATTGCATCTAAAGTGACCCTCATCTTCTTGCACACACCCTATAGTTAAAACAATCACACTGGAAATCGAATGAGTATTATTGTAAAACACAGAGTTCAACAGAGTCAAAATAAAAAATTAATCATGTTCATCAAATGTGTGGTACATTGCACTCGGGTGACCTCATTTGGCGATTCTTTGTCCTCCCTTCTAGTTCCTGGGATCTTATCCTCCTGTTCTTTCCCTTTTAGACCCCTTTATGGTTCCCCCTAGATTTCCCATCTCTCCCTCTAATAGCTCCTTTTGGTCCTTGGGGTTGAGATATTATTAGTACTAAGAACTTCCATAGACATGGTTATGAGAGGGGTAGAACATCCGCATATGCATCCCAAATCCAATGAAATGTTGTAACTTGGTCTCTAAACTTCCATGGACATTCCACTAGAACAAGTTTTCACAACGAATCTTACCACTAGTTCTTTTAATTAGTTTTTTTTTAGAACTATAAGAGAAATGATCAAACAAGAAATACACAATCCACACACATTTGACACAAACCTTATCTTGGGAAAATCCCAACTAAAATGAGGACTTTTCCTTTCTCTTTTATGTATAATGCACATATAAAAGGAGATGGGTACTAACGATGGAGTTATCTTGGACACTATGGCTTGGATGGTTGCTATAGAATATATTACTCCCTTTGTTAATCTTCACATTCATCCCTTATAGATGCCCATTTATGGTAGAATACAATATAAAATGGAGCCCCTTCTTTTCCTAATAGCCTGCTATTTAACATATCTCGATAACCATTTAGGGTTAATTTTAGGGTTTGTACATGCCTAGATTTACGTTTAGGGTTATGGTTTTGGACCTTCTAGAATGTTCTTGAAATTCCACATGTGACTAGTGTTAAGTTTAAACCAAATAGACTATCAAGATCACTGAAAGAAGCATAATCACAAGATAGACACAGAATTTACCCTGGGAAACCCTCATGGGGTAGAAAACCCAGCAAAGCTTTCCTCAATAAGATGATCAACCAAAATACAAGATGTGCTCCCTCCTTCTTTTCTTCCTTAGCAGATCTCCCAGACAAGTGCACCTCTTTTCACAAGTGAGTAAGTGATCTAATGAGGAGTTCACCTCATCTATTTATACTGACTCCTAACTGACTAAAAGACCTAATGGGGCCGACCTCTCCTAGAGAAGTCTAATAACCCCTAAAATATTATCTCAGGGCCGACCCCCACATGGTGGGTCTAATAACCCTAGTTGCCACAACTTCTCGGAGGAATAAACATCTCCGGATACATAGTAGAATCACATCGGAGGTATAGAACATCTCCGGAATAAATAATATACAAATATAATTATCTTGGAAGTTACAATATTCAACACTCCCCCTTAACGAGAAGGATATTATAACAACATCTGCAGGAGCAACGAGTCATCGACTACATCATACATGATACATCTATATATCATCAGAAGCTTTCTTCAATTCATCTTCGTCAACAGTGTCGATATCACTTGATCATTAGTATCGACATCTCACGATTATCAACATCGTCATCAGCATCGTTAGCATCATCATCAGCATCATCAGCATGATCATCAACATCATCGTCACACGATCATCAGCATCGTCATCACACGATCATCAGCATTGTCATCACACGGTCATTGATATCGTCATCACACGATCATCAGCATTGTCATCACACAATCATCAACATCGTCATCACAATCATCAGCATTGTCATCACACGGTCATTTATATCCTCATCACACGATCATCAGCATTGTCATCACACAATCATCAGCATCGTCATCACACGATCATCAACATCGTCATCACATGATCATCAGCATCGTCATCACACGATCATCAGCATTATCATCACATATAGGATGATCAGTCTTGCTCTCTTTAGGACATAGGTCCATGGACGATACAATCCAGATCGAGTTCCAGGATGATCAGTCCTTATCACTTTAAGACAAGTCTCATGTCTAGGGACGATGCAATCCCATCCGTACATTTAGGACCATGTCCAAGGATGACTCAATCCTTAACCGTACATTTAGGACCAGGTCCAAGGATGACTCAATCCTCAACCGTACATTTAGGACCATGTCCAAGGATGACTCAATCCTCAACCATACATTTAGGACCACGTCCAAGGATGACTCAATCCTCAACCGTACATTTAGGACCACGTCCAAGGATGACTCAATCCTCAACCGTACATTTAGGACTACGTCCAAGGATGACTCAATCCTCAACCGTACATTTAGGACCATGTCCAAGGATGACTCAATCCTCAACCGTACATTTAGGACCACGTCCAAGGATGACTCAATCCTTAACCATACATTTAGGACCACGTCCAAGGATGACTCAATCCTCAACCGTACATTTAGGACCACGTCCAAGGATGACTCAATCCTGACATGTATTCTCATCAATACATCTAACATCATGTATTCTCACTAATACATCCATCATCAAAAGCATGTATACATCTAGCATGTATTCTCACTAATACATCTATCATCAAAAACATGTATACATTTAACATCAAAAGCATGTATTCTTACTAATACATCCATCATCAAAAGCATGTATACATCTAACATCAAAAGCATGTATTCTCACTAATACATCCATCATCAAAAGCATGTATACACCTAACATCAAAAGCATGTATTCTCCCTAATACATCCGTCATCAAAAGCATGTATACATCTAACATCAAAAACATGTATTCTCACTAATACATCCATCATCAAAAGCATGTATACATCTAACATCAAAAGCATGTATTCTCACTAATACATCCATCATCAAAAGCATGTATACATCTAACATCAAAAGCATGTATTCTCACTAATACATCCATCATCAAAAGCAAAATATAAGAGTCCTAAATCTAAATAATTCTAAGTAACTAAGTGCAGCAAAATTGAAGGAACAGACTTGTTATCAGATACTATACTACTCCCCCTTTCGAGGAGGGTCCTTCTAGACTATACCAAGCTTGTCTCGGAAGTATTCAAACTTTACTCGAGACAGAGGTTTAGTCAAGATATCAGCAATCTGATCCTCAGTGCTTATATACTCGAGCTTGATAGCTCCTCTCTGCACCATATCTCGTATATAGAAGTAACAGATCTCAATATGTTTTGACTTATCATGGAACACGGGATTTTTAGTCATCTTAATGCAGCTTTGATTATCACACATAATCACAGTGGGATCCATTTCTAAGTCAAACACTCCAGATAAAAGTTTCTGAAGCCATACTGCTTCACAGCTGGCAGAGCAGGCGGCTATATATTCTGATTCAGCAGTACTGAGGGCCACACTAGATTGTTTCTTGCTGAACCAGGAGATCATGGCAGATCCAAGACCATAACATCCACCTGAAGTAATTTTTCTGTCTGAGACACTACCTGCCCAATCAGAATCTGAGTAACCATGTAACCTGAGTTCATGACTTCCGAGATAATATAGGCCAAAATCTAATGTACCTTTTAGGTACCTCATTATATGCTTAGCAGCTATTAAGTGAACCTTTCTAGGTTCTACTAGATACTGACTTAGGGTATTTACAACAAAGCATATATCTGGCCTAGTATTTGTTAAATACATCAATGATCCAATGATTTGTCTGTATAGAGTTATGTCCACTAATTCTGATGAATCATTAACTAATAACTTCAGGTTGGAGTCCATGGGAGCGGCCATGGCTTTACACTCCAACATATCAAATCTTTTGAGAATCTCCACAGTAAACTTACCTTGATTTAGAAAGATTCCTTTTGGTTCTTTCCATACTTCTAAGCCTAAGAAGTAGTGCATTAATCTGAGATCTTTCATTTCAAATTCTGAAGAAAGCTTCTTCTTGCTTTCAATAATTTGTTTCTCATTTCCAGTTATAAATAGATCATCTACATATAACAACAATATAGCTGGTTCATCATCCATCACTTTGAGATAAAGATTGGGGTTAGCTTTACTTTTGGTAAAGCCCATGCTTGTTAAGAAATTGTCAATCCTTTCGTACCAAGCCCTGGGAGCTTGCTTCAATCCATATAATGCATTTTTCAGTTTGCATACATGGGTCCTTCCGTCCTTGACCTCAAATCCTTGTGGTTGTTCTATGTATACTTCTTCTTCAATTACACCATTCAGAAAAGCTGTCTTAACATCCATTTGGTGCAATTTCCATTTCATCATGGATGCAAGTGCCATGATAGTTCTAACTGAAGTATACCTAGCAACTGGTGCAAATGTTTCTTCATAGTCAATTCCCTCTTTCTGAGAGAATCCTCTGGCTACAAATCTTGCCTTGTGTTTTTCAATGCTACCATCTGCAGCATGTTTTATCTTGAAAATCCATTTGGAGGAAACCACACTTTTATATTTTGGTTTGGGGACTATATCCCAAACATCATTTTTCATTATTGACTGATATTCTTCTGTCATTGTTTCTACCCATTCTTTCTTCTGAGCTGCCTCTTCATAGCTAGTAGGTAGATGATCCACAAGATCACACATTAAGGCCATATAGTTGGATACTAGCTTTGGTTTCTTTCTTTCTCTGGTGGATCCTTCGGGAGCTCCATATCTTTCAGATCCTTGAATAATGTCTCTAGCCCATGCTGGCCTTCTTTTTATAGATAAGTCTGAAATAGGGGGTTCTTGAGGTTCTATCATGTCATGGTCTTCTGGAGTATCATCTTCAGGTATGTGTACTGCTTCTGTGATTCTAGGAGGTTTATCTTCTTCATAGATTTCTTCAAGTTGACACTTCTTGGATTTCTTGAAAGCTGCTTCTTCATCAAATGTTACATCTCTACTTATTTCCATATGATGAAAACCTGGTATGTAGATTCTGAAAGATTTGGATGATTCACAGTATCCAACAAAGAGTCCCTTCTTACCAGAAGGATCCAACTTGGTTCTCTTTTATTTTGGAATGTGAATGTACACAGGACAACCAAATATTTTGAGATGACTCACCTCAGGCTTCTTTCCTGTGAACACTTCTTCTGGAGTTTTGAATTCAAGAGCACTATGGGAAAGTCTATTTTGCACATAGACTGTTGTCCTAGCTGCTTCAGCCCATAAATACATAGGTAGATCTTGATCATGTATCATGGTTTTTTACATCCTCCATTATGGTTCTATTCTTTCTTTCAGCCACCCCATTTTGTTGGGGATTATAGGGAGTGGTTAGTTCCCTCTTGATTCCAACTTCCTTAGAAAAGTCTTCAAATTCCTTTGAAGTATATTCTCCCCCATTGTCTGTTCTGAGAATCTTGATTTTCTTTTCTGAGAGATTTTCTATTAAGGCCTTGAACTCCTTGAATTTTCCGAAAACCTCATTCTTACCTTTTAGAAAGTATATCCATGTCTTTCTTGAATAGTCATCAATGAATGAAAGATAGTATTCAAAACCACTTAGGGAAGTGGTAGGCATAGGTCCACATACATCTGAATGTATTAGCTCTAAGATGTTTTTAGTCTTTGTTTTACTTTTTGGAAAAGGGTTCTTGACATTCTTCCCTTTTTCACATCCTTTGCATGAGCCATTATGATCAACCTTTAAGTCCGGTAGACCTATCACCACCTTGCTTACATAGGGTAGGGCTTTATAGTTAATGTGGGCTAATCTTCTGTGCCATAGCTCACATGGGCTAGATGCTTCATGGGCAAGGGCAACAACTGCATCTTTAATGGATTTTCCCTTTGGCCACATGAGTACTTGACCATCTATGAAGGAAACTCCAAAACCTTTCTTATCTAGTGTTGAGATAGAGAGTAGGTTTTTCTTTAGTCCTGGCACATATAAGATTTCTTTCATCTTCAACGGTGAACCAGAATCTAGCTTATAGCTTGCTTCACCAATCCCCTTGATGGGATATTGGTAATCATCTTCTAGAGATACCTTTTGTGAAGAAGACTTTTCTTCAAGTTTTGAGAAAGTCTTTCTTTGACCTGACATGTGATTAGAAGCACCACTATCAATGAGCCATGTATCTTCTCCAGGAGATACAGATCCAGAGAGTGCAGAGAATAAGACATATTCTTCTGGATTTTCTTTCTTTACTTTGGATCTTTTCTTTCGAGGCCTTTCTTTCTCTTCTTCTTCTTCTTCTTCTTCACTATCATCTTCTGCCATATGAGCATGGTGTCTTTTGTGTATAAACTTCTTCTTCCTTTCTGAAGGACAAAACCTGGCAATGTGTCCAAGTTTAAGACAATTGTAGCATTGGACTATGGAGAGATCCCTTACTTCATTGGGTCTTTTATTCCTTTTGAATTTGGAGAAGTGTTGAGATCCCTTGTGTTCAACTTTCTTGAAGTGACCCATTCTTTTCTTGGTGTGAGTAGCTAAGGCTTGATCATCCTCTTTGAGAAGTGCTTCCCTGTTGGCTACCCTAGCCTCTTCTTGAACACAGTCTTCCCATACTACATCAAACTTCATACTTTCCTTTCTAGCACACATAGTTTGTATAAATGATTCCCAAGATCTAGTGAGACCATTTAGAGCAGTCATCACAAGTTCATCTTCATCAAGAGTGTCACCAATGGCATCTAGTTGTTCCTTGATTTGTGAGACCCTTGAGAAGTAGTCTTGAATGGATTCACCTTTGTGCATCTTGGTACTCTTCAATTGAGTCCTTAGGTTCATCTTCCTATTGATGTTCTTTCCTTCATACATTCTTCCTAGGGCATCATACATTTCCTTTGGAGTCTTCTTGGAGGCCACTTAGGGAATCAAGTGGACTTTAATAGAATCAGCTATGATTCTCTTTGCCCTAATCAAATCCTTCCTATGCTTTTCTTTGGCTTCATCTCCTTCTGGTTCTGCCACTTCATCCTTGATATAATGAACAAGATCATTCTCTTCAAGAATGAGACTAATTCTGTATTTCCATGCCCAGAAATTTTCTATACCTTCTAGCTTATCTTCAAGCTTAGTGTTTGGAGCCATCTTCTCTTGGGGGAGTCCAAGAGATAGAGTAGTACTTACCTGAAAAGTTACCTTTTACTTTTCCGGATCCTGAGACAGAATTTTATCGCACTTTTGGTAGAATTAGGGTTTGACTTTCCCAGAGTTGTACCCAACCAAAAAGTTCGATCTAGGGTTCAAAAGATTTGTCTTGAGAAGGGATATCCAGCCATGTAATCAGATTTCAACAATACCAACGTTCTGCTGAAACCAATTTCTGATTTATCGCACTTTTGGTAGAATTAGGGTTTGACTTTCCAGGAGTTCTACCCAACCAAAAAGTTCGATCTAGGGTTCAAAAGATTTTTCTTGAGAAGGGCTATCCAACCATGTAATCAGATGTCAACAATACCAACTTTCTGCTGAAACCAATTTATGATTTATCGCACTTTTGGTAGAATTAGGGTTTGGCTTTCCCGGAGTTCTACCCAACCAAAAAGTTTAATCTAGGGCTCAAAAGATAGGTATTGAGAAGAGTTATCCATCCATGTAATCAGAATTCAAAAATACCAATGTTCTGCTGAAACCTAACATACACCGGAGAGAGAGAGAGAGAGAGAGAGGTATTCTTACCTTGTGAAAGATGTTCTATTTAGTCTAGCTCTGATACCATGTTAAGTTTAAACCAAATAGACTAGCAAGATCACTGAAAGAAGCATAATCACAAGATAGACACAGAATTTACCCTGGGAAACCTTCATGGGGTAGAAAACCCAGCAAAGCTTTCCTCAATAAGATGATCAACCAAAATACAAGATGTGCTCCCTCCTTTTCTTCCTTAGCAAATCTCCCAGACAAGTGCACCTCTTTTCACAAGTGAGTGAGTGATCTAATGAGGAGTTCACCTCCTCTATTTATACTGACTCCTAACTGACTAAAAGACCTAATGGGGTCGACCTCTCCTAGAGAAGTCTAATAACCCCTAAAATATTATCTCACGGCCGACCCCCACATGGTGGGTCTAATAACCCTAGTTGCCACAACTTCTCGGAGGAATAAACATCTCCGGATACATAGTAGAATCACATCGGAGGTATAGAACATCTCCCGAATAAATAATATACAAATATAATATTCTTGGAAGTTACAATATTCAACAACTAGCTCCACATGTGCGAGAAATGAGAGATGACATGGAGTTCAGTGGACACTATGGTGGTCAATGGGATGGGTCAACTTGCAGAAGGCATAACTTCTTCATATAAACTCTTGTTGAGGTGATCTTTGGACTAGTGGAAAGATCTCTGAGTGTAGAATTGTTTCATGGCCCATGCAATAGCAACGGGGTTGTTTTAGCCCAAAAAATGTTGTTTAGACCCCCAAACAAGCCTATGAATGTTATGAACCCGAAATATGCAAAATGAGACCTACACATAAAATGGGTTGTACAAGCCAATTCATCCAATATTCTCACCCAGAAAGCGACAAATAAGTACATGTTTCTCAAAACATCTCAGAGAGAAGACTGTTGCTACAATCAATGTAGTTAGCAATGAAAATATGGGTAATTTAAGCTTGCTATCCTCTTATTTAGCATTAGAAAACGTTCAAGCTTCCCAAGTCTAGGAGAAAAAACACAATTTATTTAAAGATCCTCGAGTTCTCAAGTCCCATACACAATCAAAACCCTAAAATCACATGGTGTACACGGTTTTGATCTTTAGTTGTAACTTATTTGTAGGTTAGTGGCTCTCATGTTACTATATATCTCATGTTGTCGGTGAATCTTTTATTTGGACTATGTATTTACACCAACATAGGGAAAACCTTTTGTAACGATAACAAGATATATAAAAAACTAGTTAACTTAAGTATATTATAGATTATTGAAGAGCATAAAATTTTAACTATTTATGATATTTTAAGTAGCCTTATCATGAGCGTGAGAGCTCCAATTCCCATCATAGTGACAACAATCAATATGCACGTGGTGACTGTGAAAATCGATCTCCAATAGAAAGAACGAATCTCTCGTTTCAATTTTCCTTCAATAATAAACAATACAATCACAATCCGTCTGACTAAAACAGATCAAATCAATTCTGTTAATTACTGAAAGCCAAGCGATAAATCCTGGGCTCCGTCATATTAGCGATAAGAGAAGCCACGTTCGGAGCGAAAGTGTGGCCGTAATATGGCTAACAATCACGCTCTTCGTTATGCTCAGAAAACGGTTGGCCAGCAGAGGCTTCCATAAGCGTCAGATCGAGGCCCTGGGGTCGTAACGTTGGATAAAACCACGCAAGATCCGAAGGAGCCATGGGGCCGAGCACTTTTACATTCGGCGCCAGTTCTCTATAACGCTCCTCCCATGGTCCAGATACGGCCACCAGCAAGGCTGGATACCATACTTAGGCTGGATACCATACTTACTGAACGAGCCAACGTTGGATTCAAGAAAATGTCCAGTGCGTTATAAAACCCCGCAAGTTCCGAAGGAGCCATGGCGCTGATCACTTTTACATTCGGCGCCAGTTCTCTATAACGCTGCTCCCATGGTGGTCCGGATACGGCCACCAGCAAGGAAACGCTGGATACCATACTTACTGAATAATAATTTAACAAGTTAATTTTCAACATCTCTACCTTAAAAACTACATAAAATATAATAGCTATTTTCTAGATCTGAAGAAATAAAATTCTGGAATAGCGTTTTTCAAAACTTCTAAATTAAAAAATCCTTTCCCATTCACTACCTGGTTTAGGCTGGTTAAAATATGAGAATAGTTTTTATCACTACCTGGTTTAGGCTGGTTAAAATATGAGAATAGTTTTTATAAAATAAGTTTTTATTAGATTGTTGGGTTAATTAATTGAATTCGGTGAAAAGGTTAATAAATCAAAACTTGAATTAACTGTTATGTGAATAATGTAAAACTCACTTAATATCTTTAATATATATATATTTCGATGGAAAAATGAAATTTACCTTTAGAAGAGTCACATGATAACTCATAAATCAGTCACATGAAAAAGTAAGTAGTGTCCAGAGATCTTAAATCGGTCAATCAGAATTGAATTAGCTTATATAATTCACAAATAATCATTCAATCTCCACTGAAATAATTACTTGCAATTCCGTTTTATTGCATAGAGTCGATACTAGAACTAGCTAGGGCGTATGAATACAAGGGTATTCTTATTACTAATATGACATTACAGGGAAGAGTTGAGGGAGCAGCAGCTTACCTTGAAGATAAACATTAAAAATGACTAATGCGAGTGTTGCTGCAATTGAAATAGAAACTGGTAACCTTCTTTCCGCCATGGCAACAACGGTACAGCAATACAATACAATACAACGAATACAATGAATTGCAAGTGAGGAGAGGTGAATGCGTTAGCGGCTATAGCAACGACTTAGCCGTCACATATTGAATCGTCTCTTGACTAACGACTTATTGCAAGTTTCAGTAAGCTTCAAGTTTGGCCATGGGCTATTTTCACCACTGGATTTATAGCTGCCGCCGCCCATGGGCTATTTTCATGCTTATCTTGTGGTTTTTTAAATCCGTAATTTGTTTGTATATAGAAGTTTGAAACGTTGGAATTTGTTTGCATCGATGCACCAACAACTAGAGTTGTATCGATGCCCGTAACCAAAGATTTATTATTACGACGGAAGTATTTATTTCTCACCCAAACTCCGATGCTTTTTTTTATACGAATTCAGGTAATAAAATAAATGATAGGAAATTACGGGGGATAGAATTCAAAATTGCATGCAATGCAAGATTCATATGGGTGATTCTGAAATTCTTAAAGATGGAAAATAATTCAAGCAATGACAAAAGATTAAAAAATATTAAAATTAAGATGGTTAAATGAATACAAATTAAGTTTTTTATAAAAGTGATTAATCCAATAAATAATAATAATATTGATAAAGAATTAATTGCTTTTTTAAAAGGAAAATACTAATAATAATATGGTAAGTGAATATAATAAAAAAAAATTATTAAAATTTTATACAACAAGTATCAATAACCATTAATCAGGTAATACATATAGCTGATGTTTTAGAGAGCAATGGGAATTGCTATTCATACTATATAACATTAACAAAACATATCTCTTGAACATCATATGTCAAGGAAAAGTTATTGTTCAAATGTCTTCACTAAATGTGTATAGATTAGCAAATGAAACAATACCTGACCAATCAAGCATATTTTCAAAAGGAAATATAAATGACCAACTTAGTGACAAGGCTCTTTCATCTATGTTGGGTTCAATGCTATCTCTACACATTAAATGTGAATAGATTAGCAAACAAGAAAATACCTCAGCAATTAAGCATAGATTTAAAAGGAAATATAAGTGATGGCCAAGTGCCAAGGCTCTTTCAGCTCTTTCATCACGCTGTTTCAAACTAAACATATATGACCAAGAAGATTCAAATACATAAGCATCACATTGACCTTTTCATCACCATATACCGAGAAAACCATGGATAGTATGGCTCTTACAAATCATCTACAAAATATTTGGATTTAGCCTCCATGTTGATTGTTGAAATGTTATTGAACATGAAATCTATCTTGTCATTAACATTGGATCTAAGAGCCTAGATTTGCACATGGATAGACAATAGTTTTCTATCAGTACCAGTCACATCAACATATTAAACGATCTTAAATTATCTTCTTAAGATATTCAATTTCTATTTGGATAATGCAAGCACACGAGTTTTTAATTTGTCATTTCCACATAAACCCTATAATGTTTAGGTACATCACACACCTCAGTTGGATTATCCTATATTTCAACCGCAATAACTAATGTTTCAATATTGAGAGCATGTACAAAGATGTTTGTTTCAGGAATTTAAACTGCCCTAGTGGTCTTTGGGATAAACCACCACAAAGCAATACCCAAAAGAAAAATCCAAATATTCAAGCAACATTGATCCAAACCCTTTGCAATCAAAATTTCTTAAAATAGGTAGAGAAAGTTTAAAACTATAACTTACTCGTAATCCAATAAATTGGTGTAGAATCCCTATGCTGATGCTGGTCCAATCTTCTCACCGACTTCATTAATATTTAACCTGAAAATGAACAAAGATTTGAAAGGAACGTAGTTACTACTGCAAAATATATGTAACTAATAAACAAATTGTTGAATAACTCATCCAAGTTCAAGAATTAAAAACTTGAATTAAAATGTTCAAATTTGATGGAAAAGAGAGTTATTTTATAAAATGAACAGCAAGTTACAAACATATTTCACCTGAATCTCATTGCGACACCGTTCTGGAACTAAGATCGGAGCCCTTCCACCTAGGCCTTTCACACACTCAATCTGGTTCACAATGAGGATATGCTCAAAAGAATTACTTCAATACTTTAGCGTAATAGGGACTCTCAATAATAGCTGAAAAAATGTGTTTAGATAGAGGAAACAGGATTTTGTAGAGTAGGGACGACGGAGATTTTAGATATGATTATAATCCGACAACATCAGGGTACTCTCCAATACTTGGGTCCTCATTTTCCTTCTCCTATGCCTCTTTTATACTTATGAGGAGGAAGTTAGGGAATTTATGAGTAGTTACTTTCAGGATTGGGACAGTTGGGAATGGCAAAAACTGAAACTTTTCTCATAAAGTAACTTTCTTTTTATTGTTTACCCTCGAACAGACATGTATGTGAGCTAGCCAAAGGCAGGTCATGTGGACACAGGCTAGATACATGTAGAATACGTACATCTTGAAAATTAAAGTCTTTTAAGGGGTTTTTCCAAGAAAAATTGTTGTTCTTAGCTAATCAAGTATAAAGGGAGTCTACAAAAGAGGTAAATGGATAAGACCGGTCATCATAGCATCTATGGGACAAGTGTGGCAAAAAATGCTATAACATATGTCCCCTAATGTATGAGGTCAAAGTGCTAGACGATGGCTGAAATACATTATAATTCTTTCAAAAGTGAGTGTAGAATGAGTTAGGAAGAATTTTCCCGTAAAGTGGCCATATGCAATACCTACAATGGATCAATTTAGAAGTTCTCTTCCCAATATGGGCACACCCATTCTCAAGGGTTACAGAAAGAATGGATGCCAAATCAAGTACCCGCCGGGTCCATGAAGTATATAGAAGGAGTGACCATGGCCACAAAGATACAAAGTGGATCCACGTCAAAATATAGAGCATAGACACAAAGTGGATCTATGTCTAAAAAGGTAAATCACAACCATGAAAATAGAAAGTGAATCTATGTCTCATAATCAAATGAAGATTGCTGGAAATAACACTGAACAGAGCAATCCGCATAAGAATCAGTTCCAAAATATGAGTAAGTGGAAATCCAACACAACCTAATTCATAGCATCATGATGTGATGTTGTATACGGACTCGAGGTATTCAAACCAACCAACACTGTTACGAGTCTAAACTATGTGAATAGATGTCCTGAAGTCGAACAGAGTAAGAGAATGTGTGATTACCGGTCATTGATGTATACCGTTACCACACGAAATCCAACTCAACGATAATGATAATGAGAGGCAAGGTACCTAGTACAATCTAACAAGCGTGAATAGATGTTTTGACATCGAACACCTGCAGACTCTAACTATTAGGGAACTTTGATGTATCCCCATAGTTTCTGGTGAGGAAACTTTCCACTGATGACTACAAGCTCCAAGGTACTAAAAGGACTATAGATCACGATCCCATGAATAATTTTTTTGGATTCGATGGGATGTGAACTGTTGGAAGGAGGGAATTACGGAATTCCCTATCATCCAACACGATTTAGTAGTACGAGGCCAAAGATTTGTTGGAACAAACTGATGATTTTGAGACATACTTGACATGGGAAGGCCACACAACTAAAGTCGAGAATTCTAAAGGTCAGTTGACTCACAAAAAGACTATCCTTTAACATAAGCACAACATAATAAGTGATAAAGGAAGCAATAAGTCAAGAAGAGAAACAATATAAGTCAATTATGTATGAGACATCAATGACTGCACCATAATGACCAGAATATTATCCAGCTAGTGGAAATAGAGAATAAATGACCTCATCTTCCTAAAGCCATACTATAACCCGGACTACATAGAAAATGACTCAAAATAGTGTTCTTTGTTAAAGGGGGATGAAACGTGCTACCAAACATAAGTAAGAATGTGACTCTTTCCCATTCATCTTTTTGGAATATTAATTTTTTTTGTCTTTTTCATATTATTAAAGCCTAAAAAGGAATAAAAGAATGATATGATACATAGGAAGAAATGAGTGTTGAGGGCAAGGGAACTAGTTCTAGGCGCATGGAACATACCTATGCATAATGCAAGGAACACAAGCAACATAATGACACTCATGATGTATTTCTTCTCGATAAAAGGGTGTGAAGCTACAAAGAAAAAATTATTCATAACTTAGTGATAATGAGATAAGGAATGGCGGCTTGACAAATAGCTAAAAGATGGAAGTCGACATAAAGCTCAGAAGCACAAGTAGGAAAATGCAATGCATTTACAACTTTAAAAAAAAAATGGATACCGTACCGTGGATTTTATTGAACTTGGGTGAGTTAGTGCTTGCCAATGTTTTCACATTTAAGGAGTATGAAAAAATTAAAGAAAAATCCATTTTACCATCTTGTGGATTTTTATCGAGCTCGGGATAGTAGATGCTCGTCGGTGTTTTCAATTTTAAGGAGTGTGAAAAACTTAAAGAAAACTCCATTTAAGCGGGAGCTCTATAAGGGGTGGATAGAATAATATGAGAAATAAAGGCATGTGAATTCTTCTTGAATTCATGGTAAAACTAAAAGGATCCCAATCCTATGAGGAAAACTCAACACGGGCACCAAAATGGCATAAGGATGCTAACTAATACACAATCATATATTAATTAATACAAAATCATATATTAATTAATACGCCTACCTGTATTTACTTTAATACATGTTAATGCATATAAACTAAATATATGCACCTCCACCTAGTTATATAAAGGTAAAAACATGTAAATAAATATGTGCAATAAATGCTAATGGGTGAAAAAATGAAGATGGGTGTCTATTTTGGGGGGTCTCGTGAGAAAATAATTCTGTTTTTTTCATGTCTTCCAACTTCGGGCGAACAAAAGTGATATTTTTATTTAAAATTTCACTTTGCCGTAAAAAGAAAACTTTTGTAGAATTATGTTAGCTTTCTACTCATAATTTTTTCAATTTTTTTTATTAAGATTTGATATGTCGATTTCGCAAATGTTTGACAGTGTGTTCTTATAAAATGAAAAGACTACAAAAGAGTTATGATTTGTTGCACCACTAAAATCGTTGTTAGACTTGTGTTTTGCAAAAACTGAAAATGCTACGACAATCTACACACAATGTACTAACGCGTGACTATAAGTTTGCATCCAATGGACCTCTATACTAATTATTATATTTTTTTAAAGTCGATCCATGGGGAAACTCAGTCGATTTTCAACAACCTTTTTGTTGCACCACTTTTCTCTCAACCCGCTATAAAATCAAAAAATCTAAGACCACCCTTTTGAAGTAGACACGTCAATGAATCGACCCACATTTTCTTCGATTTTTTTGGTGTTGTATTTACAAAGTTATGGATTTTTCTTTTCGCTGTTTTTTTAAAGAGCTGAATCATAACTCGACACATGTTACAAATATAAAACTTAAAAATATCAGTTCTTATCTATATACAACAAAATTTATACCCTCGTAAAGTAGATTCAATAATGAATCTACTGGTATGAAGTCCGACATTCGTTTTGTTGTGTAAGAGGTGGTTTTCTCCTTCCGAAAATGGAGAAACCTGAAAATTTTGCAGAGATCTGAATCGGTCATGTTTCAGAGATTATTCGGCCGAAGTAATTATTCGGCCGAATAATTATTCGGCCGAATAACTGTTTTCCGTAACGGCGCCGTAACTTATAGCGAAGGTTATTCGGCCGAATAACTAAACGGAAAAAAATTTCGTCGGCCGGAAAAAAAATAAAAATAAAAATTTATACTCATATAAATAAACATAAAGTTAATTCATTATTTTCGCATGTTTGAACTTCGCATTTTTTTGTCAAACTAATTTCGGAAGGAGGATATAATTTTTGCAAAAGGAGGTTTTTACAAGGTATGTTTCTTCTTCTTCTCTACAAAAGGCACATTGAAGGAGTTTTTTTTTCTAAGGCATATTTACAAGGAGTTTTTCCAAACTATCTCTTTTCTTGTTGCATTTTTACAAAGAAGACATTTTTTGCAAAATGAGGTTTTTACAAGCTATGTTTCTTCTTCTTCTTTACAAAAGGCACATTGAAGGAGTTTTTTTTTCCAAGGCATATTTGCAAGGAGTTTTTCCAAACTATCTTTTTTCTTATTGCATTTTTACAAAGAAGACATTTTTTGCAAAAGGAGGTTTTTACAGACTATGTCTTCTTCTTTTTTACAAAAGGCACATTGAAGGAGTTTTTCCAACATATCTCTTTTTTATTGCATTTTTACAAAGAAGACATTTTTTGCAAAATGAGGTTTTTACAAGGTATGTTTCTTCTTTTTTCCAAAGGCACATTGAAGAAAAAAATTTTCTAAGGCATATTTGCAAGAAGTTTTTTCCAAATATTTATTTTCTTGTTGTATATTTGCAAAGAAAACATTTTTTTGAAAAAGAGATTTTTACAAAGTATGTTTCTTCTTCTTTTTTCCAAAACACATTGAAAGTGTTTTTTTTAAGGGATATTTGCAAGGAGTTTTTTCAAAATATTTCTTTTCTTAGACATGTTTGCAAGGAGGTTCTTTGCAAGGATGTTTTTTTTTCAAAGTAGCTTTGCACTTTTTATTTAATTGAAAGAGGTTTTTTCAAATAGTTGTTTTGCTAAGGTATTTTGCAAATGATTTTTTTCCAAAGTAGTTTTGCACTTCTTATTTATTTGAAATGAGTTTTTTCAAATAGTTATCTTATTTTGCAAAGGATTTTTTACAAGGTAATTTTGTACTTCTTATTTCTTTGAAATTGGGTTTTTTTCAAAGAGTTGTTTTTTTACAATGATTTTTTCCCAGATATATTTATAAATAAGTTTTTATTGAAAGTATTTTTTTCTAGTGGTTTTTTTCGTAGATATCTTTTCAAAAAAGTATTCTTGGAATGAATTTTACAACAAAGATTTATTTACAAGGTGTTTTATTTTCTTCCTTGGCACAAGGTGTGTTTATTATTTTCCAAAGAAGATTTTTGTTCAGAGAATTTTTTCAAAGGAAAGTTAATTCCAAAGAAATCTTCTTCAAAAGACTCTTACAAAATTTTTAAAAGGTAAAGTAAATTTCAGTTCATGTTTTTACTCTTCTTCAAAAGACTCTTTCCTTTAGCTCCAAAGGACCTCAAAGAGCCAAGCTGCAACATGTACAAAAACAATTTTCAAATAAATCAAAAAAATATAAAACATTAAACTTATATATCAAAGATCATTTCTAATTCAACAAAATTACCTCAGTGGCAATATCTGCATTCATTAGAGACCCCACATCTTCGCCCCCAATTTCTAAATGGTCTCTTCCCTAAAATTTAAATTTTGTTAATAAATAAAACATAGTAGATCCAAATAATAAATTAAGCAATTAACTTAAAACCAAAACAAAAAAATTAAAATCATTAGCCCACAAGAGATGGTAAATCATCTAAAAAGTTGGAATCTAATGAAACCTGCATAAATAAGTCAAATTAACAATAAGATACATTGATATTTATTAAAATTCAAGCAAACATAAAAAATATCATGTTCAATCATAAATATTATAATTAAAATACCTCTCCTAAGCGCTCTTCATTTTGACTAGGATGCTCTCGATTTTGACTACTGGAGACTCGAAAATTATTTGCATTTAACATTGACGTAAACTGCAGACAAAATACATTTGCTTAATGTATTTATTCCCATGTAGCAAAAAATTCAATTCAAAATGATTAAAAAAAATCAAAGAGATTGTCATAGCATAATCAACAAACCTCTCCCATGCTCGATGTGTCATTGGATAACACATCTGAAGCTATATCTCGACAAGACTTAGCATAAGCCCTAAGATCATCAATGCTCAATGCATCTACCTCGTCATTCGTCTTGTAGACAAAACTCTGACGAAGAATAGCGCGAGCCTTCTCTCGCCCCAAACCAACTTCTACTCCTGCAAGAGCTGAAGCTAAACCATCACCTACTGATTCCCTTCCAATTGTCCCTAGTTGAGATGTTGTCTCCATCTCTGATCTTAAATCCACAACCCTTGGTGGACGAGATATCTCAGGTGGAGGTTGTATAGTGGCAGGGTCTCTAAGAGCACCTTTTCGATTATATATTCTACCCTTTCCAGCTCCATAAAAGTCAGAGGGAACATCAGTATAGTTAGGCTTCATACCTAAAAAAAACTCCGCATAAAAAAATCTAGCAAAATAATTAGGAACCTCATCGTTCCAAGGCAATCGACCATAAGCTGCAAGAAATCGATCATATATTAAATGTGCAATTTGAGGATGCTTGAAATATTGCACTTTCAACATTTTTCGCTTAAGGCCTTCTTTGAAATTGAACATTGAATTATCTTGTTCTCTACTGACTCTCTCCTTCACAACCTCCCACTTATCTGGACCCATAACTTGGTCCTTTCGCATCCACATCAAATGAACAAAACTATTTGTAGTTGGTCCAAGTTCATCGTATGCATCAATGAATTTTTGCAAAGATGCCAAAACAATCTCTAGACTTTGTCGACTCTCTGGAGGGAGATCCAAAGAACAAAGATCATTGTTCAACCTGTCATAGTGGGATTTACAACTTTCAAGAATAGTTTGTTGCACAACACCTCGCCATGGAAGCTCATTAGGTAAATCAGATGGATAAGTTGATATGGGTGTACACCCCTCAGCTAGTGGAACATATGTCGTCCTAGCTCTAGGAGGAACTTCAGGACCCTGCTCTCCACCCACACCTATTCCATCATCTGTATTCCTATCTTGATCTTCCCCTCGCTCCATAGAATTACGCACATCTTCTGAACATCGCTCTGCTTCAAATATAGCCGTAGTCAAAAATTAACTTTTTCCATAAATTCAAAACACAAAAAAATACAAATTATACATTATTAAACATTAATGTTCATACCAACAGAACGTTGGGATCGACGCTCTCCCATAGAAGACAAAGGAGAATCATTTGTACCCCCTCGAACTTGTTGGTGATCAAATGACTGGGACCCATGCAATAAACCTGAACCCCGCAGTGAATTCAACAACCTTCGACTACCAATTGGAACACCAATTCCTGAGGATTGTGATGACCTCCTACGCTTTCCCTTCGAAGACTCTCTTTCCATTTGATATAACTTCTAAATTTACACAAACATTAACATATTGAAAATGTACATAACTACCACTACAAGCATCAAGCCAATATTTGATTAAAAACTCCAACAAAATTTAAGTCCCCCTCCTAACTCTAATTAATTAACTAAAATTCCTTACCCTCCCTAATATTGCAACATAAAGGACATATCTAATAATCATTTCATTATCAAACACAATTAATTGAAGTAGTATAATAACCTTAAAAACTTTTAATCCAACAAATATGTTTGAATTATATATGTCAACAAACGAACATCTCACTAAACATATATGTATTCTTATTAAAATAATTCTAACTTATATTTATGATAATACAATTTACACACATTGAAGTTGTACATGTTAACTCTACAAACTCAAAACATATCTATTAAAGATCTGCATACAAAATGTAGAGCTTCCTCAAATAGTATAACATAAATATACCCTTATTAAGAAACTTCTAGTTAACATCTATGATAAAACAATTTACAAACATTGAAGTTGTACATGTTCATTCTACAAAATTAAAAACATATCTCTTAAAGATCTGCATAAAAAATGTAGAGCCACCTAAAATATTATAACTTATTTTCTTTTGTAAGTTCCTCTCCTAACTCTAAGAACACTATTGCAGCATAAACATGACATCAATAATCATCCCGTATTGTAATAGTTCAATCACCTTCCTAATTTTTAAACTATCACTTATGTTTTCATTCTATATCTCAATAAACAAACATTCCTTAATTTTTATAAAAAAAATACTTAATAACTTACAATATTGAATTTTTAAGTGACTTTCTACGTTAACTTTGTTCATGAACAGAGTTCATGAACTCAATTGACATTCTTGTACCTGACTTAACATAGTAACACCACATGTTGATCATTTATAAAGTTGTTTAGTATATCCTTTATCATCACTTCTTTGAGAATTTGGAAAACTTAATATGAAACTCGTCAGGGATTAGGGTTTAAATATCCATATATATAAAGAAGCAATGGAGTTACATTTCATAAAAATAAGACAGCTACATGTTATGATGTTTAATTCTCATTTTATATATTTCAAAACCTTACTTCATAGCATAACTACCGCCTATAATTTCATAGCATATCATGAACAGAACTCTGTTCATGAACAGAACTTCTATGATAGCAAATGAACATTCATGGTTGATGGAGTAGTAGTAAGTCCATAGTTTTCATGATATTATACAGATACCCAATTCCAAGTAGCAGGAGGAGATTCATTGTTGAATGCATGTGATTAGAATGAATCGAAAGGACTGCCTACTTTAATGGGGTTAGTTCATCTCTATTATCTAAAAGCTTACGTCAATCAAAGAACCAATACCCTTTGAGCAATGATAACAACATTATTACAGCTAAAGATCATTACCTAATCATAGCTAGTACTATTGTATTACTCATATTCTTGGACCTATCATAGCTCATAGTTTCTATCAAGCACTCATAAGCATGAATAATCATGTAGTACTAATACCCTTATCTGAAATCACATATAAAGCCTAATCAAAGCATTATAGTATTCATAGTAAAGCTAACCAAGCTATAATAATTGTAAAGCTATCCTTATATTTTCTGTACATCGTATGATTAGACTGCAATCATTGTGGAATTTATATACAGGGCAACATGTACGTAAGCTTCAACTGCATTGGGTTTACTACTATCTATAACCAATAATCAGCAATGATAATGTTTACTAAACAGTTGTGATTACAGCTTCTATAAGACAAATTATGAGCTATATTATAACAGTTCATATCTAACCTATAAGTAATGGTATTCTGTTCATGAACAGAGTTCTGTTCATGAACAGAGTTCTGTTCATGAACAGAGTTCTGTTCTTGAATAGAGTTCTGTTCATGAACAGAGTTCTGTTCTTGAACAGAGTTCTGTTCATGAACAGAGTTCACGAACAGAGTTCTGTTCATGAACAGAGTTCACGAATAGAGTTCTGTTCATGAACAGAGTTCACGAACAGAACTCTGTTCATGAACAGAGTTCACGAACAGAACTCTGCTCATGAACAGAGTTCACGAACAGAACTCTGTTCGTGAACTGTTCATGAACAGAGTTCATGGACATAAAACTGATTCTCTAAAATAAAAATTGCATTTTAAAACATTTAACCTTCCAATATTAAGACCCATTACAGATTTTTTTAATTCTAAGACTGCCAACAACATAAAAACAAAGTTTATGTAACGATGCATACCTGTATATAAAAATGCAGTGAAGAATCGTCGATCCCAACGCCACCTCTATTCAATCCAGCAACGCTCCAAACAACACCTATTTCCTTCACAAACAACAACTAACGTCATCAAATAAGCCCTATAACATACACAAACAGAATCATTACGTCAAAACCAAAGCGAAAACGCACCTTCAACTGTTCAGATAAAACCGCAACACCATCAAAGCAGCAACCCACCAAGACACACCTGCCAACAACAACAGACCAACCTACACGCTACCTCCAACAAGCAGCAGCTAGCGCAAATCACACCCCGACGAAACGTTAAAGCCGACGAGCGCCAGCAGAAAAAACAACAAACCAACCGACTCGCTGCTTCCAAAGAACAGAGCAAGCGCAAATCACACCCCGACGAAACTTAAGAGCCGACGAGCGACAGCAGAAATAGAGCAGACGCGAGTCGCGGAGAAAGAGCGAGCCGTGGTACACAAGCAGGGCGGCGAGCAGCGGGGTGGCGAGCAGCGGGATGGTGCGTCGGCAGGGTAGCAACAGACTACTGCGGGCCCATGCGGGGTCCAAACAATTCCAACAGGGAATGCCAAATGGCAGCCGATGCTGTCTTTTTATGCAGAAAACTTGTTCGGACCGAATAATTGTTCGGCCGAATAATGGTTCGGCCGAACAATTATTCCGCCGAATAATTATTCGGCCGAATAAACTATTGCCCGAAATTTTTTTCCGTCCGGCAACCGTTTGCACAAATTTCAAGAGTCTCCGTTAAACGGGACGGAGAACTGTTTGTAGTTATTCGGCCGAATAACCTCAAAATTATTCGGCCGAATAATTTCAATGATTCGGCCGAACAATGATTTTTATTCGGCCGAATAATATTTTTATTCGGCCGAATAACTTCCGCTAAGACGATTTTGCACTGATTTCTCACGAAAGTGTTACCCACCTTCACGTTTTCACCCTAATGAAATTAACACTTACATTATACACATTTTAATTAAAACAATGTAACACACATTACTAATGTTTGACGTTAGGTTTATGCTTAATGATTGATAATCATATAAATAAAATATATGCTCCTTCACTTAATTATATATGAGCATAAGCGTACCAATAAAATATATCAAGCATAAATTAACTTAACTGGATTTGGAAAGCTAAACCAAGTCAAGGCTACTGCGACTTTAATGACATTAAGACTCCCCCCTTATGGCTCACTAGGCCCCTTTCACACTCTAGGTTGCATTGCGGGGACTAGTTTAGGTTCTAGGTAGTGTCGACATGCAAGATAAACAAAAAAAGAGTAATAAAAGCTTTTACCAAAGATGGAGACATTACAAAACTCTCCCTCTTGGAAGAACACCGTCCTTAGTGTTGTGTCACTTTTTGCACTATTTCACCTGTGCATCTTTCTTTCCTGCATTCCTACCTTATGCAACCACATTCTCTTTTCAATATATATTAACGACACAATATTATTATAATGAAAACATGATACAGAGATAGTTTTTTATACCTGCAATACTTATCCCTCGTATAACTTTTCTTCCCATCTTGGGAAATAGAAAATACTTTGCAATGTTGGTACCAGTTCTACCTGGTTCACATATTAGTTTCATAATATAAAACATAAAAATTTTGGGCCACATGCTCCTAGGAATAATCACTTACTGTTTTACTGTGCCTGTTTATTTAACTTGTACTGTCTTACGGACATTCCTGGATGTTAGTTTACAATATACACATATTAAGTTTTGCAATGTGCTATTAAAATTGTTCAACTTCGACCTGAAATTGTAATCACCGAAATACAAAGATAACTAGCACCCCTAAGTGCTTCCATCTTATCATGTTACAACAACAACTGCCACACCGAGTGACCATATCACATCCAACGTGCAAGAAAACAATATACATGCATAATGCTATTAGTATACTGCGTACAATGTTAAACTAAAAAATTGCATGTACGTCAATCTTTTTTACAATTACTAGTAACATTTTATTTTGTTGATGTATATGCAATTTTGGAATGTATTTCATCTATATATTTATTGTACCCCTATTAGAGATGTGTTATTCCTCTATAAGGAAGTGTTGTTATGTGGATTGACAAGTGTCGCAAGTGTGTGTACTTGCCGATAGGTTATTAGACCACCACGTGTGGGGTCGGCCCTGAAATATATATTATATTGTGGATGTACCTAGCTAGACAAGTCGGCCCCATAAGGTGAGTGGAAAAATAGGTTAGTATAAATAGAGATCAGGAGATCTCTATTTAGATCATTCGGAAAGTATATCTCTCTCACTCTAAAAGTGGTGCACTAGTGAGGAGGAGGATCATCTACTACTAGGAGACTATCTCAGTGTATTTTGGTTGTACTTTGGTTGAGCCATTGCTCTCTCTATCTCTGAGGAAGTTGTGGGGTTTTTCACCTTAGGGTTTTCCCCACGGAAACTCTATGTCTCTTGTCTCTCATGCTTTTGATTCTTGTGATGCTTGTGATGCTTATTGTGATTGTTATGCATTGATATACTGTATATGTTATTCTCTCAATGAAGATCCTAGAGTATTGTGAATTAATGCTCAAAATTTAACATGGTATCAGAGCTAACCCGAGAAGAAGACATTTTGGAGTGACGGAAACTTGAGTTTCTTGTTTATTGGGTTTCTCTCCATAGATTTTGGAAAAGCAGTATAGTAGATTGACTCTACTCATCAAGGAGAATCTATCTGTCCAATCAGAATTCAATTCTGAGCATTTTCAGATTTGGCCCTAAACATTAGGGTTTCCACAAAAATAGGAATTTCTTGAAATCTGAAGACATAGCTGAAAGCTCCTTGCAAAAATCGAAGTTTAGAGATTTGGATCGATATTTTTGGCTGGGTAGATCTCTAGGAAACTCAAACCCTAATTCAGGGCTCTCCCTAGTGAACCCAGGAAGACAAAAAGGAAAATATGAAGGGTAAAGCTTTGCTGATCTCAAATTCTGAATACACTAGGCTGATCAGCTCATCAAGGCACATCTTTCTATCCTTTCAAAAAATTTAAATTAACATTTTTTATTTTTAGGGTTTTTTCGAGAAACCCTAATCCGGGACGAGGTCCAGTTTTCAGCATTTCAAGTGGTAAGACCTAAATCTTTTTTGTTTCCATTTGAAGTACTCTTTAAGATGTCTCACTACACCAAGCTTGATGATAATCTTGAAGGAGTTGATAACTTCTGAGCTTGGAAATATATGATTGGGGTAATCTTGGAAGAGAATGAGTTGGACTCATATGTAAAAGAAGACATCCCTATCCCAAAGGATGAAGAGGCTAAGGTATTGCATAATAAAAACTTGGTCAAGGCAAAGAGAATCATTGTTGATTCTATCAACGACCATCTCATACCCCATGTGTCTTCTCTAAAGACACCCAAGGAGATGTTTGACTCTTTGACCAAGCTGTTTGAAGGGAAGAACATAAATCGGAAGATGACCCTGCGGAACCAATTGAAAGGAGTAAAGTTTCAGAATGGAGAAACCATTCAATCTTATTTTTCAAGGGTCTCCTAGATCAAGGAACAACTAGAAGTAGTGGATGAAATGGTGGAGAATCGTGAAGTGGTGATGACCACTCTAAATGGCCTACCCAGGTCATGGGATTCCTTTATTCAAGGAATTTGTGCAAGGAAGAAGTTGATCTCCTTCAACAGATTGCGGGAAGAATGCTCTCAAGAAGAAGCTAGGCTTGTGGCCCGAGAAGAAAAGATGGAAAATGAAGATCAAGCTCTCACAACACATGCCAGGAAAGGGAAGTCCAAGAAGGAATCATCTCATAACAGGAGATTCTCACACCACCATTACCATAAAGATAAGAAAGATCTCAGATGCTTCAATTGCAATGAGAAGGGACACTTTGCTTCAGATTTTCCAAAGAAGAAGAAAGACAACAACAACAACATCAATAAGAAGAAGAAGAATAACAAAAGAATATATCATTCTCATGCTGCGAAAGATGATGAACCCCTAAAGAAGAAGGCTAGGGCAGAAAGTGATAGTGATGATGACTCACCAAGTGAAGAAGAATATGTTCTAATTTCTGCTCTCACAGGTACTATCTCCCATGGTTGTAATGATTGGTTGATTGACAGTGGGGATTCCAAACATGTGACTGGCTTTAAGGAATCTTTTGTGAATCTATCTGAACATGAATCACCCCATAAGGTGAAACTTGGGGATGATTATCAATACCCAATCAAAGGAAGTGGTGAAGCCTCCTACAACCTAGATTCTGGAAAATCTTTGAAGATGAAAGAAGTCCTTTATGTACCTGGGCTCAAGAAGAACTTAATCTCCATCTCTGCATTGAATGCAAAAGGTATGAGGGTTGCATTTGTGGATGGCCAAGTCCTAATGTGGCCAAAGGGAAAGAACATAGATGATGTAGTAGTATTGGAGAGCAAGAGGGAGGTTTGCATTAATTGAAGGGACAACCTGAACATGCCATGGTACATGAATCCATAGAGCCAAGTGAACTTTGGCATAGAAGACTTGCTCATATGCACTATAGGGCACTTCCAACTGCAAGCAAGGCTATAGAGGGTCTTCCTGAAATCAAGACCAAACATGAAGGTGTTTGCAAATGATGTGTAAAAGGTAAGAACATTAAGAAGGCTTTCCCAAGCAGTGAAAGCAAGCCAAAAGACATCCTGGAAATCATCCACTCAGATATATGTGGTCCTATGTCATCGAGTTCTCTAAGTGGGTATGTTTATTATGTCTCATTTATTGATGACTTCTCCAAGAAGACTTGGGTATACTTCTTGAAGAACAAAGATGAGGTGTTTGATAAGTTCAAGGAATTCAAAACCTTGATGGAGAATCAAACTGACAAGAAAATCAAAACATTCAGATCCGACAATGGTGGAGAATTCACCTCAAGTGACTTCAAGAAGTTTTGTAGTGATTTAGGAATTAAGAGGGAGTTGACTGCTCCTTACAATCCTCAATAGAATGGAGTTGCAAAAAGGAAGAACAGAAAAATCATGGAAGCAGCAAGGGCAATGCTGCATGACTAGGATCTACCTATGCATCTATGGGCAGAAGCAGCTAGAACAACTGTATATGTGCAGAACAGAACACCCAACAAGATATTGGAAAAAAAGACACCAGAAGAGGTCTTTTCTGGTAAGAAACCTGAAGTTAGCCATCTCAAAATATTTGGTTGTCCATTATACACTCATGTCCCAAAGGAAAAGAGGACTAGACTAGATCCTTCAGGAAAGAAGGGTATCTTTGTGGGTTACAGTGAAAGCTCAAAGGCTTACAGAACATACTTTCCAGGGTTCAAGAAGATTGATGTCAACAGGGATGTAACATTTGATGAAAACTCAGCATTCATCAAATCAAGGAAGGCACCTATCAAAGTTTATGAAAAACCTAAGGAAATTAGATTTCAAGACGCTACCATGACTAAAGCAATTCTTGAAGTTGTTCGTGAGTTTGAAGATCTGCAAGAACCTGTAGATCGACCCCGTGAGGATAACTCTCACAAGAGGAAACCTGCATGGGCTAGAGAGCTCATTCAATATACAAAAACATTTGGCATTCCAGAAGAAGAACACAGAGCAAAGAAGAGAACTAGATCACATACCAGCTATGTTGCTTTACTCTATGACATTATGATCAAAGAACCTTCCAGTTATGAAGAAGTAGCGGAAAAGAAAGAATGGAAGGATTCCATGGTCGAGGAATACCAATCAATAATGAAGAATGATGTTTGGGATGTTGTGCCAAGACCTAAAGAGAAGTCTGTTGTGACTTCCAAATGGATCTACAAAATCAAGCATGCTACAGATGGCAGTGTAGAGAAATACAAAGAAAGATTCGTAGCTCGCGGATTCTCTCAGAAAGAGGGAATAGATTATAAAGAAACTTTTGCACCTGTAGCAAGGTATACTTCCATCAGAATAGTACTTGCCTTGGCTGCAGGAATGAAATGGGAAATACACCAAATGGATGTCAAGACTGCTTTCTTGAATGGTGTAGTTGAAGAGGAAGTATATGTGAAGCAGCCACTCGATTTTGAAATACATAATAGGGAGCCATATGTGTGAAGAAAGCCTTGTATGGCTTGAAGCAAGCTCCCAGAACTTGGTATGGTAGGATGGACAGTTTCCTATCTAGTTTGGGCTTTACTAAGAGTAAAGCGGATTCCAACCTTTACTACAAGGTTGGTGAAGGGAATCCTGTGATTCTACTCCTATATGTGGATGACTTATTTGTAACAGGAGATGACATACTAATTGCAGATACTAAGAGGAAGCTTGCTGCTGAGTTCGATATGAAAGATTTGAGAATGATGCATTATTTCCCTAGGTATGGAGGTGTGGCAGAATGCAAGTGGGATCTTGGTTAAGGGAAGTAAACAGTAGATATCCTGAAGAGATTCAGGAAGATGGATTGCAAGGCCATGGCCACACCTATGGCATTGAATTTGAAGCTTCTATGTGATGCTTCATCTGAGCCGGTTTATGTCTCTATGTATCGTCAGATGATTGGGTCGTTGATGTACCTGACGAACACAAGACTAGATATTTGCTTTGCGGTGAACACATTGAGCTAGTTCCTGACAGATCCGAGGAGTGTTCACTTGGTTACTGTAAATCATGTTCTAAGGTACCTGAAGGGTACAGTTGATTATGGGCTCAAGTATGAAGCGAATCAAAAGTTTAACCTGCAGGGTTATGTTGATTTAGATTGGGTTGGCAGTGCTGTAGATAGGAAGAGCACATCTGGGTGTTGCTTCAGAATGGGATCAGGTGTGATCTCTTGGTTTAACAGGAAGCAGTCCTACGTAGCACTGAGTACAGCTGAGGCAGAGTATGTTGCAGACTATTCAGCTAGTTGTGAGGTAGTATGGCTACGGAAGCTACTGTCTGAGTTATTTGATCTCCCATTGGAGGCTATTGGTATATTCTACGATAACCAGAGTTGTGTGAAGTTGTCTGAGAACCCAGTGTTTCATGACACATTGAAACACAGAGAGATCAAATATCACTATATCAGGGATATGGTGCAGAGAGGAGCTATGAAGATCTTGTACATTGCGACGGATGAGCAGATTGCAGATGTGCTGACGAAGCCACTAGCCAGGGTGAAGTTCGAGTACTTCAGGGAGAGGCTTGGTGTTCTTTAGATTGATGACACTTCGAGGAAGAAGTGATGGACCATTTTCTAAATCCATTCCAAGCATGTTGGAAGGAGGATCCTTCACATGGCCGTGGATGTAAGCGATGGATGATGAACATCAAGATGATGTTCTGGTTTCTGCTTTGTATGATCAGTTGGATCATTTGTATGTATGTATGCATCATGTTGGATGCTGGATATGATCAGTTGGATCATTTATATGTATGTATCATGTTGGATCATTTATATGTATGTATGCATCATGTTGGATGCTGGATATGATCAGTTGGATCATTTATATGTATGTACGCATCATGTTGGATGTTGGATATGATCGGTTGGATCATGTGTATGTATTTTGTATATGCATCATGTTGGATGCTTGGACCATGTATCTGTATATGTATTAGGTGGATACATTGTATGATCAGGTAGATCATGTATGGTGATATGTATCATGTATTTGTATTTGTATCAGGTGGATACATTGTATGATCAGGTGGATCATGTATGTTGATATGTATCAGGTAGATACTTGGTATGCATCAGGTAGATGCATTGTATGATCAGGATAATCATGGATGACGAGCTTCAGGATCTTGCTCCATATGACATGTAGAAGGATATTGCAGTGATGATGATCAGGATGATGTATGGTGAGTATCAGGTTGATACTCTGTGGCCAAGGAACAGGTTGTGCAGATAAGCATGTAATTTGTGCCCTGGGAGATTTGCAGATAGTCTTTCGAGGTTTTTCCTACGGCATGTAATTTGCACCTTGGGATATCTGGAAAATGCTCTTTTGAGGTTTTGCTTGGGAGGACATATAATTTGTGCCCTGGGAGATTTGTAGATAGTCTTTCAAGGTTTTGCCTATGGCATGTAATTTGTGCCCTGGGATATCTGGCAGATGCTCTTTTGAGGTTTTGTCCTATGGCATGTAATTTGTGCCCTGGGAGATCCGATAGGTTGAGCCGTGTGCTCGTAATCAGTCCTGGGATGCTCTTTCGATGTTTTTCCATGACCACGTGTAATTTGTGCCCTGGGAGATCCGATAGGTTGAGCCTTGTGCTCGTAATCAGTCCTGGGATGCTCTTTCGAGGTTTTGTGGTGACCACATGTAATTTGTGCCCTGGGATATCCGATATGTTGAGCCTTGTGCTTGTAATCAGTCCTGGAATTCTCTTTCGAGGTTTTGTGGTGGGGTAACATGTAATAAGTCCTGGAGATCTATACAGGATGAAAAAGGCCTCAGATGCTCTTTAGGGTTCTTACTAGTCAAGAGACTCTTTTAAGGCTTTGTGACGCACGTAATAAGTCCTGACATTTCCACAGTATGGCCAGTGATGATGAAGACCTGCAGTTGGTGGGCCTACATCCAGTATGAAAAAGGACTGGCTCTATAGAACTTCCTATGACGAATAGAGTCAGAGATTGGTTGTGATAACAGCAGCAGTGACGATGATGATGACGATGCATCGATGACGATGATCACGAGAAGAAGACTTGTCTAGCAGATCTGTGTCGAGAAATACCTTCCTAGTTAAGAGGGAGTGTTGATGTATATGTAACTTCGGAAGGTATTTCATCTATATATTTATTGTACCATTATTAGAGATGTGTTATTCCTCTATCAGGAAGTGTTGTCATGTGGATTGACAAGTGTCGCAAGTGTGTGTACTTGCCGATGGGTTATTAGACCACCATGTGTTGGGTCGGCCGTGAAATATATATTATATTGTGGATGTACCTAGCTAGACAAGTCGGCCCCATAAGGTCACTGGGAAAACAGTTAGTATAAATAGAGATCAGGAGATCTCTATTTAGATCATTCGTAAAGCCATATCTCTCTCACTCAAAAAGTGGCGCACTAGTGAGGAGGAGGATCATCTGCTACTAGGAGACTATCTCAGTGTATTTTGGTTGTACTTTGGTTGAGCCATTGTTCTCTCTATCTCTGAGGAAGTTGTGGGGTTTTTCACCTTAGGGTTTTCCCCACGGAAACTCTGTGTCTCTTGTCTCTCATGCTTTTGATTCGTGTGATGCTTATTGTGATTGTTATGCATTGATATACTGTATATGTTATTCTCCCAGTGAAGATCATAGAGTATGGTGAATTAATGCTCAAAATTTAGCATATTTCAGTCTCCACTCTACAACACATTCAAGTATCTCAACAATACAAAATACATCGCAGTATTTTCATTCCAACTTAAGCTCTTCATTAATTCACATATACATGAATTTAAATAAACATATTTTTTCCACAATTTTTTTTTTCCATTTGTGTACATGTGGTATCACTATACCAGTAATAGCACCGTTCGAGTGTATCAACAAGTTATCTCCAAGATTTTCCCCTCAAGCCCTCTTGCTTGAATTCTGAAAATTTCTCTTTCCCCTCAAGCCCTCTCGCTTGAGTCCAGGACAACTCTATTTCCCCTAAGGCCTTCTCGCTTGAGTCCAAGAACTCTTTTCCCCTCAAGCCTCCCCACTTGAGTCCAGGAACTCTGTTTCTACTCAAGCCTCCTCGCTTGAGTCCATGAACTCTTTTTCCCTTCAAGCCTTCTCAATTGAGTCCAGGAACTCTTTTTCCCCTCAAGCCTTCTCACTTGACTCCAAGAACTCTTTTTCCCCTCAATCCTTCTCGCTTGAGTCCAGGAAAAAATTCGAAGCCCTCTCAGCGTGCATCAAGCACAAAAAATGGCACTCGACACCTTCTCGGTGTCATGCCCCTCAGGGTGTGCATCACGCACATGACGATTCCCAACACTCACCCATTGCTCCTGAGTTACAAAGTGCTCCAGGGACTTGTTCATCACTAAAATCATGGAACCACCTCTAACAACTATTAAGGGTAAATGTAGTGCTTTTGCAAGCTTGGGGTAGTTCTCCTACCTGCACACAATCAAGTGGCCAAGCCTATACCCAACTATCGGTGTTCCTTGTGCTCTAGATCCTACACTCAACAGATAATAAAGTACTCCATGTGCTCCAAAGTTTATGCTCAACACATAACCAAGTAATCCATGTGCTCCAGAGCCTACGCTCAACACATAATAAAGTAGTCTATGTCCTCCATAGCTCATGCTCAACACATGACAAGTAGTACATGTGCTCCAGAGCTTATGCTCAACACATAACAAAGTAATCCATGTGCTCCAAACTTATGCTCAACACATATATAACAGTTTTATATTTTTAATTTAAGTTAGTGTTATTTTAAATTTTAGGTTAGCCTTTTTTTAAAATGCAGGGCGCCTCCCTCCCCCTCCTGCTTGTCTTGTTAAGGTGAGAGTTTTATTAGTTTTGGAGTTATCTTTTAAGTTTCTCTTGATGCTCTCAAGATTTCCACTTTCCAGTCATAATGTCTCATGTGCATGCAACAATGTCTCATAACATTGTATTAGTGAACCCTTGGTTCTCATTGTGGCTCTAATGCCACTATCATGGCCAACCGGCTTGAAACCACAAGTTGTAAGTTGAGCCTACTGCACATAAGCATATATTAAATTCAACAACCATATATAGGCATTCACTTACAGTGATTTTTGCAAACTCCTTTTGGTCTAGCGATTCTCTCACCCTTAATTAGCTTTGGTTCTTGACTGCCAAGATTTTATAATTGTGTGTTTAATTCCTCGCACACAACAACCAATTATGCACATTAGTTAAAGCCTCATGGATGTCAATAGTCAATCACAAAAACATAATCATCATAACATTTTCCATGATTCATATTTCATTGTAACTCTAAATCTATGTTGCAACATCAAGCATAAATGAGCCTATAGGTCCCAGAGTCGGAACCTTCACTCTGATACCACATCTAACATCCCAAAATCCTTGTCACTTTTAAGAGGAAACGGGGAGGAATTCTTTTTCATTTTTAATTAGCATAATTCGATCATGGTACAATCATCAATTCACCTACCAAGTGAATAACATCTAGACAAATAGGTACCACATAGAAGAACACTCCTTCTACACAATAAGCTAGTTCCATAACTCGATGTTATCTTTAACAAAGCACTCTTAACTAAACCACTTATACTATGAAACGAGAACTATATACTAAGAACGAGAACTCTAGCCATAAAAACTCACATTTTTGCATAAAAAACACCGAAAACAACCCCCAAATCAAAAAGTGTCGATGCCAGTATCATGTTTTCATAAAAAACACCAAAAACAACCCCCAAATCGAAAAGTGTTGATACTAGTATCAACGTTTTTTTCTCTGGGTTAAAAATATAGCCATGGCTTAAAAATCTCATACGGTTGTTTACGAAAACCTTGAAATCAACCCCTAAATTGAAATTTTTTGTTTTTAACAAATAAATTCCTAACCTAAACCCTCAACAAACTATTACAAAAGTTAAAAAAAAAATTATAATGCGTCTCTCCTACCTTAACCCCCCTAACAAACTATTAATAATTTTTTTAAAAATTTACATTTAAAAAAATAATTACATATTTGACCCTAACCCCCCCAACTAACCATTAATAAATGTTTGAAAAAATTACATTTTAAAAAACAAAGTACATTTCCTAATTCCCTAGCCCCCTACGTTACCCCCTACCTTAACCGCCCAAAAATTACATTTTCTAATGCCCTACCCACTGCGTTAACCCCTCAATGTTACCCCATTGCCCCTCACACATTGTTTTAACTAAAAATATTAAAACCCAACTTAAAAAAATAAAACAATTAAAATAAAAACTTAAACTTAAAAAATAAAAAATAAAACCTAAACTTTACCCAAAAAAAAACAAAAAACAAACTAGACTTCACAAAAAAAACAAATTAAAAATTAAAAAAAAAAACTATACAAAAAAAATTAAAAATTAAAAGAAAAACTTTATAAAAAAAATTAAAAATTAAAAGAAAAACTTTATAAAAAAAAATTAAAAATTAAAAAAAAACAAAATGACGGGCGGATGTTGGCTCCAACCCCTTGGGCCCCTATGGGTGCCCAAGGGGGCGACGCAAGCATCCGCCGGTACAAAAATATAAATTAAAAATTAAAAAAAAAACTTAAAAAAAAATTAAAAATAAAAAAAAAAACTAAACTTTACAAACAAAAAAAAATCAAAATCAAACAAAACAAAACTTTAAAAAAAAATTTAAAAATTAAAAAAAAAAAATTAAAAATACAAAAAAAACACAAAAATTGCCCCCCCATGGGCGCCCAAAGGGCCGCCCCGCGGGGGAAGCTCGATGCCGGGCATCGAGCCTCCCCCGCGGGGCGGCCCTTTGGGCGCCCACGGGGGCGGAGCCAGCGCCCGCCGCCCACTCTTGGGCGGGCGGGGCGCTGGCACCGCCCCCGTGGGCGCCCAAAGGGCCGCCCCACGGGGGAGGCTCGATGCCGGGCGGCGGGCGCTGGCTCCGCCCCCGTGGGCGCCCAAAGGGCCGCCCCGCGGGGGAGGCTCGATGCCGGGCATCGAGCCTCCGCCGCGGGGCGGCCCTTTGGGCGCCCACGGGGGCGGAGCCAGCGCCCGCCCGCCCAAGAGTGGGCGGCGGGCGCTGGCTCCGCCCCCGTGGGCGCCCAAAGGGCCGCCCCGCGGGGGAGGCTCGATGCCCGGCATCGAGCCTCCCCCGCGGGTCGGCCCTTTGGGCGCCCATGGGGGGCGATTTTTGTTTTTGTTTTTTTTTTTTAATTTTTTTTTGTTTAATTTTTAAATTTTTGTTTTAAAGTTTTTTTTTTTAATTTTGATTTTGAATTTTTTTTTTTTGGTAAAGTTTGGGTTTTTTTTTAAATTTTTAATTTTTTTTTTAAAGTTTTTTTTAAATTTTAAATTTGTTTTTTAATTTATTTTTTTTAAGTCTTTTTTTTTTTAATTTGTAAAGTCTAGTTTGTGTTTTGGTTTTTTTTTGTTGTAAAGTTTAGGTTTTATTTTTTATTTTTTAAGTTTAGGTTTTTTTTTTAATTTTTTAATTTTTTAAAGTTGGGTTTTAAATTGTTTTTAGTTAAAACAATGTATGAGGGGTAATGGGGTAGTGGGTAAGGCATTAAGAAATGTAATTTTCGGGTGGCTAAGGTAGGGGGTAATGTAGGGGGTTAGAGCATTAGGAAATGTACTTTGTATTTTTAAATGTTTATTAATGGTTGGTTGAGGGGTTAGGGTAGGATATGTAATTTTTTTTTAAATGTAATTTTTTAAAAAAATTATTAATAGTTTGTTAGGGGGTTAGGGTAGAAGGGACGCATTATACTTATTTTTTTAACTTTTGTAATAGTTTGTGGGGGGGTAGGGATAAGGTTAGGGTAGAAAGGGGCAATGTAATTTTTTAAAATATTTTTTTTTTAAATTTTAATAATAATTGGTTAGGTGGTTAAATATTATGAAAAATAATATGAAATAGTATCATTTTTATACAAAATGACTAAAAATATGTTAAAAATGGGTTTAAATGTCTTCTTTTTCTCGATTTGTTTACTATTTTTTCCATAAAAATATATTATTTATGATTAAATTTTAAAGATAAATTTCGAAAATCTATGTGTTTTTCATTATAGTTAGCTTCTAAATGTATGTTTTTTGTTAAATTTCTAAAAAACACACTTGAAAATAGAAATTAAAAATACTTTACAATAAAGATGTGTCAAAGGCCCAAAAAAATGCCTCAAAATGAAAATGTGTGATACTGGCATCAACCCTTTTTGAAACGGAGGTAAAAATAGCTACTAAAATTAGGAGAGAGAAAAACGAGAACTGTGTCGAGTTCTCGTTTCATAGTATAAGTGGTTACTAGAGTCATCTAACATCAGGAGCATGCCAATGTACCATAAGTCTCACATAGATATAAACCAAGGTATACACCTATCTTTCCATATAATAACAAGCAATACTTGTTCAACATTATATCAAATAACAAAAGATATGTCATGGTGCGAATACTTGTAGAGTAATGAATCAATTCGATACTCAAACATACTTGGTAATTATAACATTAAATACAACGATGCACGAAACATACATTCATGTGCTAGATTTCATTTTACACAAAGATGCTTATTCAATAAGTTACCTACTTATTCGACCTTTAGAAAACTTGTCAACACATCTTTGTTGCATAATGGAAAACCTTCTCAAACATGGAAGTATGCAAACCACATAATATTCAATCATCATGGGGTTGTAGTTTTCATTAGAAATAATTTGAATTACACATTAGATGTAAGTGTGCTATTAATCTCACCAAAAGCATACAACATGTTCTTGTTTACACATACTCTTGCATAGATTCCTATCAATGCAAAATGATCTAAGGTAATGTCTCATTCTTAATCCACATAATATTTTACACATTTAATCAAGTGCACAAGGAACTTCTCCAATCTTCTATTGCATCGAAAATGACATGCTTGCACACTAAACATAATTTCTACTATATGTTTTCACATCAAAGACATGGAATTGTAAAACCTTAAGCATGGGTATGATACTATTCTTCCCTAGGGTTAGAATCATACTGAAGTCTCTTTGTCAAACAATGGTAGTCTCTTTCCTTTAGCCATCTATCGATCAAATTTACATGAATACATGAATAAGTAAACATAATTGATATTACTCTTCACTTGCATTAATCGAATACACATAAAGACACACTGAGATGAGTCAATATATATATATATATCAATGAGTATGATTCCTTCACAAAAATACATTTCTTACCACCTCGGTATCACTGAAGAAGGGTTCTTCTTTCCGTCTTCTTATTCATGTATTTCATCATACTTACAACATTCATTAGTATTATAAAATATACTACAGCAACTCTATATGTCTTTTCATTAATCACGATACATAAAAATGAATCACAAGCATAAATATTTATTAAGGGGAACTGTTTTGGGAAATTAAACGCTCCACCCAACCGTAGGCTCTTCGACGACTTATACTCAATCCCTTTGAAGGCCACCCTTGAGATGGCATGGTGATCCACAAATAGGATAGAGAGTTTTAAGTCTCGTCGCCCTAGAACTAATCACACACAGCTCTCAAGGTTATTGCAGTACTCCTACAAATCAAAAGGTAGTTCTCCTACCTAGACACTTCTCATGTCCTAACCTCTTACCTCGCTGCGGTGTTGTTCTCGGTGGGCCCAAGTCTATACTCCAAACTTGGCCTTCTATTCCCTACAACATATGCATGTGTTTACCAAATTTCGTTCACGGCAGTCGTACCATGAGTAGCATAACCGGTGCATTCGACAAGCCATCCAATCATTTCGACAATGCACTCACTAGTACAAAATGAGAAATTAATGACTAAAAGAATGACTAAAATTCGACTATAAACGACTATTTTTGAGTCATTTACTAATAGTATCCGATTTCCACTATCTTATCTCAAGTCGCATTTCACTAGTCATTAAATGGTTGACTTATTAGTCATTGATTTAGTTATTGATAGTCACTGATTAAGTCATTGATTTAGTCATTGATACTCATTGATTTAGTCATTGATATTCACTGATTTAGTCATTGATTGTCACAATTAATGACCAAATATATGACTAAATAAACTACTAGATGATAACATATTAATGACTAAACTAGATACGACTAAACATTAGTCACGCTATAAGATACTTGAAATTAGCTACTAATAGTCGTATATATGCGAATTTAGTCATTTTCTTAGTCACTAATTTATGATAGGGTACAGAGGAATCGAACCACCAATCCCCTGCCTATAATTAGGCAGGTGCTCTACCATTGACCTAGCACCCTTTAAGAAGTTGTTATTGCCTGACAATGATGATATTCAAACAAATTTTGCATGGGAACAAAATGAATGTCAAACATATTCAAGAATAATGCTTTAAGTACTAAAAGAATGTCACTACAACATTCTCTTCCTGAGAAGAAGAATACAAAGAATATCCATAACATTATGAGATGAACCAAGACTCCATTTTGATCAACAGGAAGAATACATACAAGGTGATATGTGGAAAATATGCTTATAATGAGACTCCATGAATTTTATTACTAAAATAAACAACACGGTAAACATTTTCAATCTTGTCCAATTATAAATTCAATAATAAAATTTAATGTAGGAATATTTAGTTTGAGAAGATTCCATGCATAGACACCTGTGAGAGATTAAATCTTGGCATGTACCTGTAGAGTATAGACCTTTAATGGAGAAATTATCCTGAAACAAAAACGTAAATCTGTTTGCTCTGCATCCACCTTTATGGTAGATGTAAGAAGATTCATGGTATGATGTGTCACAAACTTCTCATCCTAGGGTGTCCCATGGTGAGAAGAAAGTAACCATCCAAGCAAACTAGTTACATGCTCAGATGAATGGGAAGATTTCTGAATTTCTAGCTGGTTTGCAGCTCCCTAACAAATAATTAACACAAAGAACTTGCATTATGAATGCTAGCTATGCTAGAGAAAATATTTTTGAAATTATTAAAGCAGATTGGGAAACTTTCATGAGCATATACTCCCTCTTGACAACAACAATGATGACCTACCATTGGATTGCCCCATTGTTTGCGGTAATAATACAGCAATCCACGACTATCAAGTACACAAAACATCCTCTTCCAATCACCCCTCAAATTTGAAGATCTCGTTTCAAAAAGTATCCTTGTTTTATTGTTTGCACCTAAATCATTAAGCATTGCGAGATCTGAAGTATTTACAAAGACGCTAAGACACACACATAGCTATAATGACCCTCAAATTTTTAATCAAAATACCACACCTTTGATCTAATATCTATGATAAAAAAATTTGTAGTAACAACTACAATACGTAACCAGTATTCTTTGTTCTATGCAAAGAAGGTGATATGCCAATCCTAAAATAAGATCAACAAAGCTGTAACAGAACATGTACCTTCCCTTTTGCAATAGATTACATAACTGGTTCAATCATTTTATGAGAACTCTTGCCAACGGCCTAAGTACCATCCCCAGAAGTAGAAGTCTCCACATCATTAAATGAGCGCTAACTTTCATGTTCTATCTGCCTTCTAAACTCCTGCATCCTTTCTGCAAGAGCAACTTGCTCATAATTCGTCCTTTCCCTGGACTGCTGTGCATATGTCAAAACTTGAAGACCATAGACATGGAAGAAGAGGTACACATTATGCCTCAACACTGCTATCAAATTTTTGATTCAAAAGTATTCTTAACAAAAAAAATCTCTACCAGAAATGATGAAAGGAGATAAGCATCACATATGCAGCAGTGATCACAGGCAAATCATAGCTTACATATGATCAAATTCTAATCTAAATAATAAACTGCAAGTCTGCAACTAGCTACAATTCATATATGGAAATTTGTATTTTGTGCCCATTTCCTTCAAATGATTAACAGGGATACATGATGCGCCAAATGAGAGGATATTGTTCTGGGCATAGAACCATGATACTAAACAATTAAAAGTAGCCCAACAAAAAGTTATGGAACACAGCCTTTCATCCTGGCGATATCGGTCATAATCCTGCTCCTATTGACAAGCTATAACTTGTCGTGAAAAGTTGGCCACTCTTGTCTCAGCAGTATGTTAATTAGGACTCGAGGGAAAGTGAATCCATATCATAGTTGCTCTGACAGTGCCATCTGATGCTGTAATGGCATTCCCTTCAATGCAACATTGGCATTTCAAGGACTTAATTTGGTGTGATTCAATTAGTATAGGCGCACTTTTTCAAAAGGAAAGCTTTATAAAACTCACTGATTTCATCAGATAAGTTCTTCCACGAAATCAAAATGGGTGGATTAGAAAATGGAGCCCCTTCTTTTCCTAATAGCCTACTATTTAACATATCTTCATAACCATTTAGGGTTAATTTTAGGGTTTGTACATGCCTAGATTTACATTTAGGGTTAGGGTTTTGGACCTTCTAGAATGTTCTTGAAATTCCACATGTGACTAGCTCCACATGTGCGAGAAATGAGAGATGACATGGAGTTCAGTGGAGACTATGGTGGTCAACTGGATGGGTCAACTTGCAGAAGGCATAACTTCTTCATACAAACTCTTGTTGAGGTGATCTTTGGACCAGTGGAAACATCTCCGAGTGTAGAATTGTTTCATGGCCCATGCATTAGCAACGGGGTTGTTTTAGCCCAAAAAATGTTGTTTAGACCCTCAAACAAGCCTAGGAATGTTATGAACCCGAAATATGCAAAATGAGACCTACACATAAAATGGGTTGTACAAGACAATTCATCCAATATTCTGACCCAGAAAGCTACAAATAAGTACATGTTTCTCAAAACATCTCAGAGAAGACTCTTGCTACAATCAATGTAGTTAGTAATGAAAATATGGGTAATTGAGTTCTCAAGTCCCATAAAAGTAAATCTGCTTATCCTAATAACACAATCAAAACCCTAAAATCACATGGTGTACACGATTTTGATCTTTAGTTGTAACTTATTTGTAGGTTAGTGGCTCTCATGTTACTATATATCTCATGTTGTCTCATGTTGTCGGTGAATCTTTTATTTGGACTATGTATTTACACCAACATAGGGAAAACCTTTCGTAACGATAACAAGATATATAAAAAACTAGTTAACTTAAGTATATTATAGATTATTGAAGAGCATAAAATTTTAACAATTTATGATATTTTAAGTAGCCTTATCTCCCATTCCCATCATAGTGACAACAATCAATATGCACGTGGTGACTGAAAATAGAAATCGATCTCCAATAGAAAGAACGAATCTCTGGTTTCAATTTTCCTTCAATAATAAACAATACAATCACAATCCGTCTGACTAAAACAGATCAAATCAATTCTGTTAATTACTGAAAGCCAAGCGATAAATCCTGGGCTCCGTCATATTAGCGATAAGAGAAGCCACGTTCGGAGCGAAAGTGTGGCCGTAATATGGCTAACAATCACGCTCTTCGTTATGCTCAGAAAACGGTTGGCCAGCAGAGGCTTCCATAAGCGTCAGATCGAGGCCCTCGGGTCGCAACGTTGGATAAAACCACGCAAGATCCGAAGGAGCCATGGGGCCGATCACTTTTACATTCGGCACCAGTTCTCTATAACGCTGCTCCCATGGTGGTACGGATACGGCCACCAGCAAGGAAACGCTAGATACCATACTTACTGAATAATAATTTTACAAGTTAATTTTCAACATCTCTACCTTAAAAACTACATAAAATATAATAGCTATTTTCTAGATCTGAAGAAATAATAATTTGGAATACCGTTTTTCAAAACTTCTCAATTAAAAAATCCTTTCCCATTCACTACCTGGTTTAGGCTCGTTAAAATATGAGAATAGTTTTTAAAATATGAGAATAGTTTTTATCACTACCTCGTTTAGGCTGGTTAAAATATGAGAATAGTTTTTATAAAATAAGTTTTTATTAGATTGTTGGGTTAATTAATTGAATTCGGTGAAAAGGTTAATAAATCAAAACTTGAATTAACTGTTATGTGAATAATGTAAAACTCACTTAATATCTTTAATATATATATATATTTCGATGGAAAAATGAAATTTAACTTTAGAAGAGTCACATGATAACTCATAAATCAGTCACATGAAAAAGTAGTGTCCAGAGATCTTAAATCGGTCAATCAGAATTGAATTAGCTTATATAATTCACAAATAATCATTCAATCTCCACTGAAATAATTACTTGCAATTCCGTTTTATTGCATAGAGTCGATACTAGAACTAGCTAGGGCGTATGAATACAAGGGTATTCTTATTACTAATATGACATTACAGGGAAGTGTAGTTGTTGATATTCAAGGGCAGAAGACGATCTTGTAAGTAGCACCAGAAGGGCAACTGCGGGTCTTAGTGTCATCGGTGGGAAATAGGTAGGCATCTGGGCACTGCGCGCTGTTACATACTGGTGCATAGCAGCTACCGTCCGAGAGAGTTAGCGAGAGAGCCAGATTGTATCCATCAATCACAGAGATATCATAGAAGTCTTGACTGTTGCCTGACCCTGTATTCAGATTATATTCCACGAGCGTTGTGGGAGCCTGTCCGGAGAGCGTACAGCTGAGCGCGCCGCCGCAGTCACCAGTAGTGCAGCTACCTCGACCAGATGCATCGAAGGAGCAGCCGGTACGGCCCCAGAATCTGCCATTCGCTGTTCCTGCGGGCACGTCAACAGTCCATGTTGCGCCCTGTCCCAGCTCTGTGCCACCACCTACAGGAATTCCTGCCGGCCACACCGTCTGTGAACACTGGTTCACGATCGTAAATGTCGTAGCACCAACTCCTGCATTTAGCGAAGCAAAGGAATATTAATTTCATGATATACGAGGGTATTCTTATTACAAGGGTATTCTTATTACTAATATGACATTACAGGGAAGAGTTGAGGGAGCAGCAGCTTACCTTGAAGATAAACATTAAAAATGACTAATGCGAGTGTTGCTGCAATTGAAATAGAAACTGGTAACCTTCTTTCCGCCATGGCAACAACGGTACAGCAATACAATACAATACAACGAATACAATGAATTGCAAGTGAGGAGAGGTGAATGCGTTAGCGGCTATATATATATGCGGGCTAGCCTATAAATCACAGGGGCTTAACTTATGCAACACGGAAGAAATTAACGAACAATAAAACAACGACTTAGCCGTCACATATTGAATCGTCTCTTGACTAACGACTTATTGCAAGTTTCAGTAAGCTTCAAGTTTGGCCATGGGCTATTTTCACCACTGGATTTATAGCTGCCGCCGCCCATGGGCTATTTTCATGCTTATCTTGTGGTTTTTCAAATCCGTAATTTGTTTGTATATAGAAGTTTGAAACGTTGGAATTTGTTTGTATATATCCACTGGAATTTGTTTGTATATATCCACTGCAATTTTAGTAAGGACCAACAACTAGAGTTGTATCGATGCCCGTAACCAAATATTTATTATTACGACGGAAGTATTTATTTCTCACCCAAACTCCGATGCTTTTTTTTATACGAATTCAGGTAATAAAATAAAGGACAGGAAATTACGGGGGATAGAATTCAAAATTGCATGCAATGCAAGATTCATATGGGTGATTCCGAAATTCTTAAAGATGGAAAATAATTCAAGCAATGACAAAAGATTAAAAAATATTAAAATTAAGATGGTTAAATGAATACAAATTAAGTTCTTTATAAAAGTGATTAATCCAATAAATAATAATAATATTGATAAAGAATTAATTGCTTTTTTAAAAGAAAAATACTAATAATAATATGGTAAGTGAATATAATACAAACAAATTATTAAAATTTTACACAACAAGTATCAATAACCATTAATAAGGTAATACATATAGCTGATGTTTTAGAGAGCAATGGGAATTGCTATTCATACTAAATAACATTAACGAAACATATCTCTTGAACATCATATGTCAAGGAAAAGTTATTGTTCAAATGCATTCACTAAATGTGTATAGATTAGCAAATGAAACAATACCTGACCAATCAAGCATATTTTCAAAAGGAAATATAAATGACCAACTTAGTGACAAGGCTCTTTCATCTATGTTGGGTTCAATGCTAGCTCTACACATTAAATGTGAATAGATTAGCAAACAAGAAAATACCTCACCAATTAAGCATAGATTTAAAAGGAAATATAAGTGATGGCCAAGTGCCAAGGCTCTTTCAGCTCTTTCATCACGCTGTTTCAAACTAAACATATATGACCAATAAGATTCAAATACATAAGCATCACATTGACCTTTTCATCACCATATACCGAGAAAACCATGGATAGTATGGCTCTTACAAATCATCTAAAAAATATTTGGATTTAGCCTCCATGTTGATTGTTGAAATGTTATTGAACATGAAATCTATCTTGTCATTAACATTGCATCTAAGAGCCTAGATTTGCACATGGATAGACAATAGTTTTCTATCAGTACCAGTCACATCAACATATTAAATGATCTTAAATTATCTTCTTAAGATATTCAATTGCTATTTGGATAATGCAAGCACACAAGTTTTTAATCTGTCATTTCCACATAAACCCTATAATGTCTAGGTACATCACACACCTCAATTGGATTATCCTATATTTCAACCGCAATAACTAATGTTTCAATATTGAGAGCATGTACAAAGATGTTTGTTTCAGGAATTTAAACTGCCCTAGTGGTCTTTGGGATAAACCACCACAAAGCAATACCCAAAAGAAAACTCCAAATATTCAAGCAACATTGATCCAAACCCTTTGCAATCAAAATTTCTTAAAATAGGTAGAGAAAGTTTAAAACTATAACTTACTTGTAATCCAATAAATTGGTGCAGAATCCCTATGTTGATTCCGGTCCAATCTTCTCACCGACTTCATTAATATTTAACCTGAAAATGAACAAAGATTTGAAAGGAACGTAGTTACTACTGCAAAATATATGTAACTCATAAACAAATTGTTGAATAACTCATCCAAGTTCAAGAATTAAAAACTTGAATTAAAATGTTCAAATCGGATGGAAAAGAGAGTTATTTTATAAAATGAACAGCAAGTTACAAACATATTTCACCTGAATCTCATTGCGACACCGTTCTGGAACTAAGATCGGAGCCCTTCCACCTAGGCCTTTCACACACTCAATCTGGTTCACAATGAGGATATGCTCAAAAGAATTACTTCAATACTTTAGCGTAATAGGGACTCTCAATAACAACTGAAAAAATGTGTTTAGATAGAGGAAACGAGATTTTGTAGAGTAGGGACGATGGGGATTTTAGATATGATTATAATCCGACAACATCAGGGTACTCTCCAATACTTGGGTCCTCATTTTCCTTCTCCTATGCCTCTTTTATACTTATGAGGAGGAAGTTAGGGAATTTATGAGTAGTTACTTTCAGGATTGGGACAGTTGGGAATGGCAAAAACTGAAACTTTTCTCATAAAGTAACTTTCTTTTTATTGTTTACCCTTGAACAGACATGTATGTGAGATAGCCAAGGGCAGGTCATGTGGAAACAAGCTAGATACATGTAGAATACGTACATCTTGAAAAATAAAGTCTTTTAAGGGGTTTTTCCAAGAAAAATTGTTGTTCTTAGCTAATCAAGTATAAAGGGAGTCTACAAAAGAGGTAAATGGATAAGACCGGTCATCATAGCATCTATGGGACAAGTGTGACAAAAAATGCTATAACATATGTCCCCTGATGTATGAGGTCAAAGTGCTAGACGATGGCTGAAATACATTATAATCCTTTCAAAAGTGAGTGTAGAATGAGTTAGGAAGAATTTTCCCGTAAAGTGGCCATATGCGATACCTACAATGGATCAATTTAGAAGTTCTCTTCCCAATATGGGCACACCCATTCTCAAGGGTTACAGAAAGAATGGATGCCAAATCAAGTACCCGCCGGGTCCATGAAGTATATAGAAGGAGTGACCATGGCCACAAAGATACAAAGTGGATCCACGTCAAAATATAGAGCATAAACACAAAGTGGATCTATGTCTAAAAAGGTAAATCACAACCATGAAAATAGAAAGTGAATCTATGTCTCATAATCAAATGAAGATTGCTGGAAATAACACTGAACAGAGCAATCCGCATAAGAATCAGTTCCAAAATATGACTAAGTGGAAATCCAACACAACCTAATTCATAGCATCATGATGTGATGTTGTATACGGACTCGAGGTATTCAAACCAACCAACACTGTTACGAGTCTAAACTATGTGAATAGATGTCCTGAAGTCTAACAGAGTAAGAGAATGTGTGATTACCGGTCATTGATGTATACCGTTACCACACGAAATCCAACTCAACGATAATGATAATGAGAGGCAAGGTACCTAGTACAATCTAACAAGCGTGAATATATGTTTTGACATCGAACACCTGCAGACTCTAACTATTAGGGAACTTTGATGTATCCCCATAGTTTCTAGTGAGGAAACTTTCCACTGATGACTACAAGCTCCAAGGTACTAAAAGGACTATAGATCACGATCCCATGAATAATTTTTTTGGATTCGATGGGATGTGAACTGTTGGAAGGAGGGAATTACGGAATTCCCTATCATCCAACACGATTTAGTAGTACGAGGCCAAAGATTTGTTGGAACAAACTGATGATTTTGAGACATACTTGACATGGGAAGGCCACACAACTAAAGTCGAGAATTCTAAAGGTCAGCTGACTCACAAAAAGACTGCCCTTTAACATAAGCACAACATAATAAGTGGTAAAGGAAGCAATAAGTCAAGAAGAGAAACAATATAAGTCAATGATGTATGAGACATCAATGACTGCACCATAATGACTGGAATATTATCCAGCCAGTGGAAATAAAGAATAAATGAGCTCATCTTCCTAAATCCATACTATAACCCGGACTACATAGACAATGACTCAAAATAGTGTTCTTTGTTAAAGGGGGATGAAACATGCTACCAAACATAAGTAAGAATGTGACTCTTTCCCATTCATCTTTTTGGAATATTAATTTTTTTTGTCTTTTTCATATTATTAAAGCCTAAAAAGGAATAAAAGAATGATATGATACATAGGAAGAAATGAGTGTTGAGGGCAAGGGAACTAGTTCTAGGCGCATGGAACATACCTATGCATAATGCAAGGAACACGAGCAACATAATGACACTCATGATGTATTTCTTCTCGATAAAAGGGTGTGAAGCTACAAAGAAAAAATGATACATAACTTAGTGAAAATGAGATAAGGAATGACGGCTTGACAAATAGCTAAAAGATGGAAGTCGACATAAATCTCAGACGCACAAGTAGGAAAATGCAATGCATTTACAACTTAAACAAAAAAATGGATACCGTACCGTGGATTTTATTGAACTTGGGTGAGTTAGTGCTTGCCAATGTTTTCACATTTAAGGAGTATGAAAAAATTAATGAAAAATCCATTTTACCATCTTGTGGATTTTTATCGAGCTCGGGATAGTAGATGCTCGTCGGTGTTTTCAATTTTAAGGAGAGTGAAAAACTTAAAGAAAACTCCATTTAAGCGGGAGCTCTATAAGGGGTGGATAGAATAATATGAGAAATAAAGGCATGTGAATTCTTCTCGAATTCATGGTAAAAGTAAAAGGATCCCAATCCTATGAGGAAAACTCAACACGGGAACCAAAATGGCATAAGGATGCTAACTAATACACAATCATATATTAATTAATACAAAATCATATATTAATTAATACACCTACTTGTATTTACTTTAATACATGCTAATGCATATAAACTAAATATATGCACCTCCACCTAGTTATATAAAGGTAAAAACATGTAAATAAATATGTGCAATAAATGCTAATGAAATTAACACTTACATTATACACATTTTAATTAAAACAATGTAACACACATTACTAATGTTTGACGTTAGGTTTATGCTTAATGATTGATAATCATATAAATAAAATATATGCTCCTTCACTTAATTATATATGAGCATAAGCGTACCAATAAAATATATCAAGCATAAATTAACTTAACTGGATTTGAAAAGCTAAACCAAGTCAAGGCTACTGCGACTTTAACGACATTAAGACTCCCCCCTTATGGCTCACTAGGCCCCTTTTACACTTTAGATTGCATTGCGGGGACTAGTTTAGGTTCTAGGTAGTGTCAACATGCATGATAAACAAAAAAAGAGTAATAAAAGCTTTTACCAAAGATGGAGACATTACAAAACTCTCCCTCTTGGAAGAACACCGTCCTCGATGTTGTGTCACTTTTTGCACTATTTCACCTGTGCATCTTTCTTTCCTGCATTCCTACCTTATGCAACCACATTCTCTTTTCAATATACATTGACGACACAATATTCTTATAATGAAAACATCATACAAACATAGTTTTTTATACCTGCAATACTTATCCCTCGTATAAATTTTCTCCCCATCTTGGGAAATAGAAAATACTTTGCAATGTTGGTACCAGTTCTACCTGGTTCACATGTTAGTTTCATAATATAAAACATAAAACTTTCGGGCCACATGCTCCCAGGAATAATCACTTACTGTTTTACTGTGCCTGTTTATTTAAGTTGTACTGTCTTATTGACATTCCTGCATGTTAGTTTACAATATACACATATTAAGTTTTGCAATGTGCTATTAAAATTGTTCAACTTCGTCCTGAAATTGTAATCACCGAAATACAAAGATAACCAGCACCCCTAAGTGCTTCCATCTTATCATGTTACAACAACAACTGCCACACCGAGTGACCATATCACATCCAATGTGCAAGAAAACAATATACATGCATAATTCTATTAGTATACTGTGTACAATGTTAAACTAAAAAATTACATGTACGTCAATCTTTTTTACAATTACCAGTAACATTTTATTTTGTAGATGTATATGTAACTTCGGAATGTATTTCATCTATATATTTATTGTACCCTTATTAGAGATGTGTGATTCCTCTATAAGGAAGTGTTGTCATGTGGATTGACAAGTGTCGCAAGTGTGTGTACTTGTCGATGGGTTATTAGACCACCACGTGTGGGGTCGGCCCTGAAATATATATTATATTGTGGATGTACCTAGCTAGACAAGTCAGCCCCATAAGGTCAATGGAAAAATAGGTTAGTATAAATAGAGATCAGGAGATCTCTATTTAGATCATTCGGAAAGTATATCTCTCTCACTCAAAAAGTGGCGCACTAGTGAGGAGGAGGATCATCTACTACTAGGAGACTATCTTAGTGTATTTTGGTTGTACTTTGGTTGAGCCATTGCTCTCTCTACCTTTGAGGAAGTTGTGGGGTTTTTCACCTTAGGGTTTTCCCCACGGAAACTCTATGTCCCTTGTCTCTCATGCTTTTGATTCTTGTGATGCTTGTGATGCTTATTGTGATTGTTATGCATTGATATACTATATATGTTATTCTCTTAGTAAAGATCCTAGAGTATTGTGAATTAATGCTCAAAATTTAACATGGTATCAGAGCTAACCTGAGAAGAAGACATTTTGGAGTGATGAAAACTTGAGTTTCTTGTTTATTGGGTTTCTCTCAACCGATTTTGGAAAACTAGTATAGTAGATTGACTCTAATCATCAAGGAGAATCTATCTGTCGAATCAGAATTCAATTCTGAGCATTTTCAGATTTGGCCCTAAAATTTAGGGTTTCCACAAAAATAGGAATTTCTTTAAATCTGAAGACATAGCTGGAAGCTCCTTGCAAAAATCAAAGTTTAGAGCTTTGGATCGATATTTTTGGCTGGGTAGATCTCAGGGAAACTCAAACCCTAATTCAGGGCTCTCCCAAGTGAACCTGGGAGGACAAAAAGGCAAATCTGAAGGGTAAAGCTTTGCTGATCTCAAATTCTGAATACACCAGGCTGATCAGCTCATCAAGGCGCATCTTTCTATCCTTTCAGAAAATTGAAATTCACATTTTGAATTTTTAGGGTTTTTTCGACAAACCCTAATCCGGGACCAGATCCAGTTTTCAGCATTTCAAGTGGTAAGACCTAAATCTTTTTTGTTTCCATTGGAAGTACTCTTTAAGATGTCTCACCACACCAAGCTTGAAGGAGCTGATAACTTTCGAGCTTGGAAGTATAGGATTAGGGTAATCTTGGAAGAGAATGAGTTGGACTCATATGTAAAAGAAGACATCCCTATCCCAGAGGATGAAGAGGCTAAGGTATTTCATAAGAAAAACTTGGTCAAGGCAAAGAGAATCATTGCTGATTCTATCAAAGACCATCTCATACTCCATGTGTCTTCTCTAAAGACACCCAAGGAGATCTTTGACTCTTTGACCAAGCTATTTGAAGGGAAGAACATAAATCGGAAGATAACCCCGCAGAACCAATTGAAAGGAGTAAAGTTTCATAATGGAGAAACCATTCAATCTTATTTTTCAAGGGTCTCCTAGATCAAGGAACAACTAGAAGCAGTGGATGAAATGGTGGAGAATGGTGAAGTGGCGATGACCGCTCTAAATGGCCTACCCAGGTCACGGGATTCCTTTATTCAAGGAATTTGTGCAAGGAAGAAGTTGATATCCTTCAACAGATTGCGGGAAGAATGCTCTCAAGAAGAAGCTAGGCTTGTGGCCCGAGAAGAAAAGATGGGAAATGAAGATCAATCTCTCACATCACATACCAGGAAAGGCAAGTCCAAGAAGGAATCATCTCATCACAGGATATTCTCACACCACCATTATCATAAAGATAAGAAAGATCTCAGATGCTTCAATTGCAATGAGAGGGGACACTTTGCTTCAGATTGTCCCAAGAAGAAGAAAGACAACAACAACAACTTCAATAAGAAGAAGAAGAATAACAAAAGAAGATATCATGCTCATGCTGCCAAAGATGATGAACCCCCAAAGAAGAAGGCTAGGGCAGAAAGTGATAGTGATGATGACTCACCAAGTGAATAAGAATATGTTCTAATTTCTGCTCTCACAGGTACTATCTCCCATGGTTGTAATGATTGATTGATTGACAGTGGGGCTTCCAAACACGTGACTGGGTTTAAGGAATCTTTTGTGAATCTATCTGAACATGAATCACCCCATAAGGTGAAACTTGGGGATGATTATCAATACCCAATCAAAGGAAGTGGTGAAGCCTCCTACAACCTAGATTCTGGAAAATCTTTGAAGATGACAGAAGTCCTTTATGTACCTGGGCTCAAGAAGAACTTACTCTCCATCTCTGCATTGAATGCAAAAGGTATGAGGGTTGCATTTGTGGATGGCCAAGTCCTAATGTGGCCAATGGGAAAGAACATAGATAATGTAGTAGTGATTGGAGAGCAAGAGGGAGGTTTGTATAAATTGAAGGGACAACCTGAACATGCCATGGTACATGAATCCATGGAGCCAAGTGAACTTTGGCATAGAAGACTTGCTCATATGCATTATAGGGCACTTACAATTGCAAGCAAGGCTCTAGAGGGTCTTCCTGAAATCAAGACCAAACATGAAGGTGTTTGCAAAGGATGTGCAAAAGGTAAGAACATTAAGAAGGCTATCCCAAGTAGTGAAAGTAAGGCAAAAGACATCCTGGAAATCATCCACTCAGATGTATGTGGTCCTATGTCATCGAGTTCTTTGAGCGGGTATGTTTATTATGTCTCATTTATTGATGACTTCTCCAGGAAGACTTGGGTATATTTCTTGAAGAAAAAAGATGAGGTGTTTGAAAAGTTCAAGGAATTGAAAACCTTGATGGAGAATCAAACTGAGAAGAAAATCAAAACATTCAGATCCGACAATGGTGGAGAATTCACCTCAAGTGACTTCAAGAAGTTTTGTAGTGATTTAGGGATTAAGAGGGAGTTGACTGCTCCTTCCAATCCTCAACAGAATGGAGTTGCAGAAAGGAAGAACAGAACAATCATGGAAGCAGCAAGGGCAATGCTGCATGACTAGGATCTACCTATGCATCTATGGGCAGAAGCAGCTAGAACAGCTGTATATGTGCAGAATAGAACACCCCACAATATATTGGAAAACAAGACACCAGAAGAGGTCTTTTATGGTAAGAAACCTGAAGTGAACCATCTCAGAATATTTGGTTGTCAAGTATACACTCATGTCCCAAAGGAAAAGAAGACTAAACTAGATCCTTCAGGAAAGAAGGGTATCTTTGTGGGTTACAGTGAAAGCTCAAAGGCTTACAGAATATACTTTCCAGGGTTCAAGAAGATTGATGTTAGCAAGGATGTAACATTTGATGAAAACTCAGCATTCATCAAATCAAGGAAGGCACCTATCAAAGTTTATGAAAAACCTAAGGAAACTAGATTTCAAGACACTACCATGACTGAAGCAATTCCAGACGTTGTTCGTGAGTTTGAAGATCCGCAAGAACCTATAGATCCACCCCGTGGGGATAACTCTCACAAGAGGAAACCTGCATGGGCTAGAGAGCTCATTCAAGATGTAGAAAGATTTGGCATTCCAGAAGAAGAACACAGAGCAAAGAAGAGAACCAGATCACATACCAGCTATTTTTCTTTACTCTGTGACATTATGAACAAAGAACCTTCCAGTTATGAAGAAGCAGCGGAAAAGAAAGAATGGAAGGATGCCATGGTCGAGGAATACCAATCAATAATGAAGAATGATGTTTGGGATGTTGTGCCAAGACCTAAAGGGAAGTCTATTGTGACTTCCAAATGGATCTACAAAATCAAGCATGCTGCAGATGGCAGTGTAGAGAAATACGAAGAAAGATTCGTAGCTCGCGACTTCTCTCAGAAAGAGGGAATAGATTATGAAGAAACTTTTGCACCTGTAGCCAGGTATACTTCCATCAGAATAGTACTTGCCCTGGATGCAGCAATGAAATGGAAAATACACCAAATGGATGTCAAGACTGCTTTCTTGAATGGTGTAGTTGAAGAGGAAGTATATGTGAAGCAGCCACTCAATTTTGAAATACATAATAGGGATCCATATGTGTGAAGAAAGCCTTGTATGGCTTGAAGCAAGATCCCAGAACTTGGTATGGTAGGATGGATAGTTTCCTATCTAGTTTGGGCTTTACTAAGAGTAAAGCGGATTCCAACCTTTACTACAAGGTTGAGTAAGGGAATCCTGTGATTCTACTCCTGTATGTGGATGACTTATTTGTAACAGGAGATGACATACTAATTGCAGATACTAAGAGGAAGCTTGCTGCTGAGTTCGATATGAAAAATTTGGGAATGATGCATTATTTCCTAGGTATGGAGGTGTGGTAGAATGCAGGTGGGATCTTCCTTGGTCAAGGGAAGTAAACAGTAGATATCCTAAAGAGATTCGGGATGACGGATTGCAAGGCCATGGCCACACCTATGGCATTGAATTTGAAGCTTCTATGTGATGCTTCATCTGAGCCAATTGATGTCTCTATGTATCGTCAGATGATTGGGTCGTTGATGTACCTGACGAACACAAGACTAGATATTTGCTTTGTGGTGAACACATTGAGCCAGTTCCTGACGGATCCAAGGAGTGTTCACCTGGTTGTTGTAAAGCATGTTCTGAGGTACCTGAAGGGTATAGTGGATTATGGGCTCAAGTATGAAGCGAATCAAAAGTTTAACCTGCAGGGTTATGTTGATTCCGATTGGACTGGCAGTGCTGCCGATAGGAAGAGCATATCTGGGTGCTGCTTCAGTATGGGATCAGGTGTGATCTCTTGGTTTAGTAGGAAGTAGTCCTGCGTAGTACTGAGTACAGCTGAGGCAGAGTATGTTGCAGCCTGTTCAGCTAGTTGTGAGGCAGTATGGCTACGGAAGCTACTGTCTCAGTTATTTGATCTCCCATTGGAGGCTATTGGTATATTCTACCATAACCAGAGTTGTGTGAAGCTGTCTGAGAACCCAATGTTTCATGACAGGTTGAAACACAGAGAGATCAAATATCACTATATCAGGGATATGGTGTAGAGAGGAGCTGTGAAGCTCTTGTACGTTGCGACGGACAAGCAGATTGCAGATGTGCTGATGAATCCACTAGCCAGGGTGAAGTTCAAGTACTTCAGGGAGAGGCTTGGTGTTCTTCACATTGATGACACTTAGAGGGAGAAGTGATGGACACATTTTCTAACGCCATTCCAAGCATGTTGGAAGGAGGATCCTTCACATGGCCGTGGATGTAAGCGCTGGATGATGAACATCAGGATGATGTTCTGGTTTCTGCTTTGTATGATCAGTTGGATCATTTGTATGTATGTATGCATCATGTTGGATGCTGGATATGACCAGTTGGATCATTTATATGTATGTATCATGTTGGATCATTTATATGTATGTATACATCATGTTGGATGCTGGATATGATCAATTGGATCATTTATATGTATGTACGCATCATGTTGGATGCTGGATATGATCGGTTGGATCATGTGTATGTATTTTGTATATACATCATGTTGGATGCTTGGACCATGTATCTGTATATGTATCAGGTGGATACATTGTATGATTAGGTAGATCATGTATGGTGATATGTATCATGTATTTGTATTTGTATCAGGTGGATACATTGTATGATCAGGTGGATCATGTATGTTGATATGTATCAGGTAGATACTTGGTATGCATCAGGTAGATGCATTGTATGATCAGGATGATCATGGATGACGAGCTTTAGGATGTTGCTCCAGATGACATGTAGCAGGATGTTATAGTGATGATGATCAGGATGATGTATGGTGAGTATCAGGTTGATACTCTGTGGCCGTGGAACAGGTTGTGCAGATAAGCATGTAATTTGTGCCCTGGGAGATTTGCAGATAGTCTTTCGAGGTTTTGCCTATGGCATGTAATTTGTACCTTGGGATATCTGGCAAATGCTCTTTTGAGGTTTTGCTTGGGAGGACATATAATTTGTGCCCTGGGAGATCTGCAGATAGTCTTTCAAGGTTTTTCCTATGGCATGTAATTTGTGCCCTAGGATATCTGGCAGATGCTCTTTCAAGGTTTTGTCATATGGCATGTAATTTGTGCCCTGGGAGATCCGATAGGTTGAGCCGTGTGCTCGTAATCAGTCCTGGGATGCTCTTTCGATGTTTTGCCATGACCACATGTAATTTGTGCCCTGGGAGATCCGATAGGTTGAGCCTTGTACTCGTAATCAGTCCTGGGATGCTCTTTCGAGGTTTTGTGGTGACCACATGTAATTTGTGCCCTAGGAGATCCGATAGGTTGAGCCTTGTGCTCCTAATCAGTCCTGGGATTCTCTTTCAAGGTTTTGTGGTGGGGTAACATGTAATAAGTCCTGGAGATCTGGACAGGATGAAAAGGCCTTAGATGCTCTTTAGGGTTCTTGCTAGTCAAGAGACTCTTTTAAGGCTTTGTGATGCACGTAATAAGTCCTGAGATTTCCACAGTATGTTCAGTGATGATGAAGACCTGCAGGTGGTGGGCCTACATCCAGTAAGAAAAATGACTGGCTCTATAGAACTTCCTATGATGAGTAGAGTCAGAGATTGGTTGGGATAGCAGTAGTAGTGACGATGATGATGACGATGATCTCGAGAAGAAGACTTGTAACATGAAAAAGGACTGGCTCTGTAGAACATCCTATGATGAGTAGAGTCAGAGATTGATTGAGATAGCAGCAGCAGTGACGATGATGATGATGATGATCCCAAGAAGAAGACTTGTCTAGCAGATCTGTGTCGAGAAATACCTTCCTAGTTAAGAGGGAGTGTTGATGTATATGTAACTTCGGAATGTATTTCATCTATATATTTATTGTACCCTTATTAGAGATGTGTTATTCCTCTATAAGGAAGTGTTGTCATGTGGATTGTCAAGTGTCGCAAGTGTGTGTACTTACCGATGGGTTATTAGACCACCATGTGTGGGGTCAGCCCTGAAATATATATTATATTGTGGATGTACCTAGCTATACAAGTCGACCCCATAAGGTCACTAGGAAAATAGGTTAGTATAAATAGATATCATGAGATCTCTATTTATATCATTCGGAAAGTCATATCTCTCTCACTCAAAAAGTGGCGCACTAGTGAGGAGGAGGATCATCTGCTACTAGGAGACTATCTCAGTGTATTTTGGTTGTACTTTGGTTGAGCCATTGCTCTCTCTATCTCTGAGGAAGTTGTGGGGTTTTTCACCTCAGGGTTTTCCCCACGAAAACTCTTTGTCTCTTGTCTCTCATGCTTTTGATTATTGTGATGCTTTTCATGCTTATTGTGATTGTTATGCATTGATATACTCTATATGTTATTCTTCTAGTGAATATCCTAGAGTATGGTGAATTAATGCTCAAAATTTAACATATTTTAGTCACCACTCTGCGACACATTCAAGTATCTCAACAATACAAAATTCATCACAGTATTTTGATTCCAACTTAAGCTCTTCATTAATTCACATATACATGAATTTAAATAAACATATTTTTTCCACAATTTTTTTTTGCATTTGCGTACCTGTGGTATCACTATGCCAGTAATAGCACCGTTTGAGTGTATCAGCAAGTGATCTCCAAGATTTTCCCCTCAAGCCCTCTTGCTTGAATTCTGAAAATTTCTCTTTCCCCTCAAGCCCTCTCGCTTGAGTCCAGGACAACTCTATTTCCCCTCAAGCCTTCTTGCTTGAGTCCAAGAACTCTTTTCCCCTCAAGCCTCCCCGCTTGAGTCCAGGAACTCTGTTTCTGCTCAAGCCTCCTCGCTTGAGTCCATGAACTCTTTTTCCCCTCAAGCCTTCTCACTTGAGTCCAAGAACTCTTTTTCCCCTCAAGCCTTCTCACTTGACTCCAAGAACTCTTTTTCCCCTCAAGCCTTCTCGCTTGAGTCCAGGAAAAAATTCGAAGCCCTCTCAGCGTGCATCAAGCACAAAAAATGGCACTCGACACCTTCTCGGTGTCATGCCCCTCAGGGTGTGCATCACGCACATGACGATTCCCAACACTCACCCATTGCTCCTGAGTTACAAATTGCTCCAGGGACTTGTTCATCACTAAAATCATGGAACCACCTCTAACAGCTATTCAGGGTAAATGTAGTGCTTTTGCAAACTTGGGGTAGTTCTCCTACCTGCACATAATCAAGTGGCCAAGCCTATACCCAACTATCGGTGTTCCTTTTGCTCCAGATCCTATACTCAACAGATAATAAAGTACTCCATGTGCTCCAGAGCTTATGCTCAACACATAACCAAGTAATCCATGTTCTCAAGAGCCTACACTCAACAAATAATAAAGTAGTCTATGTCCTCCATAGCTCATGCTCAACACATGACAAGTAGTACATGTGCTCCAGAGCTTATGCTCAACACATAACAAAGTAATACATGTGCTCCAAACTTATGCTCAACACATATATAACAGTTTTATATTTTTAATTTAAGTTAGTGTTATTTTAAATTTTAGGTTAGCTTTATTTTAAAATGCAGGGCGCCTCCCTCCCCCTCCTGCTTGTCTTGTTAAGGTGAGGTTTTTATTAGTTTTGGAGTTATCTCTTAAGTTTCTCTTGATGCTCTCAAGATTTCCACTTTCCAGTCATAATGTCTCATGTGCATGCAACAATGTCTCATAACATTGTATTAGTGAACCCTTGGTTCTCAGTGTGGCTCTAATGCCACTATCATGCCAACCGGCTTGAAACCACAAGCTGTAGGTTGCGCCTACTACACATAAGCATATATTAAATTCAACAACCATATATAGGCATTCACTTACAGTGATTTTTGCAAACTCCTTTTGGTCTAGCGATTCTCTCGCCCTTAATTAGCTTCGGTTCTTGACTGCCAAGATTTTATAATTGTGTGTTTAATTCCTCGCACACAACAACCAATTACGCACATTAGTTAAATCCTCATGGATGTCAATAGTCAATCACAAAAACATAATCATCATAACATTTTCCATGATTCATATTTCATTGCAACTCTAAATCTATGTTGCAACATCAAGCATAAATGAACCTATAGGTCCCAGAGTCGGAACCTTCACTTTGATACCACATCTAAAATCCCAAAATCCTTGTCACTTTTAAGAGGAAACGAGGAGGAATTCTTTTTCATTTTTAATTAACATAATTCGATCATGGTACAATCATCAATTCACCTACCAAGTGAGTAACATCTAGACAAATAGGTACCACATAGAAGAACACTCCTTCTACACAATAAGCTAGTTCCATAACTCAATGTTATATTTAACAAAGCACTCTTAACTAGAGTCATCTAACATCAGGAGCATGCCAATGTACCATAAGTCTCACATAGATATAAACCAAGGTATACACCTATATTTCCATATAATAACAAGCAATACTTGTTCAACATTATATCAAATAACAAAAGATATGTCATGGTGCGAATACTTGTAGAGTAATGAATCAATTCGATACTCAAACATACTTGGTAATTATAACATTAAATACAACGGTGCACGAAACATACATTCATGTGCTAGATTTCATTTTACACAAAGATGCTTATTCAATAAGTTACCTACTTATTCGACCTTTAGAAAACTTGTCAACACATCTTTGTTGCATAATGGAAAACCTTCTCAAACATGGAAGTATGCAAACCACATAATATTCAATCATCATGGGGTTGTAGTTTTCATTAGAAATAATTTGAATTACACATTAGATGTAAGTGTGCTATTAATCTCACCAAAAGCATACAACGTGTTCTTGTTTACACATACTTTTGCATAGATTCCTATCAATGCAAACTGATCTAAGGTAATGTCTCATTCTTAATCCACATAATATTTTACACATTTAATCAAGTGCACAAGGAACTTCTCCAAACTTCTATTGCATCCAAAATGACATGCTTGCACACTAAACATAATTTCTACTATATGTTTTCACATCAAAGACATGGAATTGTAAAACCTTAAGCATGGGTATGATACTATTCTTCCCTAGCATTAGCATCATACTGAAGTCTCTTTTTCAAACAATGGTAGTCTCTTTCCTTTAGCCATCTATCAATCAAATTTACATGAATACATGAATAAGTAAACATAATCAATATTACTCTTCACTTGCATTAATCAAATACACATAAAGACACATTGAGATGAGTCAATATATATATATATATCAATGAGTATGATTCCTTCACAAAAATACATTTCTTACCACCCCGGTATCACTGAAGAAGGGTTCTTCTTTCCGTCTTCTTATTCCTGTATTTCATCATACTTACAACATTCATTAGTATTATAAAATATACTACAACAACTCTATATGTCTTTTCATTAATCACGATACATAAAAATGAATTACAAGCATAAATATTTATTAAGGGGAACTGTTTTGAGAAATTAAACGCTCCACCCAACCGTAGGCTCTTCGACGACTTATACTCAGTCCCTCTGAAGGCCGCCTTTGAGCTGGGCATGGTGATCCACAAATAGGATAGAGAGTTTTAAGTCTCGTCGCCCTAGAACTAATCACACACAGCTCTCAAGGTTACTGCAGTACTCCTACAAATCAAAAGGTAGTGCTCCTACCTAGACACTTCTCATGTCCTATCCTCTTACCTGGTTGTTGTGTTGTTCTCGGTGGGCCCAAGTCTGTACTTCAGACTTGACCTTCTATTCCCTACAACATATGCATGTGTTTACCAAATTTCGTTCACGACAGTCGTACCATGAGTAGCATAACCGGTGCATTCGACAAGCCATCCAAGCATTTCGACAATGCACTCACTAGTGCAAAATGAGAAATTAATGACTAAAATTCGACTATAAACGACTATTTTTGAGTCATTTACTAATAGTATCCGATTTCCACTATCTTATCTCTAGTCGCATTTCACTAGGCATTAATTGGTTGACTTATTAGTTATTGATTTAGTAATTGATAATCACTGATTAAGTCATTGATTTAGTCATTGATACTCATTGATTTAGTCATTGATATTCACTGATTTAGTCACTGATTTAGTCATTGATTGTCACAATTAATGACCAAATATACGACTAAATAAACTACTAGATGATAACATATTAATGACTAAGCTAAATACGACTAAACATTAGTCGCACTATAAGATACTTGAAATTAGCTACTAATAGTCGTATATATGCTAATTTAGTCGTTTTCTTAGTCACTAATTTATGATAGGGTACAGAGGAATCGAACCACCAATCTCCTGCCTATAATTAGGTAGGTGCTCTACCATTGAGCTAGCACCCTTTAAGAAGTTGTTATTGCCTGACAATGATGATATTCAAACAAATTTTGCATGGGAACAAAATGAATGTCAAACATATTCAAGAATAATGCTTTAAGTACTAAAAGAATGTCGCTACAACATTCTCTTCCTGAGAAGAGTAATACAAAAAATATCCATAACATTATGAGATGAACCAAGACTCCATTTTGACCAACAGGAAGAATACATACAAGGTGATGTGAGGAAAAGATGCTTATAACGAGACTCCATGAATTTTATTACTAAAATAAACAACACGGTAAACATTTTCAATCTTGTCCAATTATAAATTCAATAATCAAATTTAATGTAGGAATATTTAGTTTGAGAAGATTCCATGCATAGACAACTGTGAGAGATTAAATATTGGCATGTACCTGTAGAGTATAGATCTTTAATGGAGAAATTATCTTGAAACAAAAACGTAAATCTGTTTGCTCTGCATCCACCTTTATGGTAGATGTAAGAAGATTCATGGTATGATGTGTCACAGACTTCTCATCCTAGGGTGTCCCATGGTGAGAAGAAAGTAACCATCCAAGCAAACTAGTTACATGCACAGATGAATGGGAAGATTTCTAAATTGCTAGCTGGTTTGCAGCTCCCTAACAAATAATTAACACAAAGAACTTGCATTATGAATGCTAGCTATGCTAGAGAAAATATTTTTGAAATTATTAAAGCAGATTGGGAAACTTTCATGAGCATTTACTCCCTCTTGAAAACAACAATGATGACCTACCATTGGATTGCCCCATTGTTTGCGGTAATAATACAGCAATCCACGACTATCAAGTACACAAAACATCCTCTTCCAATCACCCCTCAAATTTGAAGATCGTTTCAAAAAGTATCCTTGTTTTATTGTTTGCACCTGAATCATTAAGCATTGCGAGATCTGAAGTATTTACAAAGACGCTAAGACACACACACAACTATAATGACCTTCAAATTTTTAATCAGAATACCACTCCTTTGATCTAATATCTATGATAAAAAAATTTGTAGTAACAACTGCAATACGTAACCAATATTCTTTGTTCTATGTAAAGAAGGTGATATGCCAATCCTAAAATAAGATCAACAAAGCTATAACAGAACATGTACCTTCCCTTTTGCAGTAGATTGCATAACTGGTTCAATCATTTTATGAGAACTCTTGCCAACGGCCTAAATACCATCCCCAGAAGTAGAAGTCTCCACATCATTCAATGAGTGCTAACTTTCATGTTCTATCTTCCTTCTAAACTCCTACATCCTTTTTGCAAGAGAAGCTTGCTCATAATTCGTCCTTTCCCTGGACTGCTGTGGATATGTCAAAACCTGAAGACCATAGACATGGAAGAAGAGGTACACATTATGCCTCAACACTGCTATCAAATTTTTGATTCAAAAGTATCCTTAACAAAAAATATCTCTACTAGAAATGATGAAAGGAGATAAGCATCCCATATGCAATAGTGATCACAGGAAAATCATAGCTTACATATGATCAAATTCTAATCTAAATAATAAACTGCAAGTCTGCAACTAGCTACAATTCATATATGGAAATTTGTATTTTGTGCCCATTTCCTTCAAATGATTAACAGGGATACATGATGCGCCAAATCAGAGGATAATATTCTAGGCATAGAACCATGATACTAAACAATTAAAAGTAGCCCAACAAAAGGTTATGGAATAGAGCCTTTCATCCAAGCGATATCGGTCATAATCCTGCTCCTATTGACAAGCTATAACTTGTCGTGAAAAGTTGGCCACTCTTGTCTCAGCAGTATCTTAATTAGGACTCGGGGGAAAGTGAATCCATATCACAGTTGCTCTGACAGTGCCATCTGATGCTATAATGGCGTTCCCTTCAATGCAACATTGGCATTTGAAGGACTTAATTTGGTGTGATTCAATTAGTATTGGCGCACTTTTTCAGAAGGAAAGCTTTATAAAACTCACTGATTTCATCAGATAAGTTCTTCCACGGAATCAAAATGGGTGGATTAGAAAATGGAGCCCCTTCTTTTCCTAATAGCATGCTATTTAACATATCTCGATAACCATTTAGGGTTTGTACATGCCTAGATTTACATTTAGGGTTAGGGTTTTGGACCTTCTAGAATGTTCTTGAAATTCCACACGTGACTAGCTCCACATGTGCGAGAAATGAGAGATGACATGGAGTTCACTGGAGGCTATGGTGGTCAACTGGATGGGTAAACTTGTAGAAGGCATAACTTCTTCATACAAACTCTTGTTGAGGTGATCTTTCGACCAGTGGAAAGATCTCTAAGTGTAGAATTGTTTCATGGCCCATGCATTAGCAACAGGGTTGTTTTAGCCCAAAAAATGTTGTTTAGACCCTCAAACAAGCCTAGGAATGTTATGAACCCGAAATATGCAAAATGAGACCTACACATAAAATGGGTTGTACAAGCAAATTCATCCAATATTCTGTAATGGCCCTTTTTCAAAATTTTATTAAAATGCCAATTTTTTCACTTTTTCCCCAATTTCGACCTTTGACTAGTTTTACTGTTTTGACCTCCAAATCAACCCAAATGCTCTCAAATCTTCTGTAGGAGTGTATGAATTGTATTTAGACTTGAATATTAGTTTCAGGGATGTTTTATGGCCCTCCAAATGCTGCTGCAAACTTGATTTATATTCTGATCAATATAGGTAATTTTGACTAGTAATTTGTGCATTAAATCCCCCCCGGGTAACACTGTAAATGGCCTTCCAAATGCCTCCAAACTCCCACAAATTTATGAACAGAGATATATAATGTGTTAAGTATGTGATTAAGGTCTCATATGAACCATTAATTGATTTTTAATACTTTTCTAACTCTCTCACATTCAACAACAAAAACCCCCAATTCGACCCTTGGGGAAATGGCACTATTTCACCTCCCAATACAACTAAACTGAGTAAAAATGCTTCAAATGCTCAAGTACAGTACATGAAACTTGTAGAAGACATCCATGGAAGTATATTGATTACAAATATATCAGAGAATCATCCATCCATTCGAAATAATCAACATTATAGTGTCATACATCAATGCATTAGGGAAATGGACATTGTTTGCTCATTAATCAATAGTTTTGCATAAAACCAGTGGGTATTTCGACCTGATACTTTCTAAATATCAATAACAAAGGATATGAAGCTATTACAATCAGAAATATATAATGAGAAGCTCTCTCAAGAAGCACAAGTGCTCACCAAAAATGCCCTCCCTCAAGGAGCACGAATATGCCTTCAAAACTGGAAACGGTGGAGAGAAAGTGCTGCACTAAACAAAACCATGAAACTTCCTGTAGCTTCTACCTACAAATAAAACTCCATTAAAGCACCATGAAAGACCTGAGTGGCCTCTCCAAACACCAACTTGGATGGGAATCTTTAACCCTCGAAATTGGCTAAGGCAAGGAACTAGTCATCCACTAGTTCTCTCTTCACAAATGCAATTTTTCTCAAATCATCAAAATCCATTCTCATACTTGATTTCTACATTTTATAACCAACATTAGCCTTCAAGGGTTCAAAATCCTCTCAATATATTCAATAATTTTCCATTTAGAAAATATTCCTCATTTGCCACTTGTCTCCTAGTTCCAACCTTCCATCTTCTCCCAAATTCGAATTTGAGTCTCTTTTGATTCCTCCAACTCCATCAGCGCCTTCCTTGAGCCTATTTTTGGGGCTGACATGTCATCATGGTCAGGTGTAAGAATTCAGGTCTGAATTTTGTCATAAATGTCATATATGCTTCATTATTGTTGTCATAAAACTAGGGAATCTAGCCCAAGTGTCCACTAGTCTCCAATTTGACTCTTCCTCTCCCATGGAGGTTAATATTCCATCCCATTTAGACCTAATATGCTCAATTCCATGTGTTATGACTTACCAACTCACCTAAGAGTGTTCACCTTCCCATGAATTCGAATTGGGAAGAGAGAGCTGCCATGTGTCATTGAAAAATCAAGCTAGTGTGGGTCCCACCACCTCCATATGTCTCCAAAACCACTTGCCACCTAGAATTTCTCTTGAATTTATTTATTTATCATATTTATTAAATTCTTGAACCATTCTAATGTCTAAATATCATTTATTAGCTTCCTTATTACCATCCCACATGTGCCCATCCAACCTAGGAAACTAGTAGGATTGATGGGATTGTCTTACTATGCACTTATTTGAATGGGGACATTACAGTCCTTCCCACCCAAGATTGCTTGTCCTCAAGCAATTTCAAATTTGGATGCTGCAAAATCTTCTCCTCATCCCATGTGGCATCTTCATTTGGTAAGTCCTTCCATTGCACTAAATATTCTTTGATGATTCTACTCCTCAACCTTCTTTCCCGTGTCTTCAAAATCTTTTCCGGAACAAGTGTGAGCTGACCTTCATCATCCAAAGGAGGAAGTATTTCTGAAGTGATGATTTGCTAACCAAGAGCTTTCTTAAGATAAGAAACATGAAATACATTATGGATTTTACTCCCTTCCGGAAGTTCTAGTTCATATGCTACTTCTCCAACCTTCCGCACTACCTTGTATGGCCCATAGTACCTTGGTTTTAATTTTTCTGCTCCATTCTTTTTGAGAGATGTTTGTTTATAGGGATGCAACCTTAAATATACTAAATCATTGACTTGAAATGTTCTCTCTTCTCTATGTCTATCAGCATATTGTTTTTGCTGATTTTGAGCAACCTGCAAATTGTCTTTCAAGAGCTTTAAAATTTCTTGGCTCTCTTCCACCCAATCTTTAGCCTTTGGGGATCTACTATCACCAAATATAATGTCAGCAAATGTAAGTGCATCATAACCATATAATGATTTGAAAGGAGACATTCCTATTGACATATGATAAGTGGTGTTGTAGCAAAACTCACCAAAGTGTAGCCATTTTGCCCATGCTTTTTGCTGCCCTCCCACATAGTTTCTTAGGTATCCTTCCAACCATTGGTTTACCCTCTCTGTTTGTCCATCAGTTTGTGGATGATAGCTGGTACTTGGAGTCAATTGAGTGCCTACCAATCTAAAAATTTCTTTCCAAAAAGCACCCATGAATCTACTATCTCTATCACTGACAATGCTCTTGGGAAGCCCATGCAATCTGAAGATTTCTTTGAAAAAAATATCAGCCACTTGTGCAGCACTAAAAGATGATGTAACAGCAAAAAAATGAGCAAATTTTTTCAACCTATCAACTACCACATAGATACAATCCTTACCCAAGGATTTAGGCAATCCGGTGATGAAATCCATGGAAATACTGTCCCATTTTTGCTCCGGAATGGGCAATGGTTGTAATAGGCCGGCTGGACATGTAAGTTCTGATTTGTTTTGTTGACATGCTTTACATTCATTCACATAATTCTGAACATCTTCCTTTAGCCCCTTCCAAAAAAAATCTTTGCCTCAACTGTCTATAAGTTTTGAAGATCCCCGGATGGCCCGCTAGTGGGGAATCATGTGCTTCTTGCAAAATTCGGTACTTGAGCTTGGAGTTATGAACTAAATAAATTCTTCCCTTATAATATATCAGCCCATTCAAAATCCTATAATTATCATCCCTTTTGATTCCATCCAACACATCACAAGCAAATTTGTCTTTGGCATATTCAACTAGTAGCATGTTTTTCCAATCCTTGGCAATATCCATGAGAGAGAAAGAAGGCCTTCTTGACAAAGCATCTGCTACTATATTATTCTTTCCTTTGACATATTCAATATCAAAATCATAAGCTTGAATCTTGCTTACCCACTTTTGTTGCATTTCATTTAGATCTTTTTGGGTGAGAAAGTGTCTTAGACTATTGTGGTCAGTTTTCACCACAAACTTGCTGCCCACCAAGTATTGTCTGAATTTGGCCAATGCATGCATAATGGCCAGAATTTCTTTATCATAGATGGAGTAAAGTTTTTCATGAGGCTGCAACTTTCTGCTCTCAAAGGCTATGGGGTGTTGGCCTTGCTTTAGGACAACCCTATTCCTCCACCTGAAGCATCACATTCCACAACAAAAGGTTTAGTAAAATCAGGAAGTGCAAGTATGGGAAAACTACTCATTACCTCTTTCATTTTTTGGAAGGCCTTTTCAACCTCTTCATCCCACTTGAAAGCATCCTTCTTAGTCAAATCAGTGAGTGGAGAAGTCAACTTGGAGAACCCTTTCACAAATTTTCTGTAGTAGGTGCATATGCCAATAAAGCCTCTCAATTCGGTAATATTTTTTGGTGATGGCCATTCCAAGATAGCCCTTATTTTTTCCATGTGTACCTTCACTCCTTCTTGCCCAATAATGTGCCCAAGATATAGTAGTTCTTTCATTCCAAATTCACATTTTGATAATTTAGCAAATAAGGACTCTTCTTGCAAGATTTTCAACACAATCTCTAACTGCTGCAAATGCTCTTCTCATGTTTTACTGTAAATGAGAATATCATCAAAGAAAACCAAAACAAACGTTCTTAGTTGCTTGCAAAATATCCTATTCATACATGCTTGGAAGGTGGCTGGAGCATTGGTTAACCCAAAAGTCATGACAAGAAATTCAAAGTGGCCAAAATGACATCGAAAAGCAGTCTTTTGCACATCTTCATCTTTCATTCAAATTTGGTGATACCCTGATCTAAGGTCAATTTTTGAGAAGTATTTGGCCCCATGCAGCTCATCCATGAGCTCATCAATCCTAGGAATATGATACCTATTCTTTATAGTCTTTTTGTTCAAGGCTCTAAAATCTATGCACATTCTCAATGTTCCATCTTTTTTCTTCACTAGCACTACTGAAGAAGCATAAGGGCTAGAGCTTGGTCTAATGAGTCCCAACTCTAGGAGTTCTTGGATAGCTTTTTCAATCTCATCTCTAAACCTTTTAGGATTTCTATAAGGTGGTATCTGAATGGGTGAAGTACCCTCCTCCAAAAAAATACTGTGCTCAACCCCCCTATCCGGTGGAATACCATGTGGAACGTCTCTAAAAACCTTTTCATATTTTTGCAAAAGTCTCTCTATCTCCTTTGGGTGTTTGACAATATTTATAGTTGGCTTGGGAGATGTAATATGACATTCAGCAGCCCATTCTATATCCCCATGCCTCAATATAGATCTCATGCTATTGCAAGTCACTACTTGATTTGGATAAGTGTGTTTCCCTCTCACAACTCTTTGTACTCCTTTTGAATCTTGGAATTTCATTTCGGGAATTTGATAATTTACTGTATGCTCTCCTATTGAATACAACCATTGCACTCCCAAAACCACATTAGTATCAGCAACATCAACCACATAAAAACTATCGACAAAAGTATAGTTACCTACGGTGACTTGCAGCTTTGGAACCCATGTTTTGCATTGCATTGTGTTGTGACCGGGAATGACAACTGTGAAGCCATCAAATGGTTCAATATGTATCTTTCTTTTCTCTACCATCTCTGCATCAATGAAGTTATGAGTGGCTCCTCCATCTACCAAAACTGAAGTTCTTTGTCCTTGTACCACACCTTTGCATCGGATAGTATGATAGCGAGGTACTGTTGAAAGCACTGCCATTCTTGCTTTGTCCGGTGAAGGCTGATTTTCTTCTTGTCTTTCCTCTTCTACTGCTGTCTCATATGCCTCTTCTTGATCTGAAATATGTCCATCTTCATCCATGCCCCCATCATACCCCTCATTATCAGAAAATACTTCTATGTATTGAGCCTTTCCTTTGGTACATTTGTGCCCCAGTGTCCATGGTTGGAAGCATGTGAAGCATAGTTTCTTTTTTCTAAGTTCATCCCTGTTTAGTCCCTCTTTTTTATTCCTCTCAAATGACTCTCTTTGCCAAGGTTTCTTATCATATCCATCCCTTTGGCAAGGTTTCTTTTCAAATTTATAGCTAGGCTTAGGAGGAAATCTCGTTCTAAGAAGCACATTTTGGAGATCCCTAGTCAAGCTCATTGCATCTTTTAATGTAGTTGGCTTGTGGGCTTTGACCAAACCTCTTAAGGGTTCAGCCAAACCTTCAGTGAATAGCAATACTAATCTTTCCATAGATACATCAGCCACCTTGACTGATAATTTTTGAAAGTCCATCATATATTCAGTAGGGGACCCAGTTTGCTTCAATTGAGCTAGTTCTTTGAAAGGAAATTCTGGATCTTTTTGTTCAAATCTTTCTAGTACCCTGTCAACAAATTCTCCATATGTTTTAACCTGATTATGATCCAAGGTTTTCAGCCCATGAAACCACCATTCATTGGCATCTCCTTCCAAATGCAAAATGGCCATTTTTAATGCATCCTCTTCCAACATAGGATTCAGCTGAAAATATACATCCAATTTTTGCACCCAAGTGTTAGCAGAATTTTGAGAAGAACCATCAAAAGTAGGAAGTGACATTTTTCCAATAGCACTATTTAATTCTTTGTTTTGGAATGGACTCCTATTGTCTCCCTTCCTATTAATCTTTTTCATAGCATCAATGTAGTCACTGAGTGGTACACCTCTTTTACACTCTTCATTCAAATCATTCCAATCATTTACTAGTTTCCTGTAATCCAATTCAAGATTGGGCTCTTCTTTGGGTGTGAGAAATTTAGGTGCAGTAGGCCTTTGTGTGCTTTGAAATTCATCAGGTTTATTATGAGGTCCTGTACTTGAGAAAATATGCTCATTCCCTTTCATCTTTTCCCCTAAGTGTGAACTACTATTATCTCCTATTATCCCTTTGCTTTGAAGCTGGCTAATCAACAATTCGAATCCTTGCAACAATTTATCACCTATCCTATCCATGTTTGCTGAAAGTTTAGAGAAACATGGATCTAAGGTTGCAATAAGTTCCTCCTTATGTTTTAATTTGTCATCCTCCTCTCTACCCATGGTTCCAGCGAAAGACTCCTCTTTTTCTACTACCTCTTCTTCAACAAAAACCTCTTCAAATACTGGTTCAAAGGGTGGTGGATTATTATTTTGACTTCCTGTTAAGACCATCAGGTGCCAAGAACATGCTCTGATACCACTTGTAATGGCCCTTTTTCAAAATTTTATTAAAATGCCAATTTTTCCACTTTTTCCCGAATTTTGACCTTTGACTAGTTTTACTGTTTTGACCTCCAAATCAACCCAAATGCTCCCAAATCTTCTGTAGGAGTGTATGAATGGTATTTAGACTTGAATATTAGGTTCAAGGATATTTTATGGCCCTCCAAATTCTGCTGCAAACTTGATTTATATTCTGATCAATATAGGTAATTTTGACTAGTAATTTGTGCATTAAATCCCCCCCGGGTAACACTGCGAATGGCCTTCCAAATGCCTCCAAACTCCCACAAATTTATGAACAGAGGTATATAATGTGTTAAGTATGTGAGTAAGGTCTCATATGAACCATTAATTGATTTTTAATACCGTTCTAACTCTCTCACATTCAACAGCAAAAACCCCCAATTCGACCCTTGGGGAAATGGCACTATTTCACCTCCCAATACAACTAAACTGAGTAAAAATGCTTCAAATGCTCAAGTACAGTACATGAAACTTGTAGAAGACATCCATGGAAGTATATTGATCACAAATATATCAGAGAATCATCCATCCATTCGAAATAATCAACATTATAGTGTCATACATCAATGCATTGGGGAAATGGACATTGTTTGCTCATTAATCAATAGTTTTGCATACAACCAGTGGGTATTTCGACCTGATACTTTATGAATATCAATAACAGAGGATATGAAGCTATTACAATCAGAAATATATAATGAGAATCTCTCTCAAGAAGCACAAGTGCTCACCAAAAACGCCCTCCCTCAAGGAGCACAAATATGCCTTCAAAACTGGAAACGGTGGAGAGAAAGTGCTGCACTAAACCAAACCATGAAACTTCATGTAGCTGCTACCTGCAAATAAAACTCCATTAAAGCACCATGAAAGACCTGAGTGGCCTCTCCAAACACCAACTTGGATGGGAATCTTTCACCCTCGAAATTGGCTAAGGCAAGGAACTAGTCATCCACTAGTTCTCTCTTCACAAATGCAATTTTTCTCAAATCATCAAAAGCCATTCTCATACTTGATTTCTACATTTTATAACCAACATTAGCCTTCAAGGGGTCGAAATCCTCTCAATAGATTCAATAATTTTCCATTTAGAAAATATTCCTCATTTGCCACTTGTCTCCTAGTTCCAACCTTCCATCTTGTCCCAAATTCGAATTTGAGTCTCTTTGGATTCCTCCAACTCCATGAGCGCCTTCCTTGAGCCTATTTTTGGGGCTGACATGTCATAATGGTCACGTGTAAGAAGTCAGGTCTGAATTTTGTCATAAATGTCATAGATGCTTCATTATTGTTGTCATAAAACTAGGGAATCTAGCCCAAGTGTCCACTAGTCTCCAATTTGACTCTTCCTCTCCCATGGAGGTTACTATTCCATCCCATTTCGACCTAAGATGCTCAATGCCATGTGTTATGATTTACCAACTCACCTAAGAGTGTTCACCTTCCCATGAATTCGAATTGGCAAGAGAGAGCTGCCATGTGTCATTGAAAAATCAAGCTAGTGTGGGTCCCACCACCTCCATATGTATCCAAAACCACTTGCCACCTAGAATTTCTCTTGAATTTATTTATTCATCATATTTATTAAATGCTTGAACCATTCTAATGTCTAAATATCATTTATTAGCTTCGTTATTACCATCCCACATGTGCCCATCCAACCTAGGAAACTAGTAGGATTGATGGGATTGTCTTACTATGCACTTATTTGAATGGGGACATTACATATTCTAACCCAAAAAGCTACAAATAAGTGCATGTTTCTCAGAACATCTCAGAGAAGAGTGCTGCTACAATCAATGTAATTAGCAATGAAAATATGGGTAATTTAAGCTTCCTATCCTCTTGTTTAGCATTAGAAAACGTTCAAGCTTCCCAAGTCTAGGAGAAAAAACACAATTTATTTAAAGATCCTCGAGTTCTCAAGTCCCATAAAAGTAAATCTCCTTATCCTAATAAGAGAATCAAAACCCTAAAATCACATGGTGTACACGGTTTTGATCTTTAGTTGTAACTTATTTGTAGGTTAGTGGCTCTCGTGTTACTATATATCTCATGTTGTCTCATGTTGTCGGTGAATCTCTTATTTGGACTATGTATTTACACCAACATAGGGAAAAACTTTTGTAACGATAACAAGACATATAAAAAACTAGTTAACTTAAGTATATTATAGATTATTGAAGAGCATAAAATTTTAACTATTTATGATATTTTAAGTAGCCTTATCATGAGCGTGAGAGCTCCAATTCCCATCATAGTGACAACAATCAATATGCACGTGGTGACTGTGAAAATAGAAATCGATCTCCAATAGAAAGAACGAATCTCTCGTTTCAATTTTCCTTCAATAATAAACAATACAATCACAATCCGTCTGACTAAAACAGATCAAATCAATTCTGTTAATTACTGAAAGCCAAGCGATAGTCCTGGGCTCCGTCGGCTATGGCGGAGCTCAGATTAGCGATAAGAGAAGCCACGTTTGGAGCGAAAGTGTAGCCGTAATATGGCTAACAATCACGCTCTTCGTTATGCTGAGAAAACGGTTGGCCAGCGGAGGCTTCCATAAGCGTCAAATCGAGGCCCTGGGGTCGCAACGTTGGATAAAACCACGCAACATCCGAAGGAGCCATGGGGCCGAGCACTTTTAGATTCAGCGCCAGTTCTCTATAACGCTCTTCTCATGGTCCGGATACGGCCACCAGCAAGGCTGGATACCATACTTAGGCTGGATACCATACTTACTGAAGGAGCCAACGTTGGATTCAAGAAAATGTCTAGTGCGTTATAAAACCCCGCAAGTTCTGAAGGAGCCATGGGGCCAATCACTTTTACATTCAGCGCCAGTTCTCTATAACGCTGCTCCCATGGTGGTCCGGATACGGCCACCAACAAGGAAACGTTGGATACCATACTTACTGAATAATAATTTTACAACTTAATTTTCAACATCTCTACCTTAAAAACTACATAAAATATAATAGCTATTTTCTAGATCTGAAGAAATAATAATTTGGAATAGCGTTTTTCAAAACTTCTCAATTAAAAAATCCTTTCCCAGTCACTACCTGGTTTAGGCTGGTTAAAATATGAGAATAGTTTTTATCACTACCTGGTTTAGGCTGGTTAAAATATGAGAATAGTTTTTATAAAATAAGTTTTTATCAAATTGTTGGGTTAATTAATTGAATTCGGTGAAAAGGTTAATAAATCAAAACTTGAATTAACTGTTATGTGAATAATGTAAAACTCACTTAATATCTTTAATATATATATATTTCGATGGAAAAATGAAATTTACCTTTAGAAGAGTCACATGATAACTCATAAATCAGTCACATGAAAAAGTAAGTAGTGTCCAGAGATCTTAAATCGGTCAATCAGAATTGAATTAGCTTATATAATTCACAAATAATCATTCAATCTCCACTGAAATAATTACTTGCAATTCCGTTTTATTGCATAGAGTCGATACTAGAACTAGCTAGGGCGTATGAATACAAGGGTATTCTTATTACTAATATGACATTACAGGGAAGTGTAGTTGTTGATATTCAAGGGCAGAAGACGATCTTGTAAGTAGCACCAGAAGGGCAACTGCGGGTCTTAGTGTCATCGGTGGGAAATAGGTAGGCATCTGGGCACTGCGCGCTGTTACATACTGGTGCATAGCAGCTACCGTCCGAGAGAGTTAGCGAGAGAGCCAGATTGCTGACCCTGTATTCAGATTATATTCCACGAGCGTTGTGGGAGCCTGTCCGGAGAGCGTACAGCTGAGCGCGCCGCCGCAGTCACCAGTAGTGCAGCTACCTCGACCAGATGCATCGAAGGAGCAGCCGGTACGGCCCCAGAATCTGCCATTCGCTGTTCCTGCGGGCACGTCAACAGTCCATGTTGCGCCCTGCCCCAGCTCTGTACCACCACCTACAGGAATTCCTGCCGGCCACACCGTCTGTGAACACTGGTTCACGATCGTAAATGTCGTAGCACCAACTCCTGCATTTAGCGAAGCAAAGGAATATTAATTTCATGATATACGAACACATTCGGGACACTAGAGTTAGAGGTGAGGGAGCAGCAGCTTACCTTGAAGATAAATATTAAAAATGACTAATGCGAGTGTTGCTGCAATTGAAATAGAAACTGGTAACCTTCTTTCCGCCATGGCAACAACGGTACAGCAATACAATACAATACAACGAATACCATGAATTGCAAGCGAGGAGAGGTGAATGCGTTAGCGGCTATATATATAGGCGTTAGCGGCTATATATATAGGCGGGCTTAACTTATGCAACACGGAAGAAATTAACGAACAATAAAACAACGACTTAGCAAGTTTCAGTACGCTTCAAGTTTGGCCCCCCAAACTCCGTGCCTCGAGTGTCACCACTGGATTTATAGCTGCCGCCGCCCATGGGCTATTTTCATGCTTATTTTGTGGTTTTTCAAATCCGTAATTTGTTTGTATATATCCAGTGCAATTTTAGTAAGGACCAACAACTAGAGTTGTATCGATGCCCGTAACAAAAGATTTATTATTACCTTATTCAAAAGCTTGGCGTTTTTGTCGTATACCCAACCGTATCAAATATTTTCCATTAGATCAACCTCAGACGCTTCCATGTTACGACGAGAAACCCTGAATTCAAAATTGCGTGCAATAAGGGCCTAATGATAGAATTCAAAATTGCGTGCAAGGCAAGATTCATATGGGAGATTGTTAAATTTTAAAAGATCGAAAAGAATTCAATTAATAACAAAGGAGAGATTGTTAAATTTTAAAAGATGGAAAAGAATTCAATTAATAACAAAGGATTGAAATATATAGATTATCATAAATTAACAAGTGGCTAAGTGGTAGCATTACTTGTCGATGAAGAAATTTGTTGTAGACAATTGCAATATTTGTAGTATAGTTGAAGGTATGGTAGTTTGTTGCATACAAATGCAATATTTGTAGCATAGTTGTCATTGGAAGGTATGTTGTTTGCTTTGCACGTAAAGATTTTTCAGTTGGGATGGGTCTTGTTTGTTGTTCACTAAGTCGCCCTCCCTCCAATTCGCTACTATTTGCAAGTGGTAATTTGTTAATCCTAATGATGTGGTTGCAAAGGATGTGAGATGAATAGCTTAACACGAGCCTCGCTTCTGCCAACACTCCACTTGAGCCTAACCAAGATTCATAGACCAAGCAACCACTATACTTAACATAGTCATAGTTGAACTTACCTAGTAGACTGAACATACTTGAACTAGCATAACTACTTCTCCTACTTAACGCTTCCTATCTTGACTCGCTATATATACCAAGTGATCCCCTTAACTAACTTACATGATGTGATGAAAGACTCTAGTGTAGTTTATAAGTATAAGTCATTATTGTAAGGTGAAGTCATCATAGCGAAGAATAAGATTAGATTGTTGAAAGAATATCTATATCTATTCATATTATATATTAAGTATCTATTGGATAGCGGGGCTAAAAGACTGCTTTTCTTTTATTAGTCCTAAGAATACTTTTTAAGCGGGGAGGAGCTAGCATCAATTCCAATTCTATTTAGGTAAAAAATAGTAAGGGATCTCACGATAAGGTGGGTTCCCGCCCAACCGAAAAGTTCTAATGTGTGCTGCTTGCTCTGTAGGCTCCCTTTCTACCGATGAATAAAAAGCGCCCGCCAGTAATGACTAAATGTTACATGCCGGATAAAGGACCTACTTAATAAAACTATCCCTTAAGAACGAAGGCATAACGTCCACCTAGGGACCGTCAAAATCAAGCACGACGTTGGTCGAATAATGTAATCACGTAGAAAACACACAGCATCTAATCTTAATTGTCATACACAACAATAGGCTATAGTAATTTCCAAGGATATTTAATCCACATAACACTTAATTCATGCATTATAAGGTGTTAAGAGTATATCACAAATGTGATTTGTGTATGCATTGTTAAGCCATGCAAAATCATCAATTATAGAAATTTGTTATGATTTTTTATATAGTTTCAATATCTATATATATATTAATTATCACTTTTGTGGAGATACACTTTTTCCAAAGGTAAAGATAAAAGCTAAGGTAAGAGAGTAGCTATTAGTTTATGTTACATGCTAATTATGTTAAATTTAAGTGTTCTACTTGTCCTTTAGAATTTGCAACTCACAATTGCTACTTAGGACCTTGGCAATGGAGGATTCTTTCACTTTGTCCAACTTGCTTTGAAGTTGACCAAAAGCTTGAGTCTTATGTCACCCTTTTTAACGAAGAATAAACAAATATTTTCCTTTAATCCCCTTTTTAACAAACCTCTCAAGTGGTTACATGAAGTATTAGTGGAGTAAAATGATGAGTCATTCGACTCAAATAATAGTTGGGTTAGCTCCAACGTGGGCATGAGTCGCCTCAACCCATGGATTGGTCAACGTATGGTGAGATCCATGATGGGACATGCAACACTTCAAGGTTATAAGAATAGGCTTACAAGTTACACCAGACCTGAAACAAGCACCTTGCATATTAAATTAGATTTAAACAATTTTGTAAGAAACTCGTGCATTTGAAATTAACCTTCCGAGGCATGCATGCAAAGTGCTCGTGCATGTATGCAACGTGGTAGAAGTCATTCAAACTCCAAGATGCCATGCATGTATGCAACGTCGGGTTCATCCAAATGCAAGCACCTAGACAAGTTACCTTAGCCCAGATCTAAAAGTAGCGGTTGATGTTGATCCAAATAGCCTTTGCTCCCTCCTGTGTGCACCATCTACCTAATCTAATGCTACATCTCACATGATAGCATATGCTAAGACATTGTTTACCGTCTCGAGCTCTTGCATGATTTGCTCCTGACGTAGAGAACCACTACTAGGCATACAACACCGATTCACAACGATGTCATGGTTGGGAGACATTGAAGGATTTTAACAACGCTTTCTCCATCGACATCTCTATCACTAAACTACAATTCTGAGGAATTTATGCATTTCAAGTTTATCTCTTCACCATGTTGGGATGTATGTATTCAAATTTACTATTATAAATATAAATATAAATATGTATTCAAATTTGCTTTATGGCTTATATGGAATACCATTGGAGACTCGCTATCAGTGCTTCCAGAAGTAAATATTCCCTTTTGTCTGGCTATTCTTTCCTGACTTACCTGATTGAAATGCATACTATTTAATCAATACTAGGATTTAATTAGCTTACTAGCTTTTGGTTGGCTTGCTGTTCGCAGCTGATGATACAAACTAGAGTGTAGCATGAGTCTAGAGATGCATATGTGTTTTTACTTTAATTAGGAGCATGGGCTATGTTCCCTTCTAGACGCACTATAACATCCCAAAAAAATCAAAAAATTTAAAATTTTTATATAGCAATTAATGCAGACTCTAACTATGCGGAATATAATAATGCTTAAAGTCGTCTTGCTGTACTAAATACTGTGCTGATTAAAACTATAAAGTTTGCGTCTAGATGATTAATATCTATGTTTCGAAGTCATTCTTACTCAACTGTAATTTACAATCCTTCTGTTGTTTGATGAAAAAATGTATGTTTAAATGTATTAACTATTGTTCTTTTGCTGATGATGAAGGGGTCCTATGGACGCCCCGAGGCTTACTTAGCTTTCCTGCTAAAGCATTTGAACCATCCTTTTTCGTAGATTACAAGTAAGATTTTTTGTTGTGTTTACGACGAATGACCGAAGAGTTTCTAACCAATTTAAGTGTCTCCAAGTCTTAATGAATTAAGAGACATACTGTTGAGAATGCAAATTGTGAGAAATTCAATTAGCCTAGTTTGTTAAACCAAAGTATGTTGATTGTAACAATTTCCATTTCCTGAACTAACCTTTTATTAAATTACTCAAACAATGAATAGGATTCAGATATCATTGTTAAACTTTTATGTAATGTTATCGTGAGTTTCTATTGAAGCAAAATATGAGGATGAACTTATTCTATAAGTGTTGGTTAACCACGGAATGACGTGCGTCATCTCTATGCATATCCTTGTATGCTCTAGACCCTAAGGATCTCATACCATAATTGTTTTAAATTCTAACTTAGGAATTAATTGTAATCCATATCGTAGACATATGCTAATCTATGGTTTATATACCAATTTCTATTAAATTTCCATACTATATTGAACTATAAATATATCAAATCCTACACAAGCTTTAATTTTAACTTTAGCCTAGGATCTATATGCATACTTAAAAATCAATGCTATATTACATAGACTATATACAAATCCTAGATTTAAATAAAATTTACATTTTAGTGTATGCATCGTGTGGTCCTATTTAACTATGAAAACCTAGCGAGGAAAAGAATACAACCTTGCCATAACCCAAGGTGCATATCATAACATAGTTATGCATATTACCACTGTGTTGATATATTACAAGGATGGCTATGAAATAATGTTAACGTGGTTTTGTGCTGGCAGGCACTTCTATTTCTCTTTGCGATTAATACATTCAACTGTTGAGACAGTGGAATGTCTCCATGGATATCATCATGGCGTTAGGAACGTGATGAGGTGGTGATGGTTCAATGTTATGACGAGCTGGAAGTGCTTTGGTTCGAACCTTAACCTAGTTGTCCTCCTTGGTAGCTACAGTATTGATGGTATCATTAATGAGGAGGATGCTTGGTTTTACGTGACAATCCTTTGGTGATCTCCACCATTGATCAAGCGAGGGTTTTGGGATTTGGGCTCTAACCCTAGCCTCCACTATGTTTTACGAAGTTAATGTTTCCTTGTCACTCGGTGTAGTGGCTCTAAGGAGAGGCCGATAGGTCGAGAGCCTTTAGGGTTTTGTTAACTTTTTTTTCTTTTTTCTTTGGAGTGCCCACAGTTCGAAGCTGTGACCTACTGAAAGCTTAAGAATGACATTTTCATGGTGTGTTCCAGTTGTAGCCTGAAGTAGAAGTTCCAAGGTGTGAGTGATAACTCTTCGTGATAGTTGTTTTGATGCTTGGCTTTCCCTACCTGTTGGGTGATTTTGTTCAGAGTTTTCGTGCCTCTGTTCTTGCGTTTAGTGACAGAGAAAAATCCTACAGGTTGCAATGTTGTGGCGTTCCACTCCAAGGATAATTTCTTAAAGGTAAGGTTCTCGGTTCAAACCCAGTATCTTCCATTCTGCATTTGAGAATTTTCAGTTGTTTAATATTTCACCTGTGATGTTTTTTGTCAAAATACTTGTTTTTAACCACACTCATATTCGATTTGCAGGTACCTCGTCGTTGGCTCCTCAGCTTAAGTGTTGATGGTTGGCTGCTGCAATAAGACCAGTAAGCCTCAATGGTTACCTTATTACTCTGGTTAGATGAATGTTGAACCTTCGGGTGTGTTTTACCGAGACTTCATGATTTCTCTGAGGCTTGTTCTTCATCGAAAACCTATGTACTACTGGTAGCTTGGGAGAATAAATTCTCGACCCTTTTTTCATTGTATTAGTATTAATATTTTTCCATTGTATAATCCATAAGGAGATATACTTAGAAGAGGGTTTCACCCTTCTTCTGCTCTCGGTAATGAAAGGATTCAAGTTCTCGTTCCACTTGTGTTCATGTGGTTATTACTGTGAGTTATTTTGTGTAAAAAGAAATGTGTTTTATGGCAAGTGTTGTGAATATGGTTTTGTGGGCGTTTCTCCATTTTGGAGGAAAGAAAATGAAACTTATCGTTGCCTATTTATTGTGTTTTTGTGGATAGTATAAAGGGAAGACAAGGGTTTATCCTTGAGCTTAGAAGATGAACCATAATACTTCCTTCTGTATAGTAGTATTAATTTGCTACTGAAAACATTGCTTTAATTCAGAAGTGTGGTTCTCCGCAAGGTTCTGCTATTATGAAAACAATAATTTAAACTTCTGAAAGTGGATGTTTACAGTGAGCTATTCGTATGGTTTTACTGTTATGTTTTCAATTAAAAAAATTTATGATAATGTAGGATCATGCTAGTACTAAGATGTTCTTACTTCCAATATTAAGGAATATAATGGTAATCATTTTGAGCCTGAAGTTTAATTCTGTCGATTTTACAGTATTGGCCGAGAGCCAACGTTTTCTGTTAGCAACTAAGTAATGAGATTCTATTTGATTTCTAGTTATGATGTTAACTATGAGTGTTTGTACCTTAATGGAAATCTGGAAAATGAATGTTGAGACTGTTAGGGTTTAGTTAACAAAGACTCTCCTTGGATAAAATGATGTCTCTTTGTTTAAATAATTAGATAGTATAATGGAAATGAAAACTATGCAAATAGATTTAAACAATTATGCATTGTTTGAAAAGGATTGTAATATGATGCTAATTGATAATATTAAATTTGCAGTTGATACAATTTTCCGAAATACTATATAACTGAAAGATAATTTCTATACTTAGACGTGAAAAACTATCTATTTCATAATAAATATGCTTGCTAACAGTAAAGGGTAATAGTACTGTATAATTAGAAAATAAATGTTTTCTTACAACTATTAAATTCACTACATCTTAATGAGGGAGAGTACAGTAATCCTGAAACATTTAACTAATGAAAGAATGGTAAGAGAAAGATGAAAAATTATGTTATTCGATACGGAAATATCAATGGTAGGAAAACTAGGAAAATACAACAGCATTGGTGTTCTCATCCATCTGGCAATCTGCCTATCAATTCATCTATTTTAATTTCCTCTTTGTACTAGAGTACGATGGAGCTTCATTAGCATGGGGAAAAATACAGACAAAATATTTTATTCATTCTATCTTACATAATCATACTATGTAGAATAATAATTAGATCAGAAACTAAAATAATTACATTTGTTTAATAATATCTTTGAAAATAGTAAATCAATTATAGCAGATAGGAATTTTAAACTACATAAAATTAGAAAAGACAAGTAGAACCTGTAAATGAAGTTAGGGTCGACAAACACCTAAGGAGGCCTATTCCTCCCAACCTTTTGCAAAAGAAGCAGCCAAACTGCTGGATTCCTATGAACCCCCGAGCCTGCTTACTGAACCACTAAGTAGATGGAATCTGTGTAGAAGCAAGGCACTAAATAATAAAACTTCTACACTCAGTAGTATAACTTCTGCACTCAAATATGCCTTTTGCACTCATGCACTCAAATATGCCTTTTGCACTCAACAATATAACTTCTGCACTCAACAGTATTGGGCAGACTCACAACATGATCAAAAACTTAGCATATCCCCTCATCAAATCTTTTGGGTGCAAGTACAACAAAACCCCAAGATAAATTTCCTTGTCAAGAAAAGTGATGAACCTCAGTTCATAATTTGATGGCTCTTATATAGACTGCCTAGGCCTTTAGTGGTCAGTTTGGAATAAATGAGCCTCAAGTTCTAGACCCACCTTCTAGGGCACTATGACCACATTTCAAGGGAGTTGTCCCATAGCAACATCTAGTTAGTTGCATCATGATGATGCCACTTGTCCATTTCCTTCTACCCTAGATTCCATTCCACCTAGTGGGTCAGTAACCACTCTTCCAATAGTCCGCTTAGGTGTTTGTCTCCTATTTTATTTATTAAATAATAAAATATTGTGCAAATTACAATCATCCTTGGACACTTGTCCAACATAAAAACTTTATAATAAAAGTTAACATAAAGTTTCCAACATAAAATGTTCTTCAACAAAAAGAGTATGTTACAAACACCCCCACTTAAGCTCAACATCGTCCTCGATGTTTCTTATTCTTCATCATATTTCTCATGGAACAGAACTGGATATGTTGCCCGCATATTACCTTCCAGTTCCCAAGTAGCTTCATCAGGGATAAGGTGCTTCCATTGCACCTTTACCTGCCCTATGGTGCGATTTCGAAGTGTAATTTCCCTCAGGTCGAGAATACAGTTCGGTTCCACCTGAAAATCTCCTTCGGGTTCCACCTGTATGTCATTCCAATTCAGCACATGAGTAGCATCGTGCACATACTTCTTTACAACAGAAATGTGAAAAACATTGTGGATTTTTAAATTATATGGCAATGCCAATTGATATGCAACAGCTCCAATCCTTGATAGGATTTCGAATGGTCAACAATACCTTGGTGCTAGTTTAGCACAAATCCTAAGCTTCAAAGAACTTTTCTTGGGTTTTACCTTTATAGAAACATGGTCTCCCACCTGAAATTCTCTTTCAGTGCGTTTCAAATCTGCATAACTTTTCTGCCGATCTTGGGAAACTTTTAAGTTACCTTGAACCTGTTTCACGGTTAGCTCCATTTCTTTCAATAAATCTGGTCCTAGCATTAACCTATCTACAGGATTATCCCAAGAAATAGGAGTACAACATTTTCTTCCATACAAAATCTCAAATGGACTTAACCTAGCAGATGCTTGATAATGATTATTGTATGCAAATTCTGCTAAATGTAGATAATCTTCCGACTTAGATGGCTGATATTTGACATACATTCTTAGCATGTTTTCTAAAATCTAGTTTACCCTTTCTATTTGACCATCATTTTGTGGGTGGAAAGAAGTGATGAAATTTAGTTTAGTGTTTAAACCTTTAAACAGTGTTGTCCAAAAATTTCCAGTGAACTTAGAGTCTCGATCAGAAATAATTACCTTTGGAATTCCGTGTAAGCGAAAGATTTGCTTCATAAATACATCTGCAATGTTAGAGGCTTTAAAAGTGGTTTTAACAGGAATAAAATGAGTAGCCTTACTTAATTTTTCCACAACCACCATTATGGAGTCATTCTGTTTCTGGTTTTTAGGCAAACCTGTAATAAAATCAATACTTATAATCTCCCATTTCCATTTTGGAATTGGCAAGGGCTGCAATAGTCCAGCTGGATGTTGATGTTCAACCTTAATAGTCTGACATTCAAAACATCTAGCTATGTATTCAACCACTTCATTCTTCATGTTGGGCCAAAAATAATCTTTTCTTAACATAGTTATCATTTTCTGATGACCAAGATGTCCTGAATAAGGACTCTTATGAACTTCATCCAAAATCAACAACTTAACTTTCGACATATTAGGCACATAAATTCTATTTTTATAAATCAAGAATCCTTTTTCATTATTACTGTAATTTGTTATTAAATTTTCAGCCACTTTAGCATGTAATTTTCGGTAATTTTCATCTTGCTTAATTCCTTCTTCAATCTGATTTTCCAGATCTGTCTTAAACATGTTGATTGTTGCCACAAAGTTTAATTTGGCATTTCTGCTCAAGGCATCAACAACCTTGCTTTCTTTCTCCTTAATGTGTTGAATTTCGAAATCATACTCACTAAGGAAAGCTAGCCATCTAGCTTGCCTTGCATTAAGATTTGTTTGATCCAACAAATACTTTAAACCTTTATTATCTATCATTAGTATAAATTTTCTTCCAATCAAGTGATGGCACCACATTTTCAATGCATGTATAACGGCTGCCAACTAAAGATCATAAGTTGCACAATTATTTTCATGAATTTTTAACTTCCTTGACTCAAAAGCAATGGCATGACCTTCTTGATTTAAGACCCCTCCAAGTCCATCGTTGCATGCATCAATGCAAATGACGAAATCCTGATTGGGATCAACAATTTTTAAGATTGGTGCCGTAGTTAATAATTCTTTTAACTTATTAAATCTTTCTTGACACTTTTGATCCCATACGAATTTCTTCCCTTTCTTCTGCAAAGAAGTGATGGGGTTAGCAATTCTAGAGAACCCTGCAATAAACTTTCTGTAATAACCTGTTATCCCCATGAATGACCATACATCAGTTACGTCTTTGGGGACAGGCCATTCATTAATTGCTTTTATATTATTAGGGTCGACATAAATTCCTTCTTTAGAAAATATGTGACCTAAATATTGTATTTTATCTTTATAAAAGTCACATTTACTAAACTTAGCATACAGTTGATGTTCTCTTAGTACTTGCAAAATTATTTTTAAATGTTCGTCATGCTCTTCTTTAGTTTTCGAGTAAATCAGAATTTCATCAATGAATACCACTACAAACGTATCCAAATATTTATGTAGAACATTGTTCATTAAACACATGAACACTGCCAGTGTGTTGGTTAGCCCAAAAGGCATAACTACGAACTCGTAATGTCCATATCGCATTCTGCATGCAATTTTGAATATGTCTTCGTCTTGTATTCTAACCTGATGATACCCCGACCTTAAATCAATTTTAGTGAATATCTATCCTTCGCGTACTTGATCAAATAGATCATCTATGCGGGGTAAGGGATATCGGTTCTTAATTGTCATTTTATTAAGCTGACAGTAATCAATGCACAATCGCATGGTACCATCCTTCTTTTTAACAAAAATTACTGGTGCTCCCCAAGGAGACACACTTGGCCTTATGTAATTTTTATCTATTGATTCTTTCAACTGAGATTTTAACTCGTTTAACTCCAGAATATTCATCCTGTAGGGAGCCTTTGAGTTTGGTACCGCACCTGGTACTAACTCAATAGTGAAATCAAGTTCCCTTTTTGTAGGTAATCCTGGAATTTCTTCCAGGAATACGTCAGAAAAGTCCCTAAGGATGGGAATATCCTCCAGTTTTAACTTGTCTTCCTTAGATGAACACTCGTCATTAATAACATTAACAACAAACATTTTACAGCCCTTTCTGGCAGCCCTTTTTACTTGTAAAGCAGAAATATGTCTTACTGAAATCTTCCTATGAATTCCTTTTACTGTTTCAATGTTACCTTCATTATTCAAACAGGTAAAAGATTTTTCATAACAATTAAGTATTACTCTATGTTGTTTAAGCCAGTCCATGCCAATCAACAAGTCATATGAACCTAATGGCAAAACATTCAGATTGACTTGCATTTTCAGCTGACTTATAAACACTTCGCAATTTTTGACAAAATATGTAACCTTTCTTTTAGTGCCAGTTGCAAGCTGAACTAACCATGCATTATCAAATTTCTCTACTTTTAATTTGCAACTGTTCACTAAAATAGGTGAAATATAACTCAGATTTGCACCTGGATCTATCAGAATGGAAATAGAGTTGTTTTGTATCATACCTTCAATTTCGACCATAGATGTTTGATGGTCAGCTTGACGATTTTCCCGCGCTGCATTTCTCTTGCGATATCTCCAACTGTAGGTTCTGCTTGCATAGTGTGAATATTGTTGACTGTCCTTTTGTTGTGTGGGCAATCAGCCTTCTTATGTGGTCCACCGCAGTCAAAACACTTCAAAGTTCCTTTTTTTTTAGCATACCTATTGTTGTTCTTCGGATATCCACATCATCCTTTTCAGGATCTTACATGCAATTAGGGTTTGCATGCAAATTCTAGGGTTTGCATGCACTTTGCATGCATCCCAGTCACCAGGTTGATGCCTCCAGCACCTTAGCCACCTTATTCTAGCACCCAGGAGCTTCTTACATTAGTTCATTAGCCCTCCTAGTCAAGAAGGCACCCACTTCTCACCTACTGCCAGAGAAGGGTGCACTTCTTCACCTACCACTGCAATTCCACTTCAGTTGCACTCAGTTAGCTCTGATTCTCCCTGATTTGAGGCTAGTTTCACTACCGACTGACTATTTCACTCCGTTGGACCTCCAGATTGACTAGATGACTTGTTTTGACTTCAGTTAGCCTCCCATGTTCCCTCCACTGAGCCCACTTCCCTATATCAGTGCTACACACTTCAGTTACACATGTTACACTCAGTTAGACTCAGATTGACACCTGGATGACTAGTCCTTGTGCATTGATGACCACCACTGATTGATGATGAGGACTCCTATTTGGAGTCAAGCTACTCCATTCAGTGATTCGAATGGCCTACTTAGTCAATTCGACTTGCTCACTCACATTGTCATATTGTATTGTAAGTATTCACTCTTATTGGGATATTGAGCACTGTGCATGTTTTACACAGTTTTACACCATATTATCTATGTTCATCTGTTGTGATTGATTTATTTGTTCATTAGATCTGCTGTGACTAATTTTACATGGTATCAGAGCCATTGCAGGGACAAGATCTCTTTTCTACAGGTGTTTCTACAAGAGGATTTGAGTGAATTTGCTCAAAAATTACAAAAAGTTTTGGCATGAAAGATCTCAAGGGCATTCGCTCATGTGCATGCAAAGCTTGAAAATACTTCCAATACCACTCCAGAAGCTTCAGTTTCCACATAAATCCTGGATCTGATACATTGAACCCATTCAACATTGCTTGATCTCCAATCCCAGGTGTGATGCAACTCTAAAAGGGTGGATTGTTCAACCTCATTGTTCTTGGTTTTATTATGATTTGCAAGTTATTGTCTCCATCAATTGCATTCACTACTTTTCCCTTGCAAGCATCTCTACATCAGTGTGCACTCGCTCCTAGCAATGGAATACTCTTCTTCAAATCCTATCCTCACCCCATTCAATTATTTTGATTGGAAAGATGATACGGAGATCATATTACGTTCAAAAGGTTACTACCGAGTCACTCTTGGTCTTGAATTGGAGCCAAACACCTTGTCAGATAGAACCAAACACTACAACAAGCTTGATGAAGCTTATGGTCTTCTTTGTCTCTCCATCTCCAAAGATCTTCACTTCCATCTCAGTGGATTGAAGACTCCAAAAGCTATATGGGAGAAACTTGAAACATTATTTGGCAAGCAGGACGAGCTTAGGGCTTTTCAATTAGAGAATGAATTGATTACCCTTAGTCCTGAGAATTTTGAGACCATTAATGAATTCTTCACAAAATTCAAGAACTTGAACATGCAGTTGAAGAACAGTGGAGTTATCAAAGAGGATAAGCAATTGATCCTCTCCATTCTCAGCAAGCATGGTAAATATTATTCGGTATTTGTCTCTACTTTCAATTTCGGTCGGCTAACTACCCTGAATTGGAAGATGCCTACCTTGAATGCCTTCATTGAGTCCGTCACAAAAGAGCATGATAAGTTGATTCAAATGGGGTCCACAAGATCCAAAGATTCAGCCCTATATGTTCAAGGGCCAAAGATTTCGAATGGTAAAGGAGGGCAAAAGAAGGAGAAGCCCAAATTTGAACCTCACAAGCAAAGAGAGAAAGGCAAACAGATAAATGCACCATCCAGTTCGAAGTTCAAGCAAAAGGGAAAAGAAGGTAACCAAAAATCTAAATGTACTTATTGCAACCATGGATTTCATCCCAAAATTTCATGTATGAAGAATACTATAAATCAAATGGCCCTCCTTTTGGAAAAGAACAACATAACTCTTCTTGACAGTGCAAGGAAGAAGGATAGGAATGATGATCATGAAAGAGGACAAGCACTCATGGAAACTATTTCGAATCCCACTACTCTCTTGATAGATTCAGGTGCATCAAATCATATGGCTGCAAATATTGATTCTTTTTCTTCATTCGATCCAAAAAACTCCATCCCCATCCATTTGGGACATGACTCAAAAATTTCTTCAAAGGGCAAAGGTACGATTCATGTAGATCATGGAAGCTTTCAGAATGTTCTTTATGTGCCTTCCTTGGCTTCAAATATTCTTTTTGTGTATCAAATGACACACACTGGTGAACTGAAGCAAGTTACATTCAGCCCTAATACAATTGAAATTTCTGATATCAAAAGTGGAATATTTATTGCAGTCGGAAAGGCAAACCACACTGCAAAATGCTATGAGTTTTCACACTTTATTCCACTTGCAAAGCCCACTGCTCTTCGCACACATGGTAATGAGGTTAGTAGGCTTTGGCATGAAATATTTGGACATCTTAATTATAAGTATTTGCTTCTGTTATCAAACAATTCCATGGTAGATGGTCTTCCACAACTCCGTTCCTCAAAGGGAATATGCACTGGTTGCACTATTGGGAAGCACCTCGAGCACAGATTCAACCGCGGCAAAGCTAGCAGAGCTTCTATAGTTTTGGGTTTGATACATTATGATATCAGTGGTCGACTACCCCATACGTCATTAAATGGTTCAAGGTATGTTTTGACATTTATTGATGATTTTTCCCGCTTTACATGGGTATTTTTTCTCAAAAACAAGTCAAAAGTGCTTGGAAAATTCAAGGATTTTAAGGCTTATGTTGAGACCGCCACTGAGAGCAAGATGAAATCTCTTAGATCTGATAATGGTGGAGAATATATCAAGGCCAAGTTTCTGCAACTTTGTGCCCAAAGCGGAATTCAGATCCAACATACAGTTCCCTACACACCCCAGCAGAACGGTGTAGCGGAAAGGAAAAATCGATCACTGAAAGAGATGGCTACATGCATGATTGAATCAAAAGGTTTGGCTGCAAATATTTTGGCTGAAGCAATCAATGTTTCTGCATACATACAGAACCGTGTTCCACATTCATCCGTGAAAGGTATGACTCCTTTCGAAGCATTCTTTGGTCACAAACCGGATGGGTCAAATTTGAGAGTTTTTGGCTCTACTGCATGGGCTAGAATTCCTTCCCAGAAGAAACAAGCTTTGGATCCACAAAGTATTGAGTGCATACTGATAGGATATGGAGAAAAATCAAAAGCATATAAATTCATGGATATCAGATATAAAAATATATTCATAGAGCGCAGTGTGCAATTTGAAGAACCGCTTCAAGAATTGCAACTAGTCGAGGAAGAAACTGCCATTTCACTGCCTTCACCAGAAGAAGATCCATGCAGCAATAATGAAGGTATGAGTTCTTCTATTTATGATATTTTAGAAGCACATGATGATCATGAAATATCAGGTTTGGAATCCGACCATTATGATCCTTTTCAGTTACCAAAGTGGGCCCAAAACACTCTTCAATCTGCTGGTTCGAACCTTGGAAATCCTGCTGATCCGAGACAAACAAGAGCAGACTTTCAAAGAGCAGGTATGGCTCTTTATATTTTTGATCCATTACTTCATGATATTTTTTATTTGATGACTGGTTCAGATACCACATCATACTATTCTTCCCACCGATATCCGAGATGGCAAAGCGCCATGGATGAAGAGTACAATTCTCTTCAAAAGAACAATACAGGTGAGCTAGTTTCTCTTCCACCTGGAAGAAAATTAGTGAAGTGTAAATGGGTCTACCACATGAAAGTTTATACTGATGGACCTATCAACAAATACAAAGCAAGGTTGGTGGCAAAAGGTTTCTCCCAAGTCCAAGGAGTGGAATACACTGAGACCTTTGCACCGGTTGCAAAGATGGATTCCATCCGCCTTGTTTTGGCTATTTCCGCATCCAAGCACTGGGAAGTGGACCACATGGATGTGAAGAGTGCATTTTTACATGGAGACCTTACTGAAGAGGTATATATGTAGCAGCCATAGGGCTACACATCAGATCCATCATTAGTTTGCAGATTGAAGAAATCTTTGTATGGGTTAAAACATGCCCCAAGAGCTTGGTACGCAAAGATGGACTCCTTCCTTCTTTCTCATAATTTCCAAAGATGAAAATATGATCCGAATGTGTATCTTCAGCGAGTTAAAGGTAATTTGTTGGTTATTGTACTTTATGTTGATGATCTTCTCATTACAGGTAGCACTCTTAGTTCAATAAACAAGCTAAAAACTGCTTTAAATCTAGCTTTTGACATGAGCGATTTGGGCTTGCTGAGTCACTTTTTGGGCTTGGAGATAGCTCAAAATTTTGATGGGATCACTATATCTCAGCAAAAATATGCTTTTGACCTGTTATTGAAGTTTAATATGGCTGAATGTAAGGCAGCCCCATTCCCATTCCTCTTAGGAATCAGTCTTGAGGAGGGAGATTCTACACCGCTTGCAGATTGTAGTATGTATCGACAATTGATTGGTTCACTACTTTATTTGACACACTCAAGGATTGATATTTCATATGCCATGAGTGCCGTGTCAAGGTATATGCAGCAGCCCCATGAGCTTCATTGGTGAGCAGCCAAGCGGATCTTGTAGTATGTGCAAGGTACGAAACATTTTGGCATACATTATGCTGTAGATTCTGAGCTTTATTTCATTGGTTTTACTGATTCAAATTGGGCAGGTGATAGCATTGATCGGAAGTCCACTTCCGTTTATGTTTTCATGATTGGTCATGATGCTATTTGCTGGTCCAGCAAAAAGCAGGCAACCATTGCACTTTCTTCAGCAGAGGCAGAGTATCGAGGGGCAGTTAATGCCTGCATTCAGGAAGTTTGGTTGCAGGGTATTCTTTCTGAGTTTGGTTTTGGTGGCACTACTTTGACTGTCCTATTTTGTGACAATCAAAGTGCTATCAAGATCTCCACAGATCCAGTTCAGTGGTAGAGGACCAAACACATTGACATTCATATGCATTACATTCGACATTTGGTGCATGATCGCACCATCATTCTGCAATATTGCCCTACTGATGAGAAAATTATAGACATCTTCACCAAGAGCTTCACTGAGAAGAAGTTCTCTTACCTCTGTTCACTGTTGCGGGTGATTTCCATCATGGTGGAGATAAATTGATCCATTATTATGCTTTAGCTTGAGGGGGGGCTTTCTTCCCACTGGGTTTTCCCTCTTTCCTCACTTAGTTTATTTTCAGCATTTTTTGGATTATTGTATTGGGGTGACCTTTGGTCTTAGTTACCAGGGCCGCACAATATTTTTTGCACATCATAGTCTAGCTTGAAGGGGGGTGTTCGGATATCCACATCATCGTTTTCAGGATCTTGCATGCAATTAGGGTTTGCATGCACTTTGCATGCATCCCAGTCACCAGGTTGATGCCTCCAGCACCTTAGCCACCTTATTCTAGCACCTAGGAGCTTCTTACATCAGTTCATTAGCCCTCCTAGTCAAGAAGGCACCCACTTCTCACCTACTGCCAGAGAAGGGAGCACTTCTTCACCTACCACTGTAGTTCCACTTCAGTTACACTCAATTACCTCTGATTCTCCTTGATTTGAGGCTAGTTTCACTCCCGACTGACTGTTTCACTCCGTTGGACCTCCAGATTGACTAGATGACTTGTTCTGACTTCAGTTAGCCTCCCATGCACCCTCCACTAATCCCACCTCCCTATATCAGTGCTACACACTTCAATTACACATGTTACACTCAGTTAGATTCAAATTGACACTTGGATGACTGGTTCTTGTGCATTGATGACCACCACTGATTGATGATGAGAAATCCTAGTTGGATTCAAGCTACTTCATTCAGTGATTCGAATGGCCTACTTAGTCAATTCGAATTGCTCACTCACATTGTCAGATTGTATTGTAATTATTCACCCTTATTGGGATATTGAGCACTGTGCATGTTTTACACAGTTTTACACCATATTTTCTATGTTCATCTGTTGTGATTGATTTACTTGTTCATTAGATCTGTTGTGACTAATTTTACAGTTGTTATTATTTTTATTAGGTACATTTCTTGGAGCATTAAAATTCTATGGTGCATTGCCCCTGTAATTATTATTACTTAGAAAATTTTTGTTATTAAAATTTTTCTTAAAACTTCCAAAATTTTGATTAAAACTATTCTTTTTGTGATCAAAATGATTAGACTTATTACTCTTCCAGCCAATTGTTCCTTCTTTTTTTCTATTTTGATCAAAACAAAAATTAGCTTTTCTCATGGCCTCTTCCAAGGTGGAAGGGTTATCATACTCAATCCGGTATTTTATATTGAAAGGTAGACAACTGAGAAACCTTTGCACTTTAGGCTTCTCTTCTACCATATAAGGTACATACCTCAGCAAGTTAAGGAACTTGATGCACAACTCTTTCATGTTCATTGTACCCAACTTCAAATCATAAAACTCTTTTGACGTATCTTCAAAATATTGTTCCGACAAAAACTTTTTCTTAAACAAATTTTTAAACATATTCCAGGTTACTTCTCTTTCTTTTATACTCTTAATTCTTTTATACTCTTAATTCTTTTAAGATCCTGCCACCAAATATCTGCCTTCTCGGTCAGATTGTAAATAGCCATATTGGATTTTAATTGAGAAGAGTAGTCGTAAATATTAAAGTACTTCTTCATTCCATACAGCCATGCTTCAGCTGTCTCACCCTTCTCACTTTCGCCATTAAAGGTTGGTGGCTTAATCTTTTTAAATTCTCCAGTAATCTGTTCATGATGGTTATGTTTTCTTTTTTTAGAGTGGCAATCACTATTACTGCTATCATGATCAGAGTCACTATTACTTTGATTAGGTTCAGATGATGAGTAACTATTCCTTTTATCATTTCTTGCTTTCTTATGTTTATGTTTGTGGGACATTGTTTCAGAATCATACTTCATTTCTGATTTTCTGTCTCTTTCATCATTATGATAGTTCTCCCTTAAATTCTATTTTATCCTCCTCTACCTTCAGAATCTGTTCATTCTCTTCTTTAACAGATCTTAACTCATATTTTAAATATTGTATAGTACATAAAAATTCAGAAGACTGGTTATTTAATTCAACATAAATTCCTTCAGGGTTATTATTATTAATACGTTCATTACGAGGAGATATGTCCTCTGCTGATTCTTCTGGTATTTCCATACCTGCAATTTAAAGGTCAATATGTTCTGTACAAATATAAAATTGAAATAAAAGTTAGTAACATAAACTTTCTGATTTATTTTATGTTTTGCGTGCATGAGCCTATTTCAGGCCTAGAGTTTGAACTCGCGCTTTGATACCACATGTAACATCCCAAAAAAAATCACAAAAATTTAAATTTTTTATATAGAAATTAATGCAGACTCTAACTGTGCGGAATATAATAATGCTTAAAGTCGTATTGATGTACTAAATACTATGCTGATTAAAAGTGTAAAGTTTGCATCTAGATGATTAATATCTATGTTTTGAAGTCATTCTTACTCAACTGTAATTTACAATCGTTCTATTGTTTGATGAAAAGATATATGTTTAAATGTATTAACTTTTGTTCTTTTTCTAATGATGAAGGGGTCCTATGGACGCCCGAAGGCTTACTTAGCATTCCTACTAAAGCATTTGAACTGACCTTTTTCACAGATTAAAGGTAATATTTTTTGTTGTGTTTACGACGAATGACCGAAGAGTTTCTTACCAGTTTAAGTCTCTCCAAGTCTTAATGAATTAAGAGACATAATGTCGAGAATGCAAATGGTGAGAAATTCAGTTAGCCTAGTTTGTTAAACTGAAGGATGTTGATTGTAACAATTTCCATTTTCTGAACTAACCTTTTATTAAATTACTCAAAGAATGAATAGGATTCCAGTATCATTGTTAAACTTTTATGTAATTTTATTGTGATTTTCTATTGAAGCAAAATATGAAGATGAACTTATTCTATAAGTGTTGGCTAACCACTGAATGACGTGCGTCATCTCTATGCATATCCTTGTATGCTCTAGACCCTAAGGATCTCATACCATAATTGTTTTAAATTCTAACTTAGGAATTAATTGCAATTCATATCATAGACATATGATAATCTATGGTTTATATACCAATTTCTATTAAATTTCCATACTATATTGAAATGTAAATATATCAAATCCTACACAAGCTTTAATTTTAACTTTAGCCTAGGATCTATATGCATACTTAAAAATCAATGCTATATTACATAGACTATATACAAATCCTAGATTTAAATAAAATTTACATTTTAGTGTGTGCATCGTGTGGTCCTATTTAACTATGAAAACCTAGTGAGGAAAAGAATACAACCTTGCCATAACCCAAGGTGCATATCATAACATAGTTATGCATATTACCATTGTGTTGATATATTACAAGGATGGCTATGAAATAATGTTAACGTGGTTTCATGCTGGTAGGCACTTCTATTTCTCTTTGCAAGTAATACATCCAACTGTCGAGATAGTGGAATCTCTCCATGGATATCACCATGGAGTTAGGCACGTGATAAGGTGGTGATGGTTCAATGTTATGACGAGCTAGAAGTGCTCTGGTTCGAATCTTGACTTAGCTGTCCTCCTTGGTAGCTACGGTATTGATGGTATCATTAATGAGGAGGATGATTGGTTTTACGTGACAATCCTTTGGTGATCTCCACCGTTGATCGAGTGAGGGTTTTGGGATTTGGGCTCTAACCCTAGCCTCCACTATGTTTTACGAAGTTAATGTTTCCTTGTCACTCGGTGTAGTGGCTCTGAAGAGAGACCGACATGCCGAGAGCCTTTAGGGTTTTGTTAACTGGTTTTTTTTTCTTTGGAGTGCCCATGGTTTGAAGTTGTGACTTGTTGAAAGCTTAAGAACGACATTTTCATGGTGTGCTCCAGTTGTAGATTGAAGTAGAAGGTAAGCCTCGATGGTTACCTTGTTACTCTGGTTAGATGAATGTTGAACCTTCGGTTGTGTTTTACCGAGACTTCATGATTTCTCTGAGGCTTGTTCTTCATCGAAAACTTGTGTACTGCTGCTAGCTTCGGAGAATGAATTCTCGACCCTTTTGTCGTTGCTTTAGTAGTAATATTTTTCCATTGTATAATCCATAAGGAGATATACTTATAAGAGGGTTTCACCATTCTTCTGCTCTCGATAATGAAAGGATTCAAGTTCTCGTTCCACTTGTGTTCGTGCGGCTGTTACTATGAGTTATTTTATGTAAAAAGAAATGTGTTTTATGGCAAGTGTTGTGAATATGGTTCTGTGGGTGTTCCTCCATTTTGTAGGAAAGGAAACGAAACTTATCGTTGCCTATTTACTTTGTTTTTGTGGATAGTATAAAGGGAGGCCAAGGGTTTAGCCTTCAGCTTAGAAGTTGAACCATAATAGTTCCTTCTGTATAGTAGTCTTAATTCGCTACTGAAAACATTGTTTTAACTGAAAAGTGTGGTTCTCGGCAAGGTTCTGCTATTATGAAAACAGTAATTTAAACTTCTGAAAGTGGATGTTTATAGTGAGCTATTAGTATGGTTTTACTATTATGTTTTCAATTAAAAAAAATGTGATAATGTAGGATCATGCTATTACTGAGATGTTCTTACTTCCAATCTTAAGCAATATAATGGTAATCGTTTTGTGCCTGAAGTTTATGTCTGTCGATTTTACAGTATTGGCCGAGAGCCAACATTTTCTGTTAGCAACTAAGTAATGAGATTCTATTTGAATTCTAGTTATGATGTTAACTATGAGTGTTTGTACCTTAATGGGAATCTGGAAAATGAATGTTGAGACTATTAGGGTTTAGTTAACAAAGACTCTGCTTGGATAAAATGATGTCTCTTTGTTTAAATAATTAGATAGTATAATGGAAATGGAAACTATGCAAACAGATTTAAACAATTATGCATTGTTTGAAAAGGATTGTAATATGATGCTAATTGATAATATTAAATTTGCATTTGATACGATTTTCCGAAATACTATATAACTAAAAGATAATTTCTATATTTAGATGTGAAAAACTATCTATTTCATAATAAATATGCTTGCTAATAGTAAAGGTTAATAGTACTGTATAATTAGAAAATAAATGTTTTCTTACAGCTGTTAAATTCACTACATCTTAATGAGGGAAAGTACAGTAAACTTGAAACATTTAACTAATGAAAGAATGGTAAGAGAAAGATGAAAAATTATGTTATTCGATACAGAAATATCAATGGTAGGAAAACTAGTAAAATACAACAGCATTGGTGTTCTCATCCATCTGGCAATCTTCCTATCAATTCATCTATTTTAATTTCTTCTCTGTATTAGAGTACGATGCAGCTTCATTATCATGGGAAAAAATACAGAGAAATATTTTATTCATTCTATCTTACATAATCATTACTATGCAGAATAATAATTAGATCAGAAACTAAAATAAATACATTTGTTTAATAATATCTTTGAAAACAGTAAATCAATTATAGCAGATAGGAATTTTAAACTACATAAAATTAGAAAAGACAAGTAGAACCTGTAAATGAAGATAGGGCCGACAAACACCCAAGGAGGCCTGTTCCTCCCAACCTTTTCCAAAAGAAGCAACCAAACTGCTGGCTTCCTATGAACCCCTGAGCCTGCTCACTGAACCACTAAGTAGATGGAATCTATGTAGAAGCAAGGCACTAAATAATAAAACTTCCGCACTCAGTAGTATAATGTCTACACTCAAATATGCCTTCTGCACTAAACAATATAACTTCTTCACTCAGCAGTATTGGGCAGACTCACAACATGATAAAAATATTAGCATACCCCCTCATCAAATCTCTTTGGTGCAAGCACAACAAAACCCCAAGGTAAATTTCCTCGTCAAGAAAAGTGATGAACCTCAGTTCAAAATTTGATGGCTCTTATATAGACTGCCTACGTATTTAGTGGTCAGTTTCGAATAAATGAGCCTCAAGCTCCAGTCCCACCTTCCAGGGCACTATGACCACATTTGAAGGGAGTTTTCCCATACCAACAGCTAGTTAGTTACATCATGATGCTGCCACTTTTCCATTGCCGTCTACCCCAAATTCCATTCCACCTAGCGGGTAAGTAACCACTCTTTCAACAGTCCCCTTAGGTGTTTGTCTCCTATTTTATTTATTAAATAATAAAATATTATGCAAATTACAGTCATCCTTGGACACATGTCCAACATAAAAACTTTACAATAAAAGTTAACATAATGTTTCCAACATAAAATGTTCTTCAGCAAAAAGGGTATGTTACACCCACACTCAAAGATATTCAAAGTACCAAAACCAAGTGCAACCCCCCCATCAATTTGAGGTGAATCTGTGTGCCTAGTGTAGTTTCCCTTCCCTTGGTGTGTAGTGCACCCACTTCCAGCCAGGAATTGTCCAATTGACATAACTAAAGTAGGCATCTAAAGTTCCTAGCAGTAATGAAGTGCCCAAACCCATCTAATCTCAGTATTCTAGCTGCCATAAAATAAGGTATCCTGAAAAGCATCTGTTAAGCTTTCTATGTATTGGCTAGAAACTTGCAAGTGTTTCGAGGCTCTCTTTTTTCGATAGCATAGAGATTAAAGAATTAGTTAGTACTGAAGCAACACATATATGGCGACCACTACCTATGGATATATGCACAGTGATTGCAAGGTTTTTGACTGCAAATTATTATTATGCATTAGTAGAAGCTGTGAAATGAGGAGGCCTCTGCCTAAATGAGGGCAGGTGAAGGCCATACCAATATTTGAGTTGAGTCCCAAAGACAGATTTGTGCAGTAAATGGATGGAGATCAATCACACTTAACTAATAAACTTTCTTGCTTAAAGTGGTTGCATCCACAAACTGCGTATGGCAAGGGGCTCTCAATGACATGCATCGTAATAGAAGTATCATTGATCTGGGATCCTCCGCCAAGAGCCAAAACATGGGATTTACTAGCACTAAATGAATATTTATGACATCTACATGTTTACCATCAGTCGCCGACCTTGACTGGACTTATCTTACATGCTTGGATAGCCATATCATCAAAACGGCCATAGTAAAGGTACATTAATCCTATCAATATGGTCTTGAAAATGAAATTTGATTAGAAAAAGATAAATTTCATGTAATTGTTGAAGTAATCTAGGGCAGCTTCTTCTCTTGGTCTACGAGCTTAATTTTTCAGAAAGTGTGTTCAATTGATAACAGGTGAAAAGAGAATGGGCATACCTGTAGGCTGTTGCTATCTAGTAAAAAAAAACTTAGCGCAAGACTACTCCTGTTCCCAAGCGGGCCATTTTCACCACCCTTAATAGCCTCAAATGTCTTTCGAGTTGACTTAAATGTTTAAAGACCTGGCTCAACAGCTTCATTCAGAAGGTTCTTTTCTCCTCTTTCTTGATTTCGAAATAAATTTGTTGAGCTTCAACTCATTATTTATGTGCTCATGGAACTTCCCCAGAGAGGTTGATAATAAACAGCCGGAACTGATGAGACAAGGTGTAATGACCATTTTTCAAAATTCTATTAAAATTCCAATTTTTCCACTTTTTCCCCAATTTCGACCTTTGACTAGTTTAACTGTTTTGACCTCCAAATCAACCCAAATGCTCCCAAATCTTCTGTAGGAGTGTATGAATGGTATTTATACTTGAATATCAAGTTCATGGATGTTTTATGGCCCTCCAAATACTGCTGCAAATTTGATTTGTATTCTGATCAATATATGTAATTTTGACTAGTAATTTGTGCATCAAATCCCCCCCGGGTAACACTGCAAATGGCCTTCCAAATGCCTCCAAAATCCCACAAATTTATGAACAGAGGTATATAATGTGTTAAGTATGTGATTAAGGTCTCATATGCACCATTAATTGATTTTTACTACTGTTCTAACTCTCTCACATTCAACAACAAAAACCCCAATTCGACCCTTGGGGAAATGGCACTATTTCACCTTCCAATACAACTAAACTGAGTAAAAATGATTCAAATGCTCAAGTACAGTACATGAAACTTGTAGAGGACATCCATGGCAGTATATTGATCACAAATATATCATATAATCATCCATCCATTCAAAATAATCAACATTATAGTGTCATACATCAATGCATTGGGGAAATGGACATTGTTTGCTCATTAATCAATAGTTTTGCATACAACCAGTGGGTATTTCGACCTGATACTTTCTGAATATTAATAACAGAGGATATGAAGCTATTAAAATCATAAATATATAATGATAAGATCTCTCAAGAAGCACAAGTGCTCAGCAAAAACGCCCTCCCTCAAGGAGCATGAATATGCCTTCAAAACTGGAAACGGTGGAGAGAAAGTGCTGCACTAAACCAAACCATGAAAATTCCTGTAGCTGCTACCTGCAAATACAAACTCCATTGAAGAACCATGAAAGACCTGAGTGGCCTCTCCAAACACCAACTTGGATGGGAATCTTTCACCCTCGAAATTGGCTAAGGCAAGAAACTAGTCATCCACTAGCTCTCTCTTCACAAATGCAATTTTTCTCAAATCATCAAAAGCCATTCTCATACTTCATTTATACATTTTATAACCAACATTAGCCTTCTAAGGGTCGAAATCCTCTCAATAGATTCAATAGATTTCCATTTAGGAAATATTCCACATTTGCCACTTGTCTCCTAGTTCCAACCTTCCATCTTCTCCCAAATTCGATTTTGAGCCTCTTTGGCTTCTCCAACTCCAATGAGCGCCTTCCTTGAGCCTATTGTTGGGGATGACATGTCATAGTGGTCAGATGTCAGAGGTCAGGTCTACAATTTGTCATATTTGTCATAGATGCTCCATCATTGGTGTCATAGGGGCTAGGGAATCTATCCCAAGTGTCCACAAACTTCCAATTTGACTCTTTATCTTCCATGGAGGTTACCAATCCTTCCCAATTCGACCTAAGATGATCAATGACATGTGTTATGACTTACCAACTCACCCAAGAGTGTTCACCTTCCCATTAATTCGAATTTGCAAGAGAGAGATACCATGTATTATGAAAAATCAAGCTAGTGTGGGTCCCACATCCTCCATATGTCTCCAAAACCATTTTCCATCTAGGCTTTCTCTTGAATTTCTTTATTCACTCTATTTATTAAATAATTGAACCCTTCTAATGTCTAAACATCATTTATTAGCTTCCTTATTATCATTCCACATGTGCCCATCCAACCTAGGTAACTAGTAGGATTGATGGGATTGTCTTACTATGAAATTATTTGAATGGGGACATTACACAAGGCTGGATGGGATGGTCAATGAAAGAGCCTTGTTGGACAGGCCTGGCTTCATACATTGATAGGATATGCCCAGACAACAATAGCTCTGGTTTTGCAGCAAGGCAAGAGAAAGACAATAGTAATGATGATTAGTAGCAACACCTGAGGCATTCATACAATTGCTTCTTCAAAGGAATTACAGATATTTGAATGAGCAGCAAATCCAAGAGGGAAATATTGGTAGGCACTGCTTCTTCAAGGGAATGACAGAGATTTGTATGAGCAGCAAATCCAAAAGCAACCTTCAACACTATTCATTGTATTCAAAATTGGCAATAGCAAGATGCTAGGACAATGGAGACCAAACACCATAGCAACCAAACTACAAAAGAGAAATAGAATTGTGTTGTTCTCGAATTCTTGATTTGAGGTATTACAAGGTGAAGTGGTGCAGAAGCTTCAGCAAGGTGGTGCAAAAGTTTCAACAAGGCAGTGCATGAATTCAATCTTCATTGATGAGCATTCAATGTTGGGCTCGGGAATGTTGTGATGGGATCGAGAATGTTGTGATGACGTGCATTCAATGCTGGGCTCGGGAATCCAACATTCTGCCATCGGTTGATAAATAACACCCTAAACATTTCATCCAATAGCGTGAAAGTTAATCTTTCGCAAACTTAGGGTAAGAGCTAAACATAAAATCATGCATGTGTAAAGTTTGGTTAAAATGCAAAAGAAAATGCACAACTAATGGACAGTCAACCTAAGTAATAGGTGGTCAACGTCATGTCGATTACAAAGATACACTGCCTATCGGTAGGTATAATAATACAATATGGTTTACATAATATGGGTGAGGAATATCATAAACAATGTTTTCAACCATCCAATCTAGAATTTGTTTAGATGATTATGTATTAATAATAGTAATTATTAATATTAATCATAAAATTGTTATATTATTGATGATTTCAAATATTAAATATAAATTATTATTATTATTATTATTATTTATAAAAATATATTGAAATAAAAATATCTAAATAATAATAAAATAATTATAAATATTTTAATATGACTAATAATATAAAAGATTATAATTAGTATTAATGATTAATATGATTAGAGTATAATAATGAGTCTTTATTTTATTAGGATATTCTAAAATCTAAATTTAGAAGTGTTCAAATTGTGTTTTTGAACCCATTAATAGATTCACCTCCTTCAAATATTCATAACACCCAAATTATGCAATTGATATAGCTAGTATATATGATTCTAACCTTTTGAAAACTTAAAATATTAAACCACCTAATAATATTTAATAATATTTGTAACTCAAAGCAAACCCTGGCATGGTATCTCTACGCATCTCTGCAGTAAATTCGAAGCAAACCCTCGTATGCTATCTCTGTAGTGAATGTGAACAGGCATCTTTGCGTTAATATGGTTGAGACTTCAAATCTTCAAGGCTACGACACTTTTGAGCGAGACTTGATTTCATTGATCTTATTCTTATTTTGTTATGAGGCTCTCGAATTTTTTCCATATTCTTATGAATATAGATGACATTCAAGAAATCCCTTGTTCTTGAGGCTCACACATTAAAGAAAACCCTTGTTTTGAGGCTCGTGCTTTTGAATATCTAGTCTGAGGCTCACACATTTGAATATAGTCCTAGTCTGGGGCTGGTTACTTTGAAGGGAACCACAAACATCTACAAATAGCACAAAATATTTTTTTGGTGAAGACAACAAAGACAACGATATGCAATGATTCAAATTATTTGGGCATAATTCAAACTGTTCTTCGGTCATTTCATGGGCAGAGGAACAATGCACAGAAGTAAGACGTGGTTAAAAAGCAAACTAAGTAAAAAACCTAGTGGCCACTATGACTAAGGAGCAAACAGCATACCACTAAAATATTTCTTAAGTGATCAAACCAAGCAATACAAGGCAAATACTCTCAGAATTGAGTCTGGGATGATGAGGGCCCAGAGCAGACTAATAGAGTATCGACGGTCAGTTATGTGGCGTCCAATGGAGGTCCTCTAGGTGCAAGCATTTGAATCACCAAACTTCCCTCCTGGGATTACTGCCAAAGGATTACCTTCCGCGTCTGTCCGAGGTGAATTGGAAATATCCTTCCACTCTACCTATGTAGAGCCCTAGGCTTATGATACTAAGGTTACCACCAATACGAAAAAATCATGGGGAACAGTCGTCATCCTAGTCAAGATGCATGGGCAGGGTAACAAATCCCAAAATCCAAAAGCACTTTAAAAAGCACTAGTGGACCCCCGTACGCGAATCAACTATGTTTTATGGTTGAAAGGAAAGTGAGAGGGTATCCTCAATAGTTCCAATCGCCCACGACCTTGTGCTTAACGTTGGTTTGAGTAGAGCATTCCCGAGGTATTTTGATAGAGGTGGATTTACCTAATAGATAGTCATACTACGATTGTTGAGCAATGAAGCCGATTTCGGGTAGTTTAAGGTGATTTAAACCGAAAACCCTACCCTAAGCAAGTTGTGATGTGTATACCTAAAAAGAAAAAAAATTTAGTTAATTTTATTAAGATTTCTTTTTAAGGGATACTTTTTACTCAATAAGGGTAGTGAAGTGTGTGGAATGGTTTCGACAGAAAGCAAAGTGCGTAATGAAATAATGCTTTTCAAATCACAAAAGACTCTTTTCTTTTTGTTTATATTCTTCAAAACTAGCAAATAGGTAATCATGAGCAAAAAAAAAATTGTAATTTTCTTTTAGTTTTTCAAAGCCAACGATCTATGCTACTTTGAAAAAAGATGAAGAATCTTACTACTAAGCTATCACTTTCAATTTTTGTCTTTTCTAATAATTGTAAAAGAAAAATAACTTGGAAAGGAGCAAGTAAGACCTAACACAAGGTGTGAGTAAGACAAACGGCCTAATGGATTAAACAAACAAATCAAAAAGACTTGAGAAAGACTCCACCTACCGAGTTGTTTCGACAGAAAAAACTCTAGGTTTGGAACAAAGTGTAAAAGAAGACAGGAAAAGAGATGTCCGCAACAAAAAGATAAACCTAAAAGGCTGCTCCTAAGCACCAAAACCTAAGAAAACACCCACCAAACAAAGGAGTAGGTAAGCAAGCCAAAAAGTGACCCTACCAACACACCGAATCAAAAGAAAAGCTAACTAGAAATCTTTAACTCACTCAAACTGATCTGAATAGACACAAAAGGTATGTAGACTAAACAACCTTTCAAGGCGACCCTACAAAATCAAACTGGGATCAAACCCTAATAAAAGGAAAAGACTCAGTAAAAGTGCACTACTATTGCCACAGACAACAAGCGTTCAGAACGCAGGTCTGTATAATTGCAAGTAGCGTCAAGGGAAAACAATGCATAGGTTTGTCTAGCAGAGAGTAGCGCACAACCTTAAACAGAGTTAAAGAAGCAGAAAAGACACCTTAACAAGTACTCAAGCAAGTAAAATCAAACTAAAGGACTTCAGAGAGGCAAACACGATTCAAAATAGACATACAAATCTCAGTAGTCAGTTAGATAAGCAAGGCAGAAAGATAGAAGTCAACCTTATAACTTGGAAGAAAACCCTAAAAGAAAGTTTGAACCTACAAGAAAGGTATGCTACTGTGTGATAGAAAATAAGCGCCTGCCAGGATAAGTGCGATACTGTGTTTGAGATGAAGCAGTGTTCATGGAAAAAAATGCGCTACTGTAGGTACAGTAAACTAGCGCATAGGTACCCAAAGAAAATAAAAAGGCTTTGCCAAAGCAGACTGAGGTGAATCAAGATAGAAAGAACAGGTAAAAATGACCTATAAGACCTCTCAGAGAACAAAGAGACTGAAATAATACTAGAAGAAAACCTAACAAGGTCCCCTAGAGCAAAAAAGCAGTCGATTAATCCCCAATATGGTCGCCAATCTGTTGTGCACGAAAAATACCTTATAGTGGGGAGACGACACTACCAACTTGGGTGGGGTGACAGGTAAATACATTCATTGTCTTGCATTAGTTACTACAAATGGAAAGAGATCGAGATATTGAAAGTCATACCTTTTAAACGATGGTCGGTCCTAGCTTTCGCTTGATCTTCCGCTATGATGAACCTGCAACAAAAATTTATCCTTCCTCAACGTATCTTGACTATAATAAATATGATTAAATATGAAACAGCTTAACGTCAAATACAATCAGATATTAACCAAATGAACATTCAATCCAATAGACATTCAATTTGGGACGGGAAGGGTATTTCCACCTTTTATTGTCAAAGAAATGTAGATAAGTACAAATAAACCTGATCTGTCCAAACACTTCTGCAACCGAGTCACAACCGAGTCCTGGGCTCCTACTCTTCACAATGACTTGGGAATTCTTCCAGCGTAACAACTGTTAAAGCATTCCTTCTAGGTCCCTCTCTTATGGCTCTCCCTTGCATTTATAGGACAAGGTAGGTAGTTGAATTCAAGAGGTGGTTGGATTGGGAGGTTAGGGAAGTTGCAGAACCAACTTCAACTAATCCCAATTTGTAATCTTAATATATTTTTTCATTTCATATTAATATGTGCGCAGGTTTCATACAACCAGAGTAGCGTAGAGTAAGCAACTTTTACTCTTTACAACAAGCGTTTGCAATATTTTAAGGGTGCGTGCTGGTTGTCCTCAAGCAGAGTAGCGTTTAGAATGTTCGTTCACTATGCCAATAGTAGCGCACATGTCATGAAAAATGTAGAAAAAATAAGTTTTCCAGTTGAAGAGTGTAGTTTCAGCAATAACTCATCCAGGTTAACCTATCTCTTCCATCCCTAGTGTCATTTTGTGTGATCGACAGAGCAATGTGATCACGGACGGAGAAGTGTAGATTTGACCTATAACAATGACTCTTATAAAATGATGGTTTATAATCATATGAATTATGTTTATGGGTCAGTTCAAGCTAATGAGGGTAACTTTTGGCGCATTAGATGCAATAGAAAACTGAAAAATCAGGCATCCATCAACTTACATGGATTTTTTGAGATACTTACACAAAATATCTTGCATTGAGTAAAAAATATGAAATGTAGGAAATTGAATCACATTTCCAAATATATAACTTTTATGTATTGAAAATTTGCATAGCTATGTCAAGTTTCATTTTTCCTAACGAATGCTTTTTATTTTTCAGGCAAATGATAAGGTATATGTTTTTGTGGGTGCAGCCTTTGAGGGCCTAAATGATGGAATCAAGCTACAAAAATGGGCATGCATGTAGAGAACATATAACACTTGTGCACCATTATTTTTTGAAAATTAAATTAGTAATTTTATAATTTTTTTATAATTGTCTAAGTGATCAAACCTTGAAAATAGTACCTCTTTTGTGGGTGCCGCCTCTGAAGGTCTTAATGCAAAAATATTGAAATGGTTTTTTCAAAAAATGTGGAGGTTAGTGTCCTCTTGTGCACCATACAATTTTTTTTTGAAATGATCAAGAATTGAAAAAGTTATGGAATAAACACTAACAGTGTGTTTCACGAGTTAAGGAGGTAGGACACAAAAGAAACTGAAAGAAAATAGGAAAAATTAATATTTTTAAATAAAAGTTACATATTTGGAAACTGCAGAAAAAATGCTATTTGTGTTTAAGATTTCATGAAAAATGAGTGTGTGTAGCATACTGTAATGAGTGGCTAAGCACAAGCTTCTCCAGAAACTAGAAGAAATACCCAATTAGCTTTGGTTTATCATTACATAGCACAGGTTTGGAATTACCGAAGCAAACTCCAAAGCATACACATAGGATTATTGTTGACATGCAAGCAAGTGAGTTAGCTTGGTTTAAGCTCTACAAAAAATGAGCGTGTTCTGTTTAAATTCAAAAAATATTGCTGCGCTTTTAGAATTTCATAATGCGCACGTGTTATATAACTACATAACGGGTACTCATTATGTAGTGCCAAAATTCACTCGCGTTATATAAATCATAAAATATATGTTTAATACTTGAGAGAGAGGGGGTGGGGAAGACTCAAGGGAATTTTTGGTTAATATTTGAGAAGTGGTGGGGAAGGGTCAAGGGAATCTGTGGTTAATATTTAATAGGGGTGGGAAAGGGTCAAGGGCTTAAAAGGATGTTGGAAGCTTGAGTGGGGAGAGATGAAGGGAATGAGAACATGATGGGCTACAGGGGGTGAAGGGAAGTGGAGCTTGAGAGCACTATTAGGAGTAGAAGAGGTTCTGAAGAGGTATAGGGTTAGAAGTTGAAAGTGAGACTTGAGTGACAAGGGGGAATGGATGGAGGCAAGGGGGATGTGAGAGAGAAATAAAGAATACAAGGGGGGGAGAGACATAGAGCGAGGGAGGGAGAGGGACAATGGGGAGGAAGAGGGAGTGAGAGATAGATGGGGATAGAATGAAATAATGAGATAGGAAGGGAGGGACAAAAATTGTTGGTGGGAGACATGCGGGGAGTGGTGGCGATGGAGAGGGAGAGGGAGAGAGAGAGATAATATGAGAGGAGGGGGAAGGGACATAAAGTGTGACAGAGAGAGGGAGTGATGAAGATATTGGGATAGGTTGAGGGAAATATAACATGAGGGAGGGATATAATGTGAGAGAGAGAGAGGCGATGAGAGAGGGAGGGAGAGAAGGTAGGGTGAGGGATGGAGGGAGAAAGGTGGAGATAGATATAGATGGAGGGGGAATGGGTTTGAGAATGGAAAGGGACATAAGTGTGTGTTTGTGTGTGTGTGTGTGTGTTTGAGAGAGAGAGAGAGAGAGAGAGATTGATGGTTGGGGAGAGAGAGACTAGAGGGATGTGTGAGCGAAAAGAAAGTGGGAGGTTGCGCGTGTGTGTGTGTGTGTGATAAGGAAGGAGGAATCAGTGGGGTGGCAGGGACGAAGATGGTGTAAGGGAGAGAAAGAGACATAGAGGGAGGGAGGTAAAGGGAGTGAGGGCCACATCTAGGGATAGATCTAGAGAAAGAGATAGGGAGGGAGGGATACAAGGTGAGATAGAGAGGGAAGGGGGGATGTATAAATGCACATAGGGTTAGTGATTAAGTGCGAACGAAGGGAGAGATTTATATAGGGACCTGGATAATTGCGAATATAAAGAGAAGGTGGATAGCCTCCTCATCATCATCTTCATCACCATCACCATCATCATCACCATCTTCATCATCATCACCATCATCATCATCATAAACATATTCATCATCATTGTCATCTCTAAGTTCCTCATCAACATCAACATCATCATCATCTTCTTCATCCTCATCATCTTCATCATCATATTCATCACCATCACCATCATCATCAACATCTTCATCATCACCATCATCATGACCATAAACATCTTCATCATCATTGTCATATACCCCTTCCTCATCAACATCTCCATCATCATCATCATCATCTTCCTCATCAAACCAACATCTCCATCATCATCATCGTCATCTTCTGAACATCATCATCATCATCATCTGAACATCACCATCACCATCATCATCAACATCTTCATCATCATCACCATCACCATCATCATCAAAATCTTCATCGTCATCACCATCACCATCACCATCTTCATCATCATCATCACCTCTAGCTTCCCCATCAACATCAACATCTCCATCATCATCATCTTCTTCATCATCATCATCTTCATCACCATCATCATCATCATCAACATCTTCATCATCATCACGATCATCGTCATCATCTTCCTCAGCAGATCAACATCTGCATCATGTCACCATCATCTTCATCATTATCATCATCATCATTTGAACATCACCATCACCATCATCATCATTTCCATTACCATCATCATCAACATATTCATCATCATCACCATCATCATCATCATCAACATATTCATCATCATTAGCATCTCTAGGTTCCTCATCAACAACTCCATTATCATCATCTTCATCACCATCATCATCATCATCAACATCTTCATCATCATCACCATCATCATCATCTTCATCGTCATCAGATCAACATCTCCATCATCATCATCATCATCATCATCATCATCATCATCATCATCATCATCATCTTCATCACCATCACCATCATCTTCAACATCTTCATCATCATCACCATCACCATCATCATCAACATCTCCATCATCATTGTCATCTCGATCATCAACAGCTTCATCATCACCACCATCATCATCATCTTAATCATCATCAGATCAACATCTCCTCTCCATCATCATCATCATCTTCATCATCATCATCATCATCATCTTCATCACCATCACCATCACCATCATCACCATCATCATCAGCATCAACATCTTCATCATCATTGTCATCTCTAGGTTCCTCATCAACATCTCCATCATCATCATCTTCGTCATCATCATCATCTTCATCACCATCATCATCATTGTCAACATCTTCATCATCATCACCATCATCATCATCATCTTCCTCATCAGATCAACATCTCCATCATCATCATCATCTTCTTCATTGTCATCATCATTACCTGAACATCACCATCACCATCATCATCACCATCATCATCATCATCACCATCATCATCAACATCATCATCACCATCACCATCAACATCTTCATCATCATTGTCATCTCTAGCTTCCTCATAAACATCTCTATCATCATCATCTTCATCATCATCATCATCATCATCATCATCATCATCATTTTCATCACCATCACCATCACCATCATCATCAACATCTTCATCATCATCACCATCATCATCAACATCAACATCTTCATCATCGTTGTCATCTCCAGGTTCCTCATCAACATATCCATCATCATCATCTTCTTCATCATCATCATCATCATCATCATCATCATCTTCATCACCATCACCATCATCATCATCATCATCTTCATCACCATCACCATCATCATCATCATCAACATCTTCATCATCATTGTCATCTCTTCATCATCACCATCACCGTCACCATCAACATCTTCATCATCATCACCATCATCATCATCATCACCATCCCATCACCATCACCATCCCATCACCATCTCCATCTTCATCACCATCACCATCACCATCACCATCACCATCATCATCATCATCTTCATCACCATCACCATCATCATTGACATCTTCATCATCATCACCGTCATCATTATCACCATCATCATCATCACCATCAGCATCATCATGATCAACAACATCTTCATAATCATAATCATCTCCCCCTCCCTCATCAATATCTCCATCATCATCATCTCCATCATCATCATCATCATCATCTTCATCACCATCACCATCATCATCAACATCTTCATCATCATCACCATCAGCATCAACATCTTTATCATCATCATCTTCTTCTTCATCATCAGCATCAACATCTTCATCATCATCATCTTCTTCTTCATCGTCATCATCACCATCTTCATCACCATCACCATCATCATCAACATCTCCATCATCATCATCTTCTTCATCAATATCATCATCATCTTCTTCATCTCCATCATCATCATCACCATCACCATCACCATCACCATCATCATCATCATCAACATCTTCACCATCATCGTCATATGTAGGTTCCTCAACAACATCTTTGTTAAGTGTAGCCTAATTTCACAAGCAAGATCACTGAAAGAAACACAATCACAATATAGACAAAGATTTACCCTGGGAAACCCTCATGGGGTAGAAAACCCAGCAAAGCTTTCCTCAATATAGATAATCAACCCAATACAAGATGTAGTCTTCAACAAGAGATCCTTCTCCTCCTATGCTGATCTCTCTCTCTCTCTCTCTCTTATGCGCCAATCACAAGTGAGTGAATGAATGAGATAAATGAGGAATACACCTCCTCTATTTATACTCATGTTCTAACTAACTTTTCACCCTAATGGGGTTGACCTCACATGGGAGATCTAATAACGCTAGTTACCACACTTTCTTGGTGGAATAAACATCTCTGGATATACAATAGGGTCTCCTCGGAGGAATGGAACATCTCCGGAATAATAAAGTACAAATATAATATTCATAGAAGTTACAATATTTCAACACTCCCTATTAACGAGAAGGATATTATAACAACATCTGCAGGAGCAAGGAGTCATCGACTACATGATACATGATACATCTATAAATCATTGGAAGATTTCTATATACATCGTCATCAGTAACTCAAACAGTTACTGGAACATAATCAATATTGGAACATCATCATCATCAGTAACTCAAAGATTTAGTAGAACATAATCAATACTGGAACATCATCATCATCAGTATTGAGTCTTCATCTTCTGTAGCACTCGATCAACTACAGCATCATCTTCATCTGGATCACTCGATCAACAGCCTCATCATCTGGATCTACTGATCAACATTATCAGCTGGATCCTCACGATCAACATCATCGTCATCTAGATCATCACAATCAACAACATCGTCATCTAGACCATGACGATCAACAACATCGTCATATAGACCATCACGATCAACAACATTGTCATCTAGATCATCATGATCAACAACAACATCATCTAGATCATCACAATCAACAACATCGTCATCTAGACCACCACAATCAACAACATCATCATCTAGACCATCACGATCAGCGACATCGTCATAGCAGCATACTCTGCAATGCCCAAGATCCTATTATGGTATGATCAATCCCTCTCACTTTAGGACATAGGTCCAAGGATGATACAATCATGATCTGCTTATGGGATGATCAGTACCTCTCAATTGAAGACATCTCTCATGTCTATGGACAATGCAATCTAGATCAACTTACAGGATGATCAATCCTTATCCTTTTAAGACACCTCACCATGTCTAGGGACGATGCAATCCTGAATCAACGTACAGGATGATTAATCCTTATCACTTTAAGACATATCACGATGTCTAGGTACGATACAATCCCAAATCAGCTTAGAGGATGATTAGTCCTCATCACTTCAAGACATCTCACCATGTCTAGGGACGATGCAATCCCGAATCAGCTTACAGGATTATTAGTCCTTATCACTTTAAGACATCTCACCATGTCTAGGGATGATGCAATCCCAAATCAGCATACATGATGATTAGTCCTTTTCACTTTAGGACATGAGTCCAAGGATGATGCAATACTAATCCACTTACAGGATGATCAATCCCTATCACTTTAGGACATGATTCCAAGGAGGATGCAATCTTGATCCACTTATGGGATGATCAATCCTTATCACTTTAGGACATGAGTCCAAGGACAATGCAATCCTGATCCGCTTACGGAATGATCAATCCCTATCACTTTAGGACATAAGTCCAGGGACGATGGAATCCCAAAAGTCCTCTTAGACAAAGTCTAAGTACCACTTCATTGACCTCATCGTCGGAACAGGTAACCTCATCATCAACCTCATCATTGGAATAGGTAACCTTATCATCAACACATGTATCCTCATCATTGATACAAGTATCCATATCATCGATATAGTATCCTCATCATTGATACAAATATCCATATCATCGATATAGTATCCTCATCATCGATACAGTATTCTCATCAATACATGTATCCTCATCATCGACCTTACCATCGATATAGGAAATATCATCATAGAAAGACAGGTATCCACATCGATACCAATATCCAAATATCATCATCGACCATATCACTCCCCTTTTGAGGAGGGTCCTTTTGAACTACACCAACCTTGTCTCGGAAATACTCAAACTTTACTCGAGACAGAGGTTTGGTCAACACATCAGCAACTTGTTCATCAGTGCCTACATACTCGAGCTTGATAGCTCCTCTTTGAACCATATCCCGTATGTGATGTACCTGCAATAATTAATTAATGCAAATACACGAGATATAGAAATAATAGAACAGAATCGCTTTTATATTGATCACGGGCCACTTCGAGGGGGCAACCTCCTTTGGGAAAGCTCAATACAATTAACTTCACAGTGCCTTCAATGACCTCAACACACACTTATATACTAAGTCTATGCCCAATACTATGAGTCAAAACCATGGGACATATAATACTACGGGACGACTTACAAAGCATATGCGTCCAATACTATGGGTCAATACTATGGGCTAATATAAACTATGGATCAACAAATACTACGGGACGACTTACAAAGCATATGCGTCCAACAACAATATACTAACATAGTAAAGAGAAGGGTTGACATAGGTTCCTAACATCCCCTCTCCCTTAGAAAAAGCTTTGTCCTCAAAGCTTTGGTTGGAGAAATTGCTGCAGAATCTGAAGGAGTGGTTCCCCGGTAGCATCCTCGGTTTGCATTTCGGGCCACTGACGCCTTTGGAGTGTCAAGGAGGATTGCTTGGAAGGCTGTAGATGAAGAAGAACCCTGTCAGCTGCGTGAAAGATGCGCTCAGAACGGTGCTGATCGGCTTGTTGTTTCAGGCGAATTCTGGCCATGTGAAGATTGTCCTGCAAAATGAGAAGAATCTGATCACGGTTTCGAAGAACCGAGTCAATTTCCTGAACTGGGGAGCTGCTAAGGGTGTATGGAAGAAGAACTGGCGGTGTTTTTCCATAGACTGCTTCATATGGTGTCCTTTGAGATGTGGTATTGTACCACCAGAGCGCTGCTAGGAAATCCATAGAAATAGTTTGCCAAAGCTGTGTAGGGATGGGCAAGGGTTTGAGCAATCCTGAAAGGAGTGTCGTTTCCCCCTCGTTGACTTGGAAAGTATCATCGTCAGCCACCATCTGTTGAATTGTCATTTTTAGTCCCAGCCAAAAGAAGTTACATTGTTCCCGGTCATACATTTTGCAGAACCCAGAGTGCCCTGTTGATAGAGAAGCATGGAGTTCATAGAAGAGATAGCCCTGTTGAACATATTGCAACCAATTTGGAACAAGCAGAGAAAGAGCTGTAAGAGAAACTGGGTCATCAATTGTGCGAGAAGGAGCATCTTCCACCATATTGTCCTTACCCTTCTTGTAAGTGATCACATAGGGATAACCCATGAGTTGGATAACCCATTGCAGGTGTGTTGGGGAGGAGACCCATTGTTCCAAAAAAATTGCCAGACTCGGGAGAGCCGTCTTGATGCAGAAATAATTCCCTAATAGGGATGGCTGCCACTTCTGTACTGCATGCAAAATAGCCATCATTTACTGCTGAGAGGTAGATGGGGCTACATTCTTACCGGAAAGGTCTCTTGAAGGCAGTAAGCGCATTGGTTCAGCAAAGATACCTGCATATCTATCCAAGGAAGTAGTGGAGACTGTTGATGGTTGCATCTGAATGTAATTGAGCTGAGCGATGACACCATGTGAATTCTTCTTAAGGATTTTCTCTAGGCGATGTGAACTGATGATGCAGAGAGACCCTGGTTGTAAGCCCATAAATTTGTGTTGTGTCCCATTGACTTTAAACTGCATCCAAAGTTCAGCAAAATCCCATAAGATGGGGCCAAGTGTGCGTAACCATTGAACGCCCAACCCCACATCACATCCACCTAAGGACAAGGCAAACATGTCAGAGCGTAGGTTATAATCTTCCATAGAGATACGCATATTGTGACACTTCCCCTTGCAAGGTAAGGTGCCCCCATTGGCAACCATGACTTCAAAGTTGGAGCAAGGATGGACAAAACAATCAGCCTGTTTGGCAATCCAAGGGTCAATGAAGTTATGAGTGCTACCAGAATCAATGAGTATGGTAAGAGGGAGCTTCTTGAAGTATCCCTTGACCTGCATTGTTTGTGGGGTGGTGACGCCAGTTATAGCATGGAGAGAGATCTCGGGTGGGTCCTCCTGAGATGGGGTGTCAACAGGCGTGTGTTGAATGTCGACCTGATCATCTACTATATCTGTAGCTTCTTCACCAAGTTCTAAGGTAGGCGGAGAATCCACATCCAAGAGATAGAGCTTTTGTTGAACACATCTATGTCCCCGAGTGAATTTCTCATCACAATTATAGCAAAGCCCTTTTTCTCGGCGTGCCTGCATTTCTATTTCAGACAAATGCTTGATAGGACTTGGTTGAGGAGCAGGCGTAATGGGAGGTCGTTGGGAACCCATATTTCTGAAGGGAACAAAGGTGGGTTTGGAGCGTTGTTGAGCAGCGATCTTGTCCTCGGCCAGCTTAGCCAACCCTAGGACTTCCATCATGGTGTTGGGACAAAACATTTTGACCTCTGAGCGGATTTCATCCTTGAGACCACTGATAAAACAACTCCTGTAGAATTCATCAGACAATCCTTCTGTGTGATTGGCTAGTTTCTCAAATTTCGTCTGATACTCTCTCACTGTGCCAGTTTGGTGAAGTTTAGTGAGTTCTCCTGTGAAGTTGTCAAAAGCACTAGGACCAAATCGTGGCAAAATGAGTTGGCAAAAATCTGTCCAATTTGGCTCGGGATGAGCTTTAATGTACCAACGGTACCATTGAAGGGCTTCCTGTTCCAAATGAAAGGATGCAAGTGGAACTTTCTAAACATCAAAAGTATTATGCAGATTGAAATTTTATTTTATTTTTTATTTTTTTTTTTTTTTTTTTTTTTTTTTTTTTTTTTTTTTTTTTTTTTTTTTTTTTTTTTTTTTTTTTTTTTTTTTTTTTTTTTTCAGACTAGAGCGGCTACGGCTCGGAAGGAATCTAGAACAACACCGAACGGCTGGATCTGGAACGGCTTGCAAAATGGATCTGAAACGACGCAGCAGTGATCGACGATAGTTCAGTTGAAAGTAGATATGGACCCCAGGTATGTGCGGCTTCCTAACAGTTCAGGGTTTTCACTCGGCCACCAATGCTGTCTGACGGCTTGCGTATTGGAGCAGTACCTCTCACTCCACGGCTCAGGTAAAACTGATAACCGCTTTGCCACAAACGACAGCTCTTGGTTTACCTCACGGGTGGGAACTGGTCAATCAGGTAGGGGTCGTTGCCCTTTTCGCTTGGCAGGTCCTCTCAATGGCCAGCTACTTCGGGGTTCCTGTGGTACTCCTCACAATGATTTTTAGGGCTTATGCCCAAGTACTTCCCACAGTTAAGTGGATAGGGATTATTCCCAGATCCGAACCTGCAACAGAAAAAATTTGAGCAGAAATTCCACCCAATGTTCAAAAAATGGATCTATATTGCTCAGAATCGCTATTATAGCATGTTTCCGGAACTGGAACAACCACTCTGCTTCTACCCATGAAAGCAGAATATAAATCTGGGCACTCGGTTAAAATATTTTCTCGCCGCAATTTCCGCGGCCGTCACCGAAATTCTGAAAGATTGCTGATTTTAAATCCGCGATATCTCCACTTTTAGAACTCCAAATGAGATGATTTTTTTTTTGAAACTGCGTATTTTTGAAAGAAGAATTCAGATATGCAATTTCTTTCTTCTGATTTTGTGTAGAAAGTTTTAGAAATTGATCTGAAAGTCGCCTCCCAAAAAAAGAAAAAAAATTCCCACTTGTGCCAAGGAAAGTGCTCTGATACCAGATGTGATGTACCTGCAATAATTAATTAATGCAAATACACGAGATATAGAAATAATAGAACAGAATCGCTTTTATATTGATCACGGGCCACTTCGAGGGGGCAACCTCCTTTGAGCAAGCTCAATACAATTAACTTCACGGTGCCTTCAATGACCTCAACACACACTTATATACTAAGTCTATGCCCAATACTATGAGTCAAAACCATGGGACATATAATACTACGGGACGACTTACAAAGCATATGCGTCCAATACTATGGGTCAATACTATGGGCTAATATAAACTATGGATCAACAAATACTACGGGACGACTTACAAAGCATATGCGTCCAACAACAATATACTAACATAGTAAAGAGAATGGTTGACATAGGTTCCTAACACCGTATATAGAAATACTGGATCTCTATGTGCTTTGACTTATCATGGAGTATTGGATTCTTTGTCATCTTGATACAACTTTGGTTGTCACACAGGATCACGGTGGGGTCCATCTCTAAGTCAAACAATCCTGATAACAAATTCCAAAGCCATACTGCTTCACAACTAGTAAAGCAAGCAGCTATATATTCCTCTTCAGCTATGCTAAGAGCCACACTAGATTGCTTCCTACTAAACCATGAGATCATGGCAGATCCCAGACAATAACATCCACCCGATGTACTCTTCTTGTCTGATGCACTTCCCACCCAATCAACATCTGTGTAGCCATACAATCTGAAGTCATGATCTCCATGATAACATAGTCCAAAATCTATCGTACCCTTTAGGTACCTCATCACATGCTTTGCAGCTATCAGGTGAACTCATCTAGGTTCCACTAGATACTAACTTAGTGTGTTCACCGCAAAGCATATATCTGGCCTGGTATTCGTCAGATATATTAATGACCCAATAATCTATCTGTACAGAGTCACATCCACTAACTCTGAAGAGTCATCAACTAACAACTTCAAGTTGGAATCCATGGGAGTGGCCATGGATTTACATTCCAACATATCGAATCTTTTCAAGATTCCCATGGCATACTTACCCTAGTTGAGAAAGATTCCATCTTGGCCTTGCCACACTTCCAGACCTAGGAAGTAGTACATCAATCTGAGATCTTTCATCTCAAACTCTGATGAGAGCTTCTTCCTGCACTCGATAATCTGTTTCTCATTTCCGGTCAGAAATAGATCATCCATATATAGCAACAATATGACAAGTTCATCATCCATAACTTTGAGATAAAGATTAGGATCATCTTTACTTTTGGTAAAGCCCAAGCTTGTCAAGAAACTGTCAATTCTTCCATACCAAGCTCTCGGAGCTTGCTTCAACCCATACAAAGCCTTCTTCAGTTTGCACACATGGGTTCTTCCATCTTCCACCTCGAATCCTTGTGGTTGTTCTATGTACACTTCTTCCTCAATCACACCATTCAGGAAGGCTGTCTTTACATCCATCTAGTGTAATTCCCATTTCATAATGGATGCAAGTGCCATGATGGTTCGAATGGAAGTGTACCTTGCAACTGGTGCAAATGTCTCTTCATAGTCAATTCCCTCTTTTTGAGAGATGCCTCTGGCCACAAACCTTGCCTTATATTTTTCAATGCTACCATCCGCAGCATGCTTTATTTTGTATATCCATTTGGAGGATACCACACTTTTGTCCTTTGACTTGGGAATTATATCCCAAGCATTATTCTTCATTATTGACTGGTACTCCTCAGTCATTGCCTCTACCCACTCTTTCTTATGAACTGCCTCTTCATAACTAGTAGGTTCTTGGTCTACAAGATCACACATCAAAGCCATATAGTTGGAGAAAGGCTTTGGTTTCTTGCTCACTCTAGTGGAGCCTTTAGGAGCTCCATACTTTTCTGCTCCTAGTATAATATCTCTTGCCCATGTTGGCTTTCTCTTTCTTGATATGTTCATGGTAGGGGGTTCTTGAGGTTCTATAATGTCATGTTCTTTAGGTGTTACATCTTCAGGAATGGGTACAGCCTCTAAAATTTTGGGAGGTGCATCTTCTTCATATACTTCTTCATTTTGGCACTTCCTAGATCTCTTGAGAGCCACTTCTTCATCAAATGTAACATCCCTACTTATTTCCCTATGATGAAAACCTAGGATGTAAATTCAGAATGCTTTGGATGCTTCACAATATCCAACAGATATTCCCTTCTTCCCAGAAGGATCCATCTTGCTCCTCTTTTCTTTTGGAATGTGAATGTATATTGGGCATCCAAATATCTTGAGGTGACTTACCTCAGGTCTCTTTCCTGTGAACACTTCTTCTGGGGTCTTGAAATCAAGAGCACTATGAGATAGTCTATTTTGCACATAGACTGTTGTCCTAGCTGCTTCATCCCATAGATACATAGGTAGGTCTTGATCATGTATCATTGTCTTCACAGCTTCCATGATGGTTCTATTATTTCTTTCCGCAATACCATTTTGTTGAGGATTGTAGGGAGTGGTTAGCTCCCTCTTGATTCCAGCTTCCTTACAGAAATCTTCAAAGTCCTTTGAAGTATATTCTCCACCATTATCTCTCCTGAGTATTTTGATTTTCTTTTCTGAATGATTCTCTATCAAGGCTTTGAACTCCTTGAACTTTCCAAAGACTTCATTCTCTCCTTTTAGAAAGTATATCCAAGTCTTCCTTGAATAGTCATCAATAAATGTAAGATAGTATTCATATCCACTCAAAGATATGAAGGGCGTTGGTCCACATACATCTGAATGAATTAATTCCAAGGTACTCTTAGTCTTTGTTTCACTCTTTGGAAATGGGTTCTTGATATTCTTCCCTTTTGCACATCCTTTGCATGTGCCATCATGATCAATCTTTAAGTCCAGTAGTCCTATAACTACCTTGCTTACATGAGGTAGTGCTTTGTAGTTAATGTGAGCAAGCCTCCTATAGCATAGCTCATTTGGGCTAGTGGCTTCATCTACAAGGGCAGCTTCTGGATGTCCCTTGAGTTTGTATAGACCTCCTTCCTCTTCACCAATAACAGTTACATCCTCAATTGATTTTCCTTTGGACCACATGAGTAATTTCCCCATCTATGAATGCAAACCTATAGCCTTTCTTGTCTAAAGTTGAGATAGAGAGTAAGTTCTTCTTCAAACCTGGTACATATAAGATCTCCTTCATCTTCAATGGGGTTCCAGAATCAAGTTTGTAACTTGCTTCACCAACTCCCTTGATGGGATATTGATAGTCATCTCCTAGGGATACCTTCTATGGAGAGGTCTTCTCTTCAAGTTTTGAAAGAGTCTTCTTTTGACCTATCATGTGCTTTGAAGCACCACTATCAATGAGCCATGTATCTTCTCCAGGTGTTACTGCCCCAAAGAGTGAAGAGAATAGAACATACTCTTCTGCATCTTCTTCTTCATCTACTTTAGATCTTTTCTTTTGAGGCCTTTCCTCCTCTTCTTCTTCACTATCATCTTCTACTAGATGTGCTTGATGTCTTTTGTGGTGAAAGCCCTTTTTCTTCTTTATAGTACAATATTTAGCAATGTGTCCTATTTTGTGACAAGTAAAACATTGGAATGAGGAGTAATCTCTTCTTTGATTGGTTCCTCTTTTCTTTTGAAACCTTTGTAGAGGTTGAGACTCCTTGTGACTATTCTTCTTGAAGTGGGATTGATTCCTTCTTCTCTTGGTGTGGGTGGCCAAGTCTTGGTCATCTTCTTTGAGCAAGGCTTCTCTGTTGGAAACCCTAGCTTCTTCTTGAATGCAATCCTCCCATACCACATCAAACTTTATACTTTTTTTTCTTGCACACATAGTTTGGATGAATGAATCCCAAGATCTAGTGAGACCATTTAGAACAATCATGACTAGTTCATCTTCATCAATGGTATCTCCAATAGCATCTAGTTGTTCCTTGAACTAGGAAACCCTTAAGAAATAGTCTTGAACAGATTCTCCTTTATTCATCTTGGTGCTCTTCAATTGAGCTCTCAGGTTCATCTTCCTATTGATGTTATTTCCCTCATACATTCTGGAAAGGGAATCATACATTTCCTTTGTAGTCTTCTTGGATGCTACTTGGGGAATCAAGTGGTCTTTGATAGAATCAGCAATGATTCTCTTTTCCCTAATCAAGTCCTTCCTCTACTTCTCTTTGGCTTCATCCTCCTCAGGTTCTGCAACCTCATCTTTGATATATTGGGCAAGATCATTCTCTTCAAGAATGAGACCGATCCTATATTTCCATGCCCCAAAATTATCTATACCCTATAACTTGTCTTCAAGCTTAGTGCTTGGAGCCATCTTAACCAGGGGGTCACAGATATTGAAGTTTCTCAAGAGATAGAATAACACTTACCAGGAGATGAGCTTGATTGAATTGAGAATACTAGTGTGTTCTCCTTCTGGAAACTTCAACTTTTCACCTTCTGGATCTGCAACAAAATTTATGGTTTTCTGGTCTTCACTTTTTTGGTTTACTGGTGCACAAGTTTGCATCTTTTCTGGTTCACTAGTGCACAGGTGCACACTTTTCTCGTTTACTGGTTTTCTACAATTCTGGTCCAAAACCAAAACTAGGGTTTGAATTTTCTGAATTTCTACCCACTCAAAAAGTTTAATCTAGGGCTCAAAACTTTGATTTTGAGGAGGGCTACCCAGCCATGCAATCAGATTCCAAAAATTTCAACTTTTGCAGAAACCCTAATTTTTACCAGAGGAGGAGAGAGAGGTATTTTCGCCTTGTGAAAGATGTCCTATTCAGGCTAGATTTGATACCATGGTACATTTAGCCTAATTTCACAAGCAAGATCACTGAAAGAAACACAATCACAAGATAGACAAAGATTTATCTTGGGAAACCCTCATGGGGTAGAAAACCCAGCAAATCTTTCCTCAATATAGATAATCAACCCAATACAAGATGTAGTCGCCAACAAGAGATCCTTATCCTCCTATGCAGATCTCTCTCTCTCTCTTATGTGCCAATCACATGTGAGTGAATGAATGAGATAAATGAAGAACACACCTCGTCTATTTATACTCATGTTCTAACTGAATTTTCACCATAATGGGGCCAACCTCTCCTAAGAGAATCTAATAACCCCTAAACAGCTAACTCAGGGCCGACCTCACATGGGAGATCTAATAACCCTGGTTACCACACTTTCTCATAGAAATAAACATCTCCGGATATACAGTAGGGTCTCCTCGGAGTAATGGAACATCTCTAGAATAATAAAGTACAAATATAATATTCTTAGAAGTTACAATATTTCAACAATCTTCTTCGTCATTATCTTCATCATCATCATCATCATCATCATCATCATCACCATCACCATCACCATCACCATCACCATCATCAACAACATCTCCATCATCATCACCATCATCATCATCATCACCATCATCATCAAAATTATCATCCTCCTCCTCCTCCTCCTCCTCATCATCATCATCACCATCACCATCACCATGGTCATCTCCATCGTCATCATCATCTTCTTCACCAATCATCATTATCATCTTCATCACCATCTCCATCACCATCATCATCAACATATTCATCATCATCACCATCATCATCATCAACAACATCTTCATCATCATTGTCGTCTCCCCCTTCCTCATAAACATCTCCATCATCATCATCTTCATCATCATCATCATCATCATTGTCATCTCCCACTTCTTCATCAACATCTCCATCATCATCATCTTCTTCATTATCATCATCATCATCATCTTCATCACCATCACCATCATCATCAACGTCTTCATCATCATCACCATCATCATCATCCTCAACATCTTCATCATCATTGTCATCTCTAGGTTCATCATCATCATCTTCACCATCATCATCATCTTCACCATCATCATCTTCATCACCATCGCCATCACCATCATCATCAACATCTTCATCATCACCATCATCATCATCATAATCAACAACAACAACATCTCCACCATCATCATCATCATCATCATCATCATCATCTTATATCCTCCTCTTCATGATGATTGACATCTCCCACTTCCCCATCAACATCTCCATCATCGTCATCTTCTTCATCACCATCATCATCATCCTCATCACCCTCATCACCCTCATCATCATATTCAACATCTTCACTGTCATCACCATCATCTTCATCTTCATCAACATCATCATCTTTATCATCTTCGTCTGCATCATGATCATCTTCATTGTCATCACCCTCCTCCTCAGCATCATCTTGTGCACTTATGCACTTATGGATTAACGTTTAGAAGAGGGTCTAAAGGCCTTTATGGGTGAGGGATAAAGGCATAGAGGGTTAGTGATTAAGGGAGAAGAAGGGATAGAGTGATATAGGGAGGGATAATGACGAAGATAAAGAGAAGGTGGAGAGATGGAGAGTGGGGTGGTAGGGACATGGCTGGAGTAAGGGAGAGCAAGAAACATGAACGGAGGGATGTAGATAGAATGAGGGAGAGATATTTAGAAAGAGATAGGGGGTATCTAGGGTTTATTGGGAGAGAGTTAGGGGAGTATTAAACCATACAAAACATTTGTCCCACACTAAAAATATTTGTTTTGTATGTAACCATACAAAACATTTGTTTTATTTTGATTTTATTCATTGCCCTAGCTGTGAACCTAACCTATTTATTGTGCTTAACCATATAGCGTACCTGTTTTTATTCTCCATATCGTGTGCTCATTTTATCTTTATATAACGCGTGCGCGTTTTGTAACTCTATAAACAGTGGACTGTTCCTGTCCGAGAGCAACTCTACTCTGTCCAAGCAAAAACAACAAATCCCATGATTTTTATGAACAACACGAGCACGCTATTGGAAACATTCACAATTTACACCATCTCCATCATTATTTTTGTTATGCAGGTGCAACATTGAGGACATCTCATGGTTGCTCAGTGTGGTGTTGGGTTGTATGGCCATATTTGAAGAAGATAATCAGCAAGCTTGAAGAATCTCCAATTGAATAACACCAAAGATAAGGTCCTTGAAAGATTCATTTTTCCTATATTTGAGGAGCACACAAGATAATATATCAAGCTTCAAGACCATTTCATGGTGATGGTGGATATACACAATTGTACAATTGAATCAAAGAGCCCAAGCAATTTATGACTTAAATTTCACTTGCTTATTATTGAAGAGCACGAAAGGTAAATTTTCTCATTCATCATTGTTTTGATGAGAAAGATGAACATTTGAGAAGGAAGTTTGAAGCACCTTGAAGGATGTATAGTTCTAGAAAGCACTAAAGGTTTCAAAGCTTTTAATTGAGGAGCAACAAAAACAAACTATATTGAATTGATCATTGTGGTGATGGGGAATGCATGTAACCGAGGAAGAAAATCAGCAAGGAAGAAGAGACCTCAAGAATTCATTGAAGAAGAGAAGGAAAACAAAAGAATAGACATGATGAATCAGAGGCTTTCTTTGGAAACTAATCCAAATCCAATTATAGAGGATACCACGGTTCATACTATTAATCCATGACAAGAAAAAAGGAAGCATTCACTAGAGGGACCTTCAATTTCCATGATAGTTGTTGAACAAGCACCACATGGAAGTAATCAAGAAGCAAAACGTAGGTTCTCATTATGGGATGTTTCAATTCCCACTTCAAGTCAATGTGATAAGTTACCATCTCAAGATGAAGCTCATGAATAAACACAAAATTTGTTATCCGGATGTAGTTATTGTAATGTCCCCAGCTTGACCCTATTGCATTAATATTGTAAATGATGTAAATATTGTTATTTAATCATGGTGAGGAGCTCAAGGCCAAGGCCCCGCCATTGATTTATCGTTCTATGTATCGGCAATTAGAATAGATGCATAGAGTTCTTGTGCTAGCGGTGCACAATGTAAAATCGGACATCATGTAAATATGCAATTTTAATGAAAAACCCACAACCAGCTGCGCAATGCAACAACGAGATGGGGGCATGATCTTTACAAGGAATAGGGAGGGAAAATAACTGAACCCTTGAGCCAATGGTTTTAATCCATGTGTCAATGAGAAATCCCATGAACTCTCAACTACCCATTTTTGGGTTATGGACCAATCATTTAATCCTTCCAATAATGGGTTGAGATAATTAATACCTTGGGATGGGAGAGGTATGGCTGTCCATTTTCGTGTATGGGCAAGACAGCAACCTGGGAAATCGGGTTTTGGTTTGCTGGGCAAGAAAACCCCCACGAAATTGGCCCAAAAGCCATTCCTCACCCATGGCATTCATTCTCTCGCGCAGGTAGAAACGACGGGGAGTTACAGTCACGTTTTTCATAAAAAACGTAGGGTTCTCCTTGCCCCAAAACTCGTTTTTGGTTTTGGATAGTAGCTGGGAAGGAGGGGTTGCGATTTGGGACTGTATGGAGTTCATTTTGCCTCCGAATTACCATGGGCGTTTTTCCTAAAAACGTTTTCTGCTACCCGGGGTTTTCCCCAAACCTCCATTGCTCGTTTTTAACCTTCCCACGTTTTTCTAAAGCTTAGGGGGATCATTATCATGCCGGTCACTGTACAAAAGATTCCCCTCACACCCAACACTTATGCCCTTGCTGTTATATGCATCCATCTGCTAGCCACCTCAGAAACCCAATTGCTGGTTGGTATGGCTGATTCTGGTGTATCTATGGCTATGTGAGACCCTGTTGTTCCCTAGTTCCTTGTGGAGATCATGCCCAGCTCGGGGGTGGCAGTGGTGCTGAGAGATTAAGGAGCACACTGGCCTATGGTTGGGTGGAACGTTGCAGAAGCGTAGCTGGTTGTTTGGGACTACTTCATTAAGATAAGTATTCTAGCGTGCTATCCTTCAATTGTTTAATTGAGGAATATCTTGAATGTATGGTGAACGAGTATTCAAAATTTACTTCCGTTGTGTTCATTAAAAAAATTTATGCATCTTCATATGCCTGTTATAATAGCTGAATGCTTATGAATAAGATCATGGGGCTAGATGCCCAGTTGTAGCACAATGATCCTCTCTATCAGGCTGGTATGATAGGAGGGGACATTACAGTTATACAAGTGATGAAGTCAAAGAGGCGTTGGACATGGAGCCTACTGTTGAAGAAGAAAATGTTATCCGAACCATCGATGAGGATGTTGGACTTCCACCATCCAACTACCAGGAAGAGAATGAAGGACACCAAGATACTACTGAAATGTTAGAGTGTCTTGGTGATGCGCTACATGGTAGAATTCCAACCCCCTTACCTCCATTATCAAGCACACATCGAAGAATGCCGAAGCGTATACAAGTTGATGAAAGTCTCCTCAATTCCATTGAAGGTACGCTATCTAAACATAGTATTGCTTATCAAACTCAACAGATACTTGATAAATATTTTGTTTCTAAATGTGATGGAGATAAATGTAGATTATTTTTATCATTTTTAAAATCTAGGAGCATGAATGTTGTTAGGAAAAATTTAGGGATAAATATGATAAAGAATTATGAACCAAGTTCTCATATAGTTAAAATCTTAGTAGATGCATTTGGTAAAATTTGTAAGAACACTCGTTCAAAGGACCGCAATGCGGCTCGTTGTGTGTTGTCACAAGCAATTGTAAATAAGAACACCATGGTCCTTCGTTTTCTCAGGCCTACATCTCAGCTAGTTAATTTGAATGTAAAAACACTCCATAGGTATTCTATTAGAAGAGAACATATTGACACAACCGATCAGACAGATTTTTGGGCCTTTATTGGTCGGCTGCCACGTCGTGACATGAAGCTAGTTGATGTAGTAAAGGGACTAGTGCAGAGTTTTTGGCATGATCACACAAGGCCTTCTTCAAACCGAAAGGATGTACTAAAACTGAGAAGGGGTTTAAAGGATCGTGAACCACATATTAAGCATCTTCTTGATATAACACAAACAGAACTATACAAGAAATTTAGGAATGAACATAGACAATTGAACTTGGGGCAAAGATCTTTTGAGAAATGTAAGCCATGGTATGTTAAAATAAATACTCTTTGTAACACTTGTTGTTGTAGATACCATGTAGAATATGAATATTACTATGAAACATTTTTGTACATTCGTCGTGTGTTGCATACTAACCATGTGTAAGATTTCTCCCTGACAATACCACCGACTTCATCAAGAGAATTCATTCGTAGCATCATGTGCAATAGGCCTGAGGGGAAAACATACTATGCAAAATCTTGTTTGGATGGAACAAGCTCCAACTATGTTGGAATGGAATTATTGAGCCAATGTATGCACGAGAGTGGAGACAGTGAATTTGGGAAAATGGTTGTAGACATGAAAAGTTTCAAATATATCAGCTATGAAATAGTCCCAGGGAAAGAAAGCAAAAAAATACAATTGGTGACATCTCAGGTATGCATTTATATCTATAAAATTATGTTTGAACAGTTACATTTCAATCCTTGCTTACAAAAAAAACTGACATTGAGATCATTTTGTGTCACCAGGTACCAGTTAGTGACTTCGTCAAGGAATTTATTGAAAAGACACATGATTATGTTCAACATGTCCACTTGGCATGATGGTAGGATGAAAAGTTTAGAATATGCAGAGATACATTTCCCCATGGTACTATACTTTCAGTTGTTGATTTTGCCGAGAACTACACTCTGCAAGCTCAAAATGAGATCCAAAGTCAGTATTATCACTCTATGCAGGTTTCCTTGATGGTCTATATCACATATAGGCATGGCCCAAATAGCACTGAAGAGAAAATAGCAATTCTGAAGGAATATCACTTGTACATAAGTGATGATAGGTTCCACGACTTCCACTATGTACGTCATTGCTTCATCATGTTCTATGATCACTTGAAGGGAAGGAACATACAGATGGATCGACACTCGATTTCGTCTGATGGATGTGCTAGTGAGTTAAAAAATGCATGCATATTTCAATGGTTGTGTTCATTGAATAAAAACTACAAAGTGCCACATATTTGGAACTATTTTTAGACTAGGCATGGTAAAGGAGAGCATGATGGAGCCGGAGCATGTGTCAAAACAACCCTACGAAGAGAGGAATTGAAAGTATCTATAGAATCTACTATTCTAAATGCTCAATCTATAGTCAGGTGGTGCACGTCAGTAATGGGAGAGGAATCAACTATGCAAGTAGAATCCACAAGAAAGAGACATGTGGAGAGATTGTTTTGGGAGGTGGTAGACATAGATCATTCACATGCATGGGAATGCAAGACTGTTCCTGGTACTCGTGGCTTTCATTCGGTTCGAAGCTCTGATAACCTAGTATTTGAAATTTGGACCAGAAAACTCGCTTGTTTTTTCCCTCCTTGTTGTGATGGTGACTGGGATGGGTGCGAATCATTGGATTGGGTTGATGGATGGGATCGCATATCACTTCCACTTGATCAACGTGAAATTGTTGATTTAACTCCATTGGAAAAAGACCAATCATCTATTTCTACAGATTTTGATCATGTCTCAGACCTTGTACAACCTGGTATGATGCATTTCCTTAACATTTTTTTGTTTATTTACGTAGTCTTCAAATGCACATTAATGGCCTTGTATCGCATGAAAAATATTTTGATCATATACCTACAATCATATTATGCAGGGCACATATACGCAGTGGTTTCCTCAAAAGATAGTGAATGGGGTGGTGATTACTGGTTGGCATGCTGTATAGATGGAAATCAAACCCTCATTATGTCCATGACTGACGATGAAAACAACAACTTCCCAACCAGGTCTATGGTTGTAAAAGGTGAATACTTGACAAAGGAAAACAATGCAAGAAATAAGGGTGGATATGTTTGCAGGGATTACAAACTAGGTGCAAGTGTGTATCACTTTACCAACTTAATCATTGGTACAAACCTCCAGGTACGAACAATGCCTAGCCGAAATTCATCGAAGGTATGCTACTTCTTACCGGATACAAGGAACGAGAGACTAATGGAGACAATCAGTATAAGAGATGATCCGGAGGGCTTGGTTGTATGATAATAGGTGGGATCTAAGATGATGAGGTATGTTACATACTTTTAATACTATACTATTTATACTATTTGTAATTGAATATTGATATATGCTCAATTTTCTCATGTATGTTGTTTATGAATATGTCAATTTTGTGTTCTTGATATGCCAAATTTATGTTTACGTTGTTTATAAATATGCCAAAAGTTATCTTGTATGTCGAGTTTATGAATATGCCATTTTTTACATATGATCAATAAACCCTAAGATTATGGGATTGGGTAGATTAGATGAAACTTTCCTTGGGTGCTCTAACGCTAATTTGTTTGATTGAATACACATGTGTTTTGTAATGGGATCATTACATAGCTAATCTGGATTGTTTATGTGGATGGAGACACCTATCAACCATTGATGCCTAGAGCTCTACACACACGATGATTATCCCTAACCCAAACAACTCTTATATTATGTTGGTTATTGGCTTCAGCCAATAAAATTATATTTAACAATACAAATATTCATAGATTTGGTTCCCCATACTCAATGCTCACCCAAATCTAGCTAGATTTTGGGTCTTTGCCCTTATCCAAGCATCGTGTCATGAACATAGGGTTTCCACTAATATATTCTAACTAGATACTAGAATCTCCTTGAGAAAATTTGATGGACAAATGCATAAAGATCTTCTAAACTCTTAGATATGTATCCTAACCATTTATTTTAAAACATGCTCATTTATGGTTGAAGATTGATGTTTGATTCCTATAGGTAACCACTTAGATACATCATCTTCATCATCATCATCATCTTCTTCATCATCATCATCTTCTTCATAATCATCATCATCATCTTCATCACCCTCACCATCATCATCAATGTCTTCATCATCATCACCATATTCATCATCATTGTCATCTCTAGGTTCCTCATCAATGCTATCTGTAAGTGCCCGATGGAGGATTTTGCAAAGTTGACCCCCGTGTGAAAAAATTGCACACTCCCTCATTGAGCGAAACCCTAGTTTCCAAGATGGAACTGCAAGGTGACACCTGGGCCATGGGACCAGAGGGTAGGGGCACCCCTAGCACTATTCGGACGTCTTGAATCCAACGGAGTCGATGGTTTGTCGATCGGAGCCATGGTCGTCATTCTATGGCTCGTTCTATCTCGCATCTAAAAGGCCTTCACGGACACCTGCTGGATACCTGTCGGGGGCATAGAATTCCAACCGTGTAGCAAAACCTAGTTTTGAGGAGTCTTGCAAGTGTATGTAGGGAGGTTCCGCCTGGGAACACTAACTGTAAGTGCCCAGTGGAGGATTTTGCAAAGTTGACCCCATGTGCAAAAATTTCACACTCCCTCACTGAGCAAAACCCTAGTTTCCAAGATGGACCTGCAAGGTGAGACCTGGGCCACAGGACTGGAGGGGAGGAACACCCCTAGCACTATCCAAACATCCTGAATCCAATGGATTCGACGGTTCATCGATCGGAGCCACGGTCATCATTCTATGGCTCGTTCCGTCTCGCATCCAAAAGGCCTTTAGGGACACCTGTTGGATACTTGTCGGGGGCATAGAATTCCAAGCATGTAACAAAATCAGGTTCCGGGGATTCCTACAAGTGTGTCTAGGAAGGTTCCAGCCGAGAATGCTAGCCATACGTGCCCGGTGGATGATTTTTCAAATTTGACTCCTGTGTGCAAAAATTGCACACTCCCTTACTGAGCAAAACCCTAGTTTCCAAGATGGACCTATAAGGTGACACCTAGGCCATGGGATCAGAGGAGAGGGGAACCCCTAGCACTATCCCGATGTCCTGAATCCAATGGAGTTGTCATTTTATGGATCTAAGACACGACAATCATTCTATGGTGCGTTCTGTCTCGCTTCCAAAAGGCCTTCAGGGACAACTGTTGGATACGTACCGGGGGCATAGAATTCCAACCCTGCAACAAAACTGGGTTCCGGGGAGTCCTGCAAGTGTGTCTAGGAAGATTCCAACTAGGAACACTAGCCATAAGTTCCCGGTGGATGATTTTGCAAATTTGACCCCCGTGTGCAAATATTGCACACTCCCTTACTGAGCAAAACCCTAGTTTCGTAGATTAACCAACAACTATTGCATTGGATAGCTTCACCGACTCCATTAAAATTCAATTGGACATGACATGAATGATTTAAATTCAACACCTTAGCTAGCTTCATTTCATTCAATGATGGGCCCAATTTGACAGGAGCATGGGAACCCGGACTCCATTAAAATTCAATTGGACATGACATGAATAATTAAAATTCCAGCCAGGAACACTAGCAAAAAGTGCCTGGTGGACAATTTTGCAAAGTTGACCACCGTGTGCAAAAAATACACACTCCCTTACTGAGCATCTGGTACGTTGATGCTTTAAATGATGAACTCTTTCCTTTATGGCATTGTAGGGGTGCTTACCCTGCATTTAACGATGGCATTAATTAGTTAATGGCTTCCTTGTTCGGAGCGTAGAGAAAAACCTCGTCACATTACAAAATCCTTGCAGCATCATATAAATTAATAGGGGAGGCTTCCAATATGATCTTAATTTATGAGAAGCTTCCACATAGCAATAATTTGCATAGCTGGGCATTTTTCTCTAATATTAGTTATTATTTTTATCTAATATTAGAGAAAAATTCCTAGCTATGCAAATACAAACGATTTCCCCCTCTTCACCTTTTTCTCTTGGAGTTTATGTTAGGTTCTCTCAGTCTGCACTTGCCAGTTAGCCCGACATGAATTATGGTCACTGGATAATCTGTTGATGAATTATGGTCACTGGATAATCTGTTGCAGGTAAGAGTTATACCTAAACTGCTTACTTTGGTTTTAGAACCGGTGCATGGTTTTAGAACTGGATCAAACTTTTATGGCCTACCCACCTGAAATTTTTAACCATTGAAACTAGCCCAATAGAGTCATAGGGGTATTATTTCTCAAATTCATTTAAGTGGGTTGAGTGGAGTATTTCGGTCTTTTTGGGACCCGGACCAACCAGTTGGTCGATCCTGCTTACACATCATCGATATCTCAGTCCAAAATTTATGTGATTTTAAACAGAGGAGCATGAGCGCCTTTGAACTAGGAAGAGGTAAAATGAGCTAGGTTGAGGACAATAAATGTTGTATTTTTTCACACAATCTAACAGAAAATGGCCACAGAATTGGGCGGGATAATTCCCTCCAAACAATGGCCAGCACAAATCTACAAAACGGGGTTAAGGGAGGGATTTTTTTTTTAAAACAAGTAATAATATTCACTTTATACAGAGTATACATTATTGCTACGTGGAAGCTTCTCGTAAATTGAGATCATATTGGCAGCCTCAAAGCGAGAGGACAAGTTCATCAAAGTGACTTCATTCGTATATATTCTCGTAATGTACACATAGTCCATCCTCATCTTGATAAACAAGAGTTTTATGATAGCTTGAGTTTTTTGGGCATGGTTATCTCCCTGTATTCGGTTGTCTGATTGGTTGATAAGCTTGCCTAAAAATATGTACGTTGAACTTCTTTGTTTTATTGCTGAAAATTGGAAGGTATTTTCAAGTCACCTACAAAACGCTCCTTTCTTGAAATATGTAAGTTCTTCCAACAACATAGATTTGGATAGTGTATCAAATGTTGCCATAACCTGAAGAGCTTACTAGTCTTTGCAAGAATATTCCCCTAGTAGATGAAGGTGGGAAAATCATTAGGGTACGAGGCTCTCTAAAGTTTCTCCAGCCTGCATCCACGAGTAATTGGGCCAACTTAATGGGAAGGAATCCCTGGACTACCATGGGCTTTTCAACCCTTTCTGAAGGTTACCTTACACTACCATCTTGTGCAGGAGCTTTGATGTATTCAGTTAATGATTTAGTTTCATTATTTCGAAGACACCTTGATGTAGTAGATATTCCAGAGATATTTCCTCCGAATGCCAATATTTATGTTGTTTCCCATGCTTTGACAAAGGAGAATGCATTTCTTCTGTTGCAGTGGATCCAATATTTGAAAAAAAAATGGAAGATGCTGGATGCTTTTATACATAGTATATTGGAAGGCAAATGGATGAAACCATCCAGAGGCTTTGAATCTCCAAACATAACTTTCCTATTTGATTTCATTGGGGGATCTCCTCTCCTCTAAGAAGGTGCCATTCCCTTTATCTATCAGGCATTCTATGGAAAACCTATGCATGAATGGAGCCACGGTTTGGGTTCTATGAGAATTCTAGTCGGGCACCCCGGGGCCATTCAGGGACACTTGGAGGATTTTCTCTAGGGCCACGGAACCCAAAACAGTGAGCGGACTTGGATTCCATCGGATCCAATAGGTCCACGTGGCCATTGTGGACCTGTCCACGGTGGCCACGCACGCCCAGGGGCCTCCAGACGATAAATGGCCCCCTTGAGAGAAATTGGAATGGCCCTCATTGAGCAAAACCCTAGATCCAGAGATTGCTCGTTGGCACTGCTTCCGAGTCTCTGAGGGATGTTGTGGAGGGTCCCCTAGCTGAAACTCGGCATCCCAAACCCACCAAAATCAACGGATTCATGAACGGAGCCATAGTTTAGGTGCTACGGGAATTGTAGTCGGGTTGCAAGTCGCATGAAAATGTCGTTCAAGGACACTTGGTGACTTTCTGTCCAGGAGAAAAAAAACAAATGAAGTAGCAAGATTGCATGCCATTGGCTCCTACAAGTGTGTATGGGAAATGTTGACGTGGGAACACTGCCAACACTGGCTCAGTGGAGGGTTTTGCAGAGTTGACCCACCAATGCGAGATTCCATTGAAGGAAACTGAGCAAAACCCTAGTTTACGAAACCAATGCACAATGAAGTCATTGGGCCATGAGAACACGAGCGAGAGGGCCCCCTAGAGGTAATCACATGCCAGGAGACCAATGGATTTGATGGTTCGTCGGTCCGACCTCCAGTTTCCGAGTTATGTCGAGCTACAAGTTGCATGAAAATGTTGTTCATGGACACTTGGTGACTTTCCATTCGGGAGAAAAAAAAGAAATGGAGCAGCAAGATTGCGTGTCGTTGGATCCTGCAAGTGTGTATGGGCAATGCCGACACGGAAACACTGCCAACACTAGCTCGGTGGAGGGTTTTGCAGAGTTGACCCACCAATGCAAGATTGCATTGCCAGGAAACTGAGCAAAACCCTAGTTTACGAAATGAATGCACAATGAAGTCACTGGGCCATGAGAACATAAGGCAGAGGGCCCTCTAGATGTAATCGCACGCCATGAGACCAACGGAGTCGACGGTTCATCGGTCCGACCTTCGTTTTCCAAGTTATGTCAAGCTGCAAGTCGCATGAAAATGTTGTTCAGGGACACTTGGTGACTTTTCGTCCAGGAGCAAAAAAACAAACAGAGCAGCAATATTATGTGTCATTGGATCCTGCAAGTGTGTATGGGAAATGCCAATGCGGCAACACTTCCAACACTCACTCGATGGAGGGTTTTGCAGAGTTGACCCACCAATGGGAGATTGCATTGAAGGAAACTGAGCAAAACCCTAGTTTATGAAATGAATGCACAATGAAGTTATTGGGCCATGAGAAAACGAGGGAGAGGGCCCCCTAGAGGTAATCGCATCCCAGGAGACCAAGAGATTCGACAGTTCGTTGGTCTGACCTCCAGTTTCCGAGCTATGTCGAGCTGCAAGTCACATGAAAATGTCATTCAAGGACACTTGGTGACTTTCCGTCCAGGAGCAAAAAAACAAATGGAGCAGCAAGATTGCATGTCGTTGGCTCCTGTAAGTGTGTATGGGAAATGCCAACATGGGAAAACTACCAACACTGGCTCAGTGGAGAGTTTTGCAGAGTTGACCCACCAATGCGAGATTGCATTGAAGGAAACTGAGCAAAACCCTAGTTTACAAAATGAATGCACAATGAAGTCACTGGGCCATGAGAACACGAGGGAGAGGGCCCTCTAGAGGTAATCGCATGCTAGGAGACCAACGAAGTCAATGGTTCGTCTGTCTGACCTCCAATTTTTGAGTTATGTCGAACTGCAAGTCGCATTAAAATGTCGTTTAGGGACACTTGGTGACTTTCCGTCCGAGAGAAAAAAAAAGGAGCAGCAAGATTGCATGTCGTTGACTCCTGCAAGTGTGTATGGGCAATGCCAACATGGGAAAACTGCCTACATTGGCTCGATGAAGGGTTTTGCAGAGTTGACCCACCAATGCGAGATTGCATTGAAGGAAACTGAGCAAAACCCTAGTTTATGAAATGAATGCACAATGAAGTCACTAGTCCATGAGAACACGAGGGAGAGGGCCCCTTAGAGGTAATCGCACCCCAGGAGACCAACGGAGTCGATGGTTCGTCGATCCGACCACCGGTTTCTGAGCTATGTTGAGCTGCAAGTCACATGAAAATGTTGTTCAGGGACACTTGGTGACTTTCGGTCCTCCCAGCGTTTATATTTTTTAAGGCTTGTATAATTTGTTCTTGACAACTCACCTCTTATACCATGTTAAATTTTTGATACTTGATCTAGATAAATGCTTTATACCAATGATAACCATTAGTTCAATGCATAAATTTAACCATAAAACATTCACATAAATAATTTAACATGTAGGATCTAGTTAAGAATAAAAATGCACAAGAGACACAACATTTTATCCCGGGAAACCCTCATGGGGAAGAAAACCTAGCAACCTTTCTTAGAATAATTATATATTTAGAAAACAAGTACAATGAAACCATGAACAAACCCTAACCCTAAAGGGTTTTACCAAATGAAAAAACCTTAATGACACATGACAACAAGAGTTGTAATGTTCCCTTCCATCAATCCAGTGCAAGGGAGGGAAACATGGCTAACATACTAGGCTTAATTGGTAAACTCAACCCCATACATTACTAATAAATTCATAATAAATAAAAACTTGTGTGTGCAGGCTCATACTTCAAATAAACACAGCGGAAATAAAGATATTTGCAAGCACACAAACAATAATTCATCCTCATATCTAACACAGGCAGATCATGATTCAAAACCCAGCGATTTCAATTCCATTCCAATGCTATGCACAAACTTCATATCAATTCCATTAACATGAATAATTACCATTATGAATTAACACATTACAGAACACAAAATCCATATAATTTAAAACACAGAGAACACTTATCTTGAAGATGAAGTTGTCCAAACAACTGGCTATGTGAGAGCAACATTCCACCCAACCATAGATCTCTGTCCAGCCTGTATTATTTTAGCTGAGAGTTCACTGCTGAGCTGGGATGTGTATCCACTAAGGAGGAACTAGACAGTCTCACTCGCAGCCATGGATTCACTCGAATGGTCATGCTAAGCTAGCACACAAATGGGTTTATCAAGCATGCAATAAGAAAAGGAGAAGGATGCTAATCCAGTGAGCTCAATCGCAGAGCTACAGACATCTCAAGCTAAATTCAAGGAATCAATCCTTTGTTCAAACATTCACTCTTGGATTTCTCACAAATCTGTCGTCAAAGAACTGAATCCTGTCACTAGATTTCTGGGCTATCAAAACTGGGTTTTCCAATCGATTTCGGGGTAGATAATGCTCTCAAATTCGCCCCAAGGTTCATAACTATGGATCCACCATTGGATTTCACTGTCAAATACAAATTCTAGGCATTTTTGGCACTTCAAAACGTGGGTTCTTGCAATGTTGCGATTTCTGGTTTTGCTCACTGCTGGGAATTCATTTTTGGATGGAAAATGATGCTGGGTCCTTCCACACTGGAATGGGAATGAGAATGAAGTAACCCCCATGAGGTAGAGTGAATTGTGGTACAAGAAAATAGAGCCCATACTCTGCCATACGAATTTTCGGGCTGCCCATGCTCCATTAAAGCCATGGACTGAAATCTTCAACTACTTCTTACAAAAGAAATAAATGTCATCAAGGAAAGTCAAATGGGTTCTCACAATGACATTTGGCAGCATATGGTTCATCCCCACAGCCCCCTCATCACTCCCTAGTGGATACAGATGGCTCCTTCTCATTCGTTGCTCTAATAGCTAGTTTTGGTATTTTATTGCATGATGTTTATTTACATCATTTTTACAATATTCCATGGCTAAATAGCACATGGGTAATGTAATATCGAATACTTTCCTTTTAAATAAAATTCGAGCATTCACTAGTGGGGCCTTGGCCTTGAGCTCCACGCTAGGAAAACATACCTCACAGTATACAATATTTACATTAAAAGCTAATATATTCTAAGGGTAAAAAATGGGGTATTACAAGAGTAATTATATACATGAAGATGACCTCCAAGCCATAAGGATATCCAAGCATATCCTTCCCAACCAACAATAGAAGGCACTTTATTTCTCGAATCCCAAGGTAACGTTTGTTCCTTTCACCAATGTTGCTTTGAGCACTTGTATGTAGTTACTCATATGTAGTGTTGAATATAATTGTACAATCAAATATTGGGCGTTAATGAAATGTGTAGCATGTATTGCACTTAGTTTTATTAAATTACACTTGAACATTGACTTAACTTGTAATTTAATCATCCAAACTCACAAATTTTAATTAGAGCTATCCAATTAGTGTGCATGAGAGAGTTTGTTGAAACCCTGAAAAACATTGTATTGCACTTAGCTTGATTCAATTACACAAGCAAGAAATTTGACTTAACTTGTAATGATCATCCAAAATCACAATTTTTAATTAGATATCCAATTAGTGCAAGCATGTAGTGAGTTCATTGAAACCTTTAAATATAATAGTTTGTTCTTTTGACATAGAAAATTCATGAGTAATAGATAATCCACACAAATCAACACAATAGATTGACACAAGAACATGCGGAAACCGAAGAACAAATACAAAGTGAAATGTATCATTCATTTATAAGTGAAATGTCAATGTACATGTCTGCAAAAGTACATGTATCCAAAAGTACATATGTATCCAAAAGTACATGTATCCAATGAAGTCAATGTACATGTCTCCAAAAGTACATGCACAATTAAGTCAATGCACATGTCTCCAAAAGTGAATGTATCGAAAAGTACATATATATACAAAAGTATCCAAAAGAACATGTGTCCAAAACTATCGAAAACTATCCAAGCCACATGTGCATGTATCCAAATGTACATATATCCCATAAGACACATCAAAACTCAAGCATCCTCTTGTTCTTTCCCAATGTTGATCCTCTAGGCACATCTCTAGGATCAGTGTGCGTCTCTGGATCCTGCAAATTAAATATCAATTGTTAAATTCAACTGACTATGTACTAATACATTAGCTCAACAATTATCAACTTGTTCATGGAAAGTGCATGAAACACTTGGTCACTAAAGGACATCTCACCTCAACTGACAAAGGGGATTGCATTCATTGTGTAGCAGATGGAGCCATTGGTTGAACATCTAGGATTGTCGCAACCATGGTCGAACTAGGGGGGGCCAGGAACTGCTCCTGCTGGTGGTGGCTACAATCACAAAATGTTGAAATAGATAGACATGCATGAATAAACAATAGACAACAATAATAAACTATGTAAAGATCATGTTGAAATAGTTACATACCTATGTGTGATCAGTGGCCATTGAAGATGAAACACTGACTGTTGTATCAACCATCGATGCAAGGTTTTGAGTAGACAACTTAGGTTTCTGATGCAGTAAACATGCAATTAAAACATTAACAAAAACGATTTGTGCACTGGATTTCAAGTTAACCAACAAATATCATCGAAGGATATACATTACCATGGTTAATCCCATGGTCGTGGAAAGATGGAGTATTGCTAGGAGTAGGTTGCCTCACATACACACGACCCTTGTTCACGAATGGCCTAGTGGGAGATACAATTCCAGGCAATGGTCCAAATGTCTCGGTTGGTGCCTACAGTCAGCAAGTGTTCATGTAGTTAACATGCATGATTCAACAAATAGACATGTATTTAAAAAATGACATTTTTAATTGTTTACCTGGAGCCCAGATGTTTCCTCGGACGATACGACCATGGGTGATACCTCCACATTAGCTTTCCCTAGTGAAGGATCTACCATCTGCAAGTTTAATAATTGTAAATATTAGACCGTAGATAGCATTAGTGAACTAAAATGTAAAGTATGTGGAAATAAACAAATTAACAAGTATTAAAAAACTAAAATTTTAAAATGTTTACCTCGGTGTGACATACAGCAATGGGTGCTATATAAGACAGCCCTGCCAAATGGGTAGCATCATGAATCCCTCCACCAGCGATGAGATCAGTGGATGGAATGTCATGCCCCCCTGTAGAGTCTGGAACATCTGACTCTGGGGCATCGCTGCCGACATAAAGCATCAACTGCAAGTTCACAAAATTAAAATATTATCTCAAACTATATATATGTGTACAAAGACAAAAATAAATGAAGAATTTATTACAATTAACCATCTACATACCTCACTCAAAAACCCACTGACGCAAACATCTGAGGCAAGACCATAGCAGAGACGACCACACGATGTGTACTCGTGAGGCTCAATACTAGGTTGGGGATGTGCCGATGGTCCTGTACTAGTGGATGATCCTACACTACACAATGGTCCTGCATGGTGACAACCTGGTGTATGTACCACACCAGGGACAGATGTCCCTTCCTCACCCATATGCTTAACCATAGTGCCATGGCGAACAACCGCCCATGCCAAACTCAAAAATGCATCACGTGTCTGTGAAATAACACGATGTGAAGGTGGGACATCTGGCCTAGGCAACTGCCTGCGAGGTGCAAGGATAGGGAAATCTTGGTCTCGAAGCCTCACATTGGGTTGGTTTTGGGGAATCCCCCCACCGATCCCCTGAAACTGCAAGATATCAAAATAATTTACGTGTTTATGTAACACGAACTCTACATACATCTTTCGAAGGAAATAGAAGGGAATTTTCCTGTTGTTATGTGGTGGCATATCAAAAACTATGTATCATCTGTCCATCCAGTTATCAACAAATGGTTGAAACGTGCACCACTCAATGGAGATATGATGCCTGTTTGCATTTGGGATTTCCTGTGACTGAGGTCCCTAAACAATGCAAATATGAGCTCTTTGGATATTTTCAACTTTTTTATTGCATTGTAGTCTAGCCCATTAGCATATTCTTGTCTTTTTCTTCTCTATATGATGTAATATCATATAGTACATTGCTAAACTCTAAAATGACGTCAAAAATTGCAACCAAGGTTGATGCAAGTGAGCAGTGAATCCTGTCACCACCACTAAAAGCTGCACTAATGCCCCTCAAGCGGGAAAGCTCAATCAGTATCTCGACATTTGTGTCTATAGCCGCAACTGCAATAAAAACATCAATACGAAAATCATTAGAAACATATACATGGTATATAATGACGTCTCTTCAAAATTGAAAATGTATTAAATCAAACTCAAGTAAGCAATTTAATGGCATTCACTTACATACATTTAAAACTTAAAATTAAACATTTAACAATTAAAAGTAATTTTTTTTCAACTTCTTTCTAGAAGTTCAGGCACTTCTTAACCCTCATCGGTGACTTTTCCATGCAAACTTGGGTTTAAACTTCATAGAATTTAGGAGTGTTATTTTGACATGTTTTGGCCTTTACGTCCCTTCCAGAAAACAATATTTCCATCAACTTCATAAGCTAATATTAAATTTATTGATTTCAACATATTACGCCTTGTGGTTGGAGGGGAGGACAAAGTGGCATGGAATGAAATGGATATGTATGAGTTTGTCTTGCCAATATGATTACATATGTACTTGAGATGACTATCAATGATTAAGATGTTGAATAAACAACTAGAGATTGTGACTAGAATGACAATAACAACAATGTCAACTTAATAAGATATCACAAGTGGAATATGACAATGTTATCTTAGAATTATCACATGCATATTTATTAATTTGATCCAAGTATTATGATATGTGATTGATATGACAAGATGGTTGATTAGGAGGATGAAGATTAATTTGAGATAGAACAGCTAAATTTAAATGTCATAGTCCTAAGACTGTGACTACATTCAGTTAATGAATAAGTAAGAATAGGATATGACTTGTTAGGCTTAGAAAGATGGTTAAGGTAACACGCCCGGGGGCATGTCAGGTGGAAAAAATCAGACCCATGTCTTAAACATGGTATTTAAGAGGTATGGAAGTTTAGGATATATGTAGGGTTAGGACAAAATCCAAGGGAAGAAGGTCTGAGATAGGTAAGAATGTTAGAAGGGTTTTAGGATAGGTATCTAGGAGTAGTTACCAGGTCAGGGTCATAGGTCTTTCTGAGTGTAGATTAGGATTGTTGGATATGTAAACGATAGGGGCAAGGGACTATTAGGATATGTGAGGCAAGAAAAGGGGTGAAAATTAACTCGATCATGGTTGGAAACACTCTCACGACACACTCTAGGTAGTTCATGGGTGTTCACGATTTCCATTGTTCTAAAAACATGGAAACCAACCAAAAGTGACAATTTCTTGGAGAAAAATAGAGACAATTTCTCTCTGCAAAATCGATCTCTACATTGTATGGCAAGTTCAGAACATTAAATAAAAAACATAGTGATTTTCTATATGAAGTCTTTGAGTTGAATCGACGGTCCCTGAGCATTGAGTAGATTGATCGAGGGTCTGGATAGGGCAGGCCCGAGAGGCACTTTGTTAACGTGTTTTGGAATTTAGTTAAGGGTGCTTAACTAAGAGGCAATGTATAGCTACATACACTTGTGATGAAATTTTGATTATGTTCATGGACAAATGATTGTGATGAAATTTTGAGAAACCAAGTTACTATTTTTTTATGCATTTTTTCTATTCACGCTTGTGCATGCATTTTATCTTGTTATGGCCATTTCCGAGGAAAATTATTTAATTAGTATCATGGGAAATGGCCTTTGAGGGTTGGAAATTTGGGTTTAATGTGGATGGATACATTGTAGAAAGGGAGGAGTTCTATTTTTTTTTAATTTTTGTTTGGATTAGGAATTTTTGAGTTTTTGAAAAGGGATTCATTGTAATTATTCACTCATCTTGGTTGAGGGAGATGTGAATTTAATTAGAGATTGGGTTATTTCAAATTTTATAAATATTACAAACTTAGGTTGTTTTAAACTATAAAAAATGGTAATTTAGGTTAAGAAATGAGAAAAAAATGGTATGGGTGAATGAATTACCTGATCAGATGAAAATCTACTGGTGAATTTGCCTCCCCTCCAACGAAATCGAGCTCCTCCGATAATCTAGGGCACACGAACCGTCATCATCCAAGCTCGAATTCGCGTTTCTGATGTTTGAAATGTGTCGCGAGTGGTCGGGGGTGGTCGGGACTGTGTATTTAAATTGATTTAAGATTTACAAAACGTGTACGCGTTTTGTAACTACATAACGCATACATGTTTTGTAGTTCTATAGCGTGTACACATTGTAGTTACCTAATCTGCATGTCTAATGACATGTCAGGCTTGGGTTTTACCATTCCAAGTACTAAGTATCTGAAACACGTTATATTTTTATGTAACGTGAATGAGTTTTCAAAAACTAGGATTGCATCTAAAGTGACCCTCATCTTCTTGCACACACCCTTATCTACTAGGTATATATATATATATATTTCTTTCTTCCTTTCTTTTATGTGTTACTAATCAAATGCTTCGATTGTACATCTATTTGCTCATGAATGTATAATATGTATGAATTAGTATAAAGGCCTTATTTGAAAGAGTATTTAAGAAAAAAATTTAAATGACAACATGCCAAATTTTATGAGTAAAGCATACCATCTCTTTTTGTAAAATCAAAAGCCTAAATGTAAATAATAATTTTTTGATAAATAGCCAAGTAGAAAGGTAACAATTGTAGTAGTGTGACAATGATGATGATGATGATGATGATAATCACCACATGATGGGACTTTGTTGATAAAACCTTCTTAGTATTTGATGGATAGAATACTTCTTCCCTGGAAAACCATTTCCAAGGCCCTAAGACATGTAGATACTAAGTTCAAAACCATATAATGGCACTTCCATCCTCAATCACAAGACAATGATACCTCAAGAGGCCATGTGTAGTTGGTGGTGGTAACCTTCTTATCCCTAGATGATTATAATATTCCTTTAAGGCCCAAGTCTTAGGTCTCCTCCCTTGGCCATGTCCAATTCCCTAAGTCCCCAAGACTTGGATACATCTAGCACAATGGATACCCCTGTAAAGTCTTGTTTGGTGCTTTTAGACATTGTTCATGGCCTTGGATGTTGTAACCCACCTAGAACTTGAAACATTTTATGTTGTGGACATACATTACTTTAACAATTATTGTAAAGTTTGATGTTGTTGACCAAGGATTGTCAAGGATGACTGCAATTGAATATTTTATTATTTAATAATTTAAAATAGGGGACACCTATCCACAGAAGACTATTGAAGAGTGTTAACTGGCCGACTAGGAGGAATGAACTGGTGTAGAAGGAAAAATGACAAGTGGCAGCAATAGCACTCACTTTCTAGCTAATTCAGGAGTAAACTTCCCTAAAAATGTGGTCATGTTCCCAAGGAAGGTGGAACTGAGCAGGTGGCTCATTAAATGTAAAAACTAACCCAAAGACCTAGGAAAGCATATATCCATCGAATGAGCGGGAGGTTTGCTAGTTATTCCTTGTGGATGGATGCATACTGAAAAGTTCAGCACTAAAGAGGAATTCGATGAGGGGAAAGCTTAAGTGATTGCTAGTGTTTTGCCTACAAGTTTTGACAGTTGAGTTGCAGAGAGTGTTTTGTCTACAAGTTTTGACTGATGAGTTGAAGAGAGTGTTTTGTCAGAATATTTTAATTGCTGAGATGCAGAGATAATAGTACATGCTTCTACACAGTATCTTCATCCTGGTGCTTCTGTAAACAGGCTCAAGGGTGCTGAAGCAAGTAATATTGGATTCTTCTAGGAGACAGTTGGGAGGAATGGTCTTCTTTAGATGTTTGTCCACCTCAACTATTAAACAGGTTCTACATTGTTCTAGTTTAACTATTTATAAATCATTTAGTATATTTCTGAAAGCTTTTATCCTCTAGTTATCATGTTTTTAATGCTCCTTATATGTCTAATAGTTGTTAAATTCATTCGAATACAGAACTGGTAGTTATATTCTGTATAAAAGTTTGTATGTATCGATTTTGTATATAGAATAATAAAAGAAGATTCTTCTCTGTATTTTTCCTTTCACGTAAGTGATGTACTCTAGTACAAAGAATTGTTTTAAATAGATTTGAATGATTACCTAGAAATTTATATTTTTGCTTTATATTATCATTGTTTTCATACAATACTTACAAGTATAAAACTTTAGATATTTATAGACAATAATTATCAATCAGTTCATAATTGATTACATTCTTGTAAGCGGAATATTGTTCTTATCAATATATAGTTATAGACATACAAACCTCATACCATATATATACTTACTGTAAACAATAGAAAGATAACATTTAAACCCTAAGACTCGAATGTACATCATTAATGTACATAGTATAACACATATATATATAATTAATCAAATCTTTATTAATATAATTATCAGATGCTAGGTTTTTACTCATAGATAGGGTTGGGATCAAATCCTTTCTTCATTCATAACCAACTCAGTATAACCAAACAGAATAATTAAAAATTAAATAATTCCTTTACAACAGGTTACGAGCATCCACCTATAGCCAAGTTATTATTTAACTCTTAGTCCAGGTCAATCATCAATAGACACCCTAGCTCAAATCGAAACAGAGAAATAATAACATTTACATTGAATCCATTCTAGCATTTTAAAACTAAACATTTTATAACACACATATTTCTCCTTAACTAGGGCATCAACCAGTTTAAAACAAGGCATTACTACTCTACAAAAAACAATGACAGAATTAACAGATGCATCGCCATTTTAATAATGTCTCATATTAAACAAGGGTATGATCCAGAATCCAATCCCTTTGTTACCAAAAGAATAATTAGTCTAATATCTTTACCTCAGAGCAATTAATGGCATAATGAAAACAAGTAAAATCAAATAGTAATTACTTTAGGGCTCTGCCCAAACTTGAACAAATTCATTTTAATAAACGAAAGTTGTAAATACCATATCAGAGAGCATCAAAATGATAATTACAAATCATGAAGTTTTAAATGAAATTACATTAAATCGAAAGTAGTACATTCCATCTAAAGAGTCAAATGAACACAAAAATCAGAACTTTGTATTTTATAAATAGAACAACAACTCGATGGGAGAAACCCCAACAAAAGGGACAACTTGTCCAGGAACAATTTCATTACAATAATAATGTATAATATAGCCATTAAGGCTTCCCAAAGTTTAAAACATGCTAACCCTAAGACAATTAACAGTGGCAACATTTTACATAGTAACCAGTTACATCCTCTAAAAGAAGGAGAAAACACCTCATGACTGCTCTGAGCAGTTTAGAACGCAACCAGAGAAACAAACTAAAACCCTACGCTAAGGTAGAGTTTCATCTTAACAGTACAGTGAACAAGATGGTCTAGGATGGCTCGAGGCTTACCAGGGCAGCTCCAAACCCTGGAGTTTCATCCTTCCTTGACCAAAATTTTGTTATACGACCAGAGACCTCCTTTGTAGCATGAATCCCTCCTGCCAACATAACCAGAACACAATGCATTAAAATTTTTATTCATAATGGTTAGTGCTTAAAACACAATCAAAAGAAATTTGAAAGTGTCAAATGCATCACCTCTGTGAAACTGTTTTTGCCGGAACCATGAGAAACCCTACATGGGAGATATCCTCCTTGAACTTTGTTGGAATAACTAACTAATCACTATGTGTAATCTCTCCATATCCATGGCGGCCAAGAGCTCAGCTCTCCCAAGCATTGAACAAAATGAAAATTGTTTTATCCAAGCGAAGGGAGGGTTAGGTTTTAGCCACCAACATGGGGCCCAAACCCCAAGGCCTTCACGTGGCCTCATTAAAAACATACGGCTGTCACCCACTAACATTTCAATACTTACCCATCTCCATAGTCGTTAACCACTTATTTTATCACCTTGGAGCCAAGTTACTTCCATAGTTTTGTTCATGCTTTTACTTTTGAAATCAACACCTTTGGGCCCTTAAGCTAGGAGAACCATTTCCTATAGGGTGAAGCCATGGATTAACATGGTGTTCATTTTTTTACATAACCATGTTATTTCAATGTAAGCATAGCAAGTCCTTTTGCTCTTCAAAATCAAACTCTGGTAGTATAGGTCCTTACCTAGGATCTCTACAAAGGTATCAACATGCATTAGATTTATGGAAGCTAAGTAAGCCCAAGGTTGTCACTAAGAACACTCTTTCAAACAAAAGAACAAAAATAAGTATTGCAGTATATAAATCAAAGGTTGTCAAACAATGGAGTCAAAATGCATGAATTTAAACAAATGAACATGGTTCTAACATGGATAGAAATAAATCCATTTACGCATAACATAAATAAATGGAAATAATAATTACAATTGTACATTCGCATGCATAAAGGAAAAGAAGAAATAAAGCCTAAGTAAGTTTTTGTAGATCTTAATATGAGTTTATACTAATCACAAAAATTTTAAATTTTGATGAATTTTGGTGTGGTTACAGATGTCTAAATGGTTTCTTTATGGCCAAAGGAACGATATTATTCCATAAAACATCATTCCAAAAGCCTTGATCAAGCACATACAAATTGCTCAAAACCACTCCATGGTATCGACATCCTTAATCATAGGCCAATGATACCATTAAGAGGTCATGTGTGGTTAGTGGAGGAAACATCATAGCTCCTTCTGGGTAGAATATTCCTTTAGGGCCCAAGGTTCAGGTCTCTCTCTCTCAGACTATTTCTCTAAACTAGCTATGGGGTATAGGTTTTAAGGGTTGGGTGTTTGATGATAGAGTTTAGGGTTGATGAGAATTAGAGGTTATAAGGGTTAGGGGTTAATTTTTATTTTAATAGACACTTTAGAGGTTAGGGTTATAGGGGTTACGGGATATATATCATTATGTGTTAGTATTTATGATTTTTAGGGGCTATACTAGTTAAATTAGGATTATAGTGGGACAATAGTTATGATGGTTAGTTGTACTGGAGACTAGGGGTCGCAGTGGCTAGGGAATAATGGTCAAGGGTTTAGGAATGAGATATGGGGGTCATGGATTTATGGTTGCAAGGATGAAGATTTATATGCACTGTAATATCCCGAATTTTGACTGATTATGTTTACGTTATATATTGGGCGTAAGCCCCGATGGATATGATTTATTTATGATGTAATTATATTTGAGCATTGACCTTGAATGATGCATATTTATTGTTATGAACTAGGTCATGAAATCCTCGATGTACTTGAGTGATGTTTATCATGAGATGTGGGTATAAACCCTAATTTACTAAGATGTTCTTTGATTATATTGTGCATAGTTTTATTATGCATGACTGAGTCTTATGATGTGTTGAGCGTAGGCTCTGGAGCGCATGGATGACCTATGTGTTGAGCGTAAGCCCCGATGCACATAAAGGACTTTTATTATGTATTGGGCATAAGCCTCGATGTATGTAGAGTGTTGGGCATAAGCCCTGGAGCACTCCAAGCTTGATAATAAGTAACAGATCCGAGGCCATTTGTATTTCTAGATGTACTTCACAAACACATTCTAGTACTAGTGTTGAGTGGGATGCTCTGGAATTGCACTAGTGTAACACCCATGTGAGAGTGTTGAGACAAAGCTCTGAGGAGCACTCGGGGTTACTTGATCGTAAGAGCGTTGAGTCAAGAAGATTTTGAATAGCACTACTAATCATGACAACTATTTAATTGGTTAAATGAATCATTTCTATCTCTCATCAATGACTACAGAAACTACCATGTTAAACGAGGGAATCCAACATACAAGAGGGACCTAGAGATACCTAACCTAGTCAACTATCCAAACCTACTAAAAAGACTTGTCTAAAGATTGGACCTTGTATTAAATAATTATCAAAGATTTATAATACTAGTTAATTAATTAAATAATCAGATGGATTATTTATAAAAGACGTCTCACTTATGTATAAATAATATGCATAAAATATATGCATAAGATATTTATTTATATAAAGAAAATATTGTGATCTAATTAATAAAAGAACACATAGTTATATAAAGTAAAATAACTCTAGACTCACTTAAATAGAGTATGCATATAAAAATGTTTATTCACATAAATAAAATAAAATAAAATATAAAGTTCCTCTAAAAAAATTCAAAAGGGACAAGTTAAAATTCCTAGTTAAATTAAAGTTTAAAAATAAATAAACTTTTCAAATTATATATTATAATTCAAACTAAAAGTTCAAGAAAAGTTAACATTGGAAAATATGGTTATTTACCTAACCGCCCTTCCAAAGTGTTGATGTATATGTAACTTCATAATGTATTTCACCTATGTATATTGTACTCCTATAGAGATGGTATTGTTCCTTTATACGGAAGTGTTGTCATTTGTATTGACAAGTGTCGCAAGTGTCGTAAGTTGCTGTGATGGGTTATTAGACCACCAAGTGTGAAGTCGGCCCTGATTAATGTAACCATGGGTTATTAAACTCTTCTAGAGAATTCTTCCATGCTAGTTTATTAGGCAAGTCAGGATAAGGATAAATAGAGTGCGGGAGCACTCTATTTGATCATCTCATTATTCACTTCTACACTACTCGGAAAGTGGTGCACTAGTGAGGAAGGAGGAGTAGCTTCTAGGAGAAGACCATCTCTTGTACTTGGGTTGTATCATTGCCCTTTCTATCTCTAAGGAAGTTGTGGGGTTTTTTACCTTTATGGTTTTCCCCAGTGAAACTCTATGTGTCTATTGTCTCATGTGATTGCTTGGTGTGATTGATATGCATTGCTATACTTGATATGTTGTACATGTTATTCTCTCAATAAATATCCTAGAGTATATTGAATTAATGCGCAAAATCTAACATGGTATCAGAGCTAACCTGAGAAGAAGACACTGTGCAGTTGCAGAAACTAGGGTTTCTTGTTTATTGGGTTTCTGTCCACCGATTTTGGAAAATAAATATGATAGGTTGACTCTCCTCAGCAAGGTGAATCTTTCTGTCCAATCAGATCTCAATTTTGCGCACTTTTATTTTTGGCCCTAAAACTTAGGGTTTCCACAAAAATAGGAATTTCTGAAATCTGAGACCATAGCTGGAAGCTCCTTGTAAAAATCGAATTTTAGAGCTTTGGATCGAACTTTTTTGCTGGGTGAAGCTCTGGGAAACTCAAACCCTAATTCAGGGTCCTCCCTAGTTAATCCGGGAAGACTAAAAGACATTTCTGAAGGGTGAAAATTTGTAGTTTTCAAATTCTAAGTATACCAGGATGATCAACTCATCAAGGCGCATATTTCTATCCTTTCAAAAGTTTGAATTTTTAGGGTTTCTCTAACAAACCGTAATCCGGGACTAGATCCAGTTTTCAGCAAATCAAGTGGTAAGACCTAAATCTTTTCTATTTTCATTTGAAGTACTCTTTAAAGATGTCTCACCACACCAAGCTTGAAGGGGCTGATAACTTCCGAGAATGGAAGTATATGATTGGGTTAATCCTGGAAGAAAATGAGTTGGAGACTTACATAAGTGAAGAGGTCCCTATACCTGAGGAAGAAGAGGCTAAGGCCTTACACAAAAGTAATTTGGTCAAGGCTAAGAGGGTCATTGCTGATTCTATGAAAGACCATCTCATATCACATGTGTCATCTCTAAAGACACCAAAGGAGATATTTGATTCCCTGACCAAGCTATTCAAAGGGAAGAACATAAATTGGAAGATGAACTTGAGGAATCAATTGAAGAATGTCAAGATCCAGAATGCAGAGACTATGGAGTCTTATTCCTCAAGGGTCTCCCAGATAAAAGACAACTTGAAGCTATGGGAGAAGATATAGAAAATGGAGAAGTGGTAATAATCACTCTTAATGGCCTGCCTAGGTCATGGGATTCCTTCATCCAAGGAATTTGTGCTAGGAAGAAACTTATCACATTCAATAGGATATGGGAAGCATGCTCACAGGAAGAAGCTCGAATTGTAGCTCAAGAAGAGAAGATGGGGAATGAAGACCAAGCTCTCACAGCACACTCCAAAAGATATTGTGACAAAAAGACTCACCATCATGGAAAGAAAGAAAGACATCACAATCAGAATCAGAGGGGTAGTCCCAGACCTCAAAGAAACATGTCCTATGTCCGTTTCTATACATGTGATGAAAAGGGACATTATTCCAGAGACTATCCCAAAAATAAGAAAGATGGTTCTCACAAGAAGAAGACATCATGCTCATGCTGCAGAGGATGATGAACCTCCCAGGAAGAGGGCTAGAGAAGATAGTGAAGATTCTTCAAGTGATGAAGAATATGTTTTGATTTCTGCTCTCATTGGAACCATTACTCATGGAATTAATGATTGGATTATAGATAGTGGGGCTTCTAAACACATGACAGGATTTAAGGAATCCTTTATGAACCTATTTGAACATGAATCACCCCAGAAGGTGAAACTTGGGGATGACTACCAGTATCCAATAAAAGGGAGTGGTGAAGCCTCCTATAAACTAGACTCTAGAAAGTCTATGAAGATGAAAGATGTACTATATGTTCCAAGTCTCAAGAAGAATCTACTCTCCATATCTACATTGGATGCAAAAGGCATGAGGGTTGCATTTGTATATGGCCAAGTCCTAATGTGGCGAAAGGGTAAGACTATAGATGATGCACTGGTGACTGGAGAGCAAGAGGGAGGATTATACAAATTGAAGGGCCAACCAGAACAAGACATGGTCCATGATTCAGTAGAGCCAAGTGAACTTTGGCATAGAAGGATTACACACATGCACTATACGACATTACCAATTTCAAGCAAATCAGTAGAAGGTCTTCCTTAAATTCAGTCAAAGTATGAAGATGTTTGGAAAGGATTTGAAAAAGGAAAGAACACAAAGAAGGAATTTACAAGAAAGTAAGGAAAAAGGAATTATCCACTCCGATGTATGCAGTCCAATGTCATCCAGTTCTCTGAGTGCATATGTATACTATGGTTCTTCATTGAAGATTTCTCTAGGAAGACTTGGATTTATTTCTTGAAGAACAAAGATGAAGTATTCAACAAATTCAAGGAATTCAAAGCCTTGATAGAAAACCACACTGAAAAGAAGATCAATGGTGGAGAATTCACTTCAACAGACTTCAAGAAATCTATGCAGTGATTTAGGGATTAAGAAGGAGTTTACCACTCCTTACATTTTACAACAGAAAGGAGTAGAAGAAGCTACTTCAGAACAGAACTCCAGCATCTCCTGCAAGGAAGAAAAGATTCAGAGGGAGTCCACCCAACAAACAAACAAAGATAAGTGTTTGAATTGTCATTTCTTATATATCTGATTATTTAAATAATATTGTTCAATGATGTATATACTTATGTTTCTAGACTTATGTTGTATATTATGCATATTAGAATAATTGCATTAATAAACAGTATACTACTAATATGCATGTGATGGGTAAGTGGCCTATGGCACTGTACAACATTCCATTGCTACTTATCTAGAATGAAACCTCTTTGCTAACATGTTGGGAGTTGTGCACACTCTTAACAATGTTCTGCTAGAGATGGAAGGCATCTAGAAAGTTACGGGATATGGATAAATGTTGTATTGATGTATTGGCTAAGATAATTGCATGACTGCATGACATATATCTTTATGCATAAGAATTTGTTTTGAAATATATAAGATGTTTCTAATCATGCAATTGAACTTGTCTTGTAGGAAAGACCATGTAAAATCACCTACAAAAGAAGGACTACAACATTTGTTCAAAGAAAACTATCTATTGAAAATATTGAAGAATCTGAAGTTCCCAGGATTTGAGATGCAGTAATAGAAGAATGCCATGATCGAGGAATACCAGTCGATCATGAAGAATGATTTTTGGGATGTGGTCCCAAGACCAGATGAGAATTCTTTTGTTACTTCCAAGTGGATCTATAAGATCAAGCATGCTGCATAAGGCAGCATAGAGAAATATAAGGCAAGGTTTGTAGTTCGTGGCTTCTCTTAGAAAGAAGGGATTGATTATGAAGATACCTTTGCTCCTATGGCTAGATAAACTTCCATTAGATTAGTACTTGCTCTGGCTGCAATGATGAAATGGAAGGTACATCAGATGGATGTCAAGACAAATTTCTTGAATGGTGTAGTTGAAGAGGAAGTGTATGTGGAGCAGCCACTCGGGTTTGAGACACATGACCGAGGGTCACATGTGTGTAAACTGAAGAAGGCCTTGTATGGCAGGATAGATGGCTTCCTATCCAGTTTGGGCTTTACCAAGAGTAAAGAAGATTCCAACTTTTACTATAGGGTTGAGGAAGGAAATCCAGTGATACTACTATTGTATGTGGATGACCTGTTTGTAACAGGTGAGGATAGATTGATTGCCGACATGAAGAGGAAGCTTGTTGCCGAGTTTGAGATGAAGGAATTGGGTATGATGCACTACTTTCTTGGTATGGAGGTGTGGCAGAGTGTAGATGGAATATTCCTTGGAGAAGGAAAGTATGCAGTAGAGATCCTGAAGAGGTTCGGGATGATGGACTGCACATGGCCACACCTATGGCATCAAACCTGAAGCTTCTTTGTGATGCTTCATCTAATTCAGTTGATGCTACGATGTATCATCAGATGATTGGGTCCTTGATGTACCTAACGAATATGAGACCAGACATTTGCTTTGCGGTGAAAACCTTGAGCCAGTACTTGACAGATCCGAGACATGTTCACTTGATACCTGCAAAGCATATTCTCCAGTATAGTTGACTATGGGCTCAAGTGTGAGGTGAATCAAAAGTTTAACCTGGAGGGTTATGTTGATTCGGATTGGGCAGGCATTGCCATTGATAGAAAGAGCACTTCAAGGTGTTGCTTCGGTATGGGATCCGGTATGATCTCTTGGTTTAACAAGAAGTAGTCCTATGTGGCACTGAGTATAGCCAAAGCAGAGTTTGTCGCAGCTTGTTCAGCTAGTTGTGAGGAAGTATGGCTTAGGAAGCTATTATATGATTTGTTTGATCTCCAGCTGAGTGCTACTTGTATATATTGCGACAACCAGATTTGTGTGAAGTTGTCAGAGAACCCAGTGTTCCATGACAAGTCGAAGCACATTGAGATTAAGTATCACTATATCAAGGATATCGTGCAGAGAGGAGCAATGAAGCTCCTGTATGTTGCGACGGATGAGCAGATAGCCAATGTGTTGACCAAGCCGCTGGCCAGAGTGAAGTTTGAATACTTCAGAGAGAGACTTGGTGTACTTCAGATAGAGATACCTTCTAAGGGGAAGTGATGATTCCGAAGACACAGATGCACATGAGCCATTCTCACATAGTGGTAGGAAAGTCCTCCTATGGTGTAGATGTAAGGGCTGGGGCCATTCCTACATGGTGGTAGCAAAGTCCTCCCATGGTAAGATGTAAGGGCTGGGGCCATTCTTACATGGTGGTAGGAAAGTCCTCCCATGGTAAGATGTAAGTGTTGGGCATGGATTTTTTGACATGGTTAGAGGAAAGTCCTTCCATGGTCGTGATGTAATTGCCGATCTTTTCTGACATGGTCAGAGGAAAGTCCTTCCATGGTCGTGATGTAATTGTTGTAGCCGTTCCGACATGGTTAGAGGAAATTCCTTCCATGGTCATTGATTTTAGTGTTGTGATACTTTCCCAAATGGTCAGAGGAAAGTCCTTGCATGCTGGTGAGTGTAAGTGTTGAACCTTTCTTGGATGGTCAGAGGAAAGTCCTTCCATGCCAGTGAGTGTAAGTGTTGTGTGTGTGTGCATCTGGGTTGTGCTCCGTGGACGTGGATGATGACGATGATCTGAAGACGATGATGTGACAGTATGGTACATAGGTTTTGCAGAGGCATATGATCAGTCCTAAGATGCTCTTGTAGGTTTTGCAGAGGCAATGTAATCAGTCCTGGGAGATCTTCCAGGTTTTGCAGAGGCAGTGTAATCAGTTCTGAGGTGTACCTACTTGATGGCTTGCTTGCAGAGATGCTAGAGACCTATGTGGAGGCTAGGTCTACATCCAACATGAAAAAGGGTTGGCTCTGTAGATAATGAATACCTGCGGGTGGTGGGCCTACATCCAGTATGAAAAAGGACTGGGTCTGTAGAACTCCCTATGACGAGTAGATTGGAGGTTTATTGAGATAGCAGCAGCAGTGATGATGATGATGGATCCATCATGATGATTCGATGACGATGATCCAGTGACGATGATCCAGAGAAGAAGATTTGTGCTAATAGATCTGTGTCGAGAAATACCTTCCTAGTTAAGAGGGAGTGTTGATGTATATGTAACTTGAAAATGTATTTCACCTATGTATATTGTACTCCTATAGAGATGGTATTATTCCTCTATACGGAAGTGTCATCATTTGTTTTGACAAGTGTCGTAACTTGCTGTGATTGGTTATTAGACCACCAAGTGTGGGGTCGGCCCTGATTAATGTAACCACGGGTTATTAGACTCTTCTAGAGAAGTCGGCCCTGCTATTTTATTAGGCAAGTCAGGATAAGTACAAATAGAGTGCGGGAACACTCTATTTGATCATCTCATTATTCACTTCTACACTACTCAGAAAGTGGCACACTAGTGAGGAAGGAGGAGTAGCTACTAGGAGAAGACTATCTCTTGTACTTGGGTTGTATCATTGCTCTTTCTATCTTTGAGGAAGTTGTGGGGTTTTTCACCTTTATGGTTTTCCCCAGTGAAACTTTATGTGTCTATTGTCTCATGTGATTGCTTGGTGTGATTGATATGCATTGTTATACTTGATATGTTATACATGTTATTCTCTCAGTAAAGATCCTAGAGTATATTGAATTAATGCCCAAAATCTAACACAAAGTTTCCTAAAAATACAAGAATCAAGAGAGGTATTGGGGATTAGTCTTTTTATCATCCATTTATGGTAAGAAGAGAGAAAAATATTCCATAGATTTGAAAGAGATAATTATTCCAAGATGTAAGTGCAGTCTACAGTCTGCCCTAGGTTCTCTAGTTCTTCTTCTTGCATGTTGGAGCCAGCTCGAGGGGATCTGATCAGAACCAGGAATGGTTCTAGATCATGGTTGGGAGGAACGTGGTAGTTCCAAAGTTATTTGGTTCAAAGTTATAGGTCAGCTATAAAGAATTCTGTCCCATTAACTGGTGTTTGACTGTGCAGGTTGTCTAAAGGAAAGGAAAGCTACAAAATTCAGGGAAAATGGTGATTTCAACAGCATCTTCCTGGTAAGGATCTAATGTTCTTTATATTCTATGTTTCTCCATAAGATTATAAACAAAAATATATAGGCATGATCGTATTATTCAAATTGTAATCGCTATCTTTTCAGAAATTTTATTAATAGTATTGATATCATGAGCAAGGGAATTAGCATTGGCTTCCTAAGGGTTAAGCGTTAAGTGACTCAATAATATTGAAAATTAGTTATGCATAACTATTTCTTAAGCTATCAGATCTTTTTCCATATTAATGTTCTGACCTAGCAGAGCTAGCTTATGCTAGGTCTCCACCCTTTAAAATATTTGATTGTGTTCACCTTACTTTTCAGACAAGACGAATGTTTCTATATTAAACTCAGAGTATTATTCTACCTGTGAATATAGAATCATCCCTAGTTAGAGTTCAACCCTTTTTCTTAAAAAAATATCAACCTAGTTAACAGAAGCTTTTCAATTCAATATTTATTTTCAAACTAATCAAAAGATATGACTTGGAGATCTGGTTTGATCTTATAAAAGTTTCCTGTATCGGTGTAGGAGTTTTAACAAAGTACTTAATGAAATTTAAGGAAATTCGTATCTAATAAATACTTTCGGGAAACTCGCACTTATCACACAAACCACTATAACAAGAAGAAAAAGGATGCACAGTCCGAAGCATGATATGGCTTTATAACCTTAGGTAATCGAATTAAGAAGCATTTGCATATAGGCTACGGCTTCATATATTGTTTCTTGAAAACAGTCTTTCAATGGGTCAAGGATCATCGAAGTAGAATTTTTCTGGAAACCAATGCCCTATCGATATAGCACATGCGTTGTTTTAAAATAAAGGTATTCAATATGAAGTTTGAACCCCTAAAAAATACGATTTAGAACCTACAAACTTTATCTCACTGACCCGTATAAACATACTACCGAGATAGGATAAGGTTTGATTGAAATTTTGCATTTTCTTATTCAAAACAAAGTGACCTGATTTTCATTGACCGATAACGAAGTTGTTTGACTGCGAGAGGTGTATACCCAAGCATAGCTTATACCTGAAGAGTGGGGCATACTCTTTTCATTTGGATAGAGTCCCACCATACATATAAAATGGAGGCCAAGTTATATTTTATCCTATTATAGGTCCCACTATTTGTGGACACTACCTGGGCGTAAAATGACAGCAAATGATTTCGAAACAGTTTTGTACAGGGGTTTATTGGAAGTATATAATGGGATCGAGTCCCCTAAAACCAACCAACAGACTCAGAATTGAACGGCGTTGACAACAGCCAGCGAACAAATCTCTTAGGGTACCCAAAACTTAAATCATTCTTACACACTGAGTTAACCCTAAGCCGGTTTCACAAACAATATTAGAACAGTCGGTCACATATTCATTTTCCATTCAACCTTTAAAATAAATTGATAGAAGACAAGGAAAAGTATATTAAATATGAGAACCATTTCTAAAAATTAGACAGAAGATATTCACACAAAATTTACATTCCTTAACAAAGTAATAAAATCCATGGCAAGTCAAGATTCGTCCTACAGGATCGCTAGGATTCTTATTTACACAACCTCACATCCATTACTAAAGAAAGAGATCCAAAATATTATTTACTTTAGCAAAATGAACCAGATTCCAAAGTTTGCATAAAATGAAAGCCAAACCTCCATTGACAACATGCTCTCACGGGCTTAAACCATAGGCAAGTAGACAACAAATAAAGACTAGGAGATTATGACTAGGACTGGAAACTTCAAGTATGATCACATTTTAGCATATATCAGTTTTACATAGAGGTGAACCTATTAAAGGTAAATATACATTTAATCATTCAGAGTTTGATATGCAAAAAGAAAGATTCTCTTAAAAGATACAGTTTAAGGATTCAAAATGGATCCATACCCATCGGCTTACATATTAAAGAACATCTCAACAGCTGCAAACGCTCGAGGAAATAAATGAAGAGTATCTACTACAAAACTGAGCGAAAGTGCTCCATGTAACTCCCAACGTAGCCTTTCGAAACCCCATTTCCCCAAGAATCGAATATTGTTCACACCATCGAAAAATGTAGGCACCAGGGTTTCACAAGTCTTACCAGGACCAACGGTGTCCAAACCTCCAAGGAAGAGCTTCCTCCTTCCAAGCTAAAAATGCAGACCTCCAGCGTAACCCTCCTTCCCAACAAACCAGAACAAAGGTAATTTAAGAACCAAAATAGAGATTTAAAATATATATCAGACTTATATTTAAACAAGTAAAGGTATACGAATTACATGTATCATCAATTGTGCTACAAGGTCCCTTTGCTTGCACAGGTGCAGCCTTCTCCATTCCCACCTTAAAGACGGTCGATAGCTTGCCTCTTTACCCTAAATTATCCATGCATAAACAACCCGAAGTCTTGAATGCGTTAGGTCTTAAGCCTGCAACCAGCGTGGCTTCCAATCACATGCCCCATGGGTGCTTTTAAAGCCCACCTACCTCCACTAAGGGATTAAAACTTTACCTTTTTTGTCTATAATTGGAAACTCGATTTCATTACAAATGCTTTAGTAAATAAATTTATAGATTTGATTTATGGGGTAGCTTACCCCTTCTTAAACAATTGGTTGTTTTTCCCACCGTTTGGTTAACATAGAATCTCCCTGAGAGCACCTAAAACAACTAGTTAAAAATTGTATTAGCCTCTTTAGAAGCTAAGTAAGACCTGGAACTTAGGGAAAACCCCCTTTTTAACTTCGGGAGGACAAAGTCTAGTGCATCAGAATATTATTAAACACCACTTAAATTTCAAGTCAGAATACGTGCATGAGAACATGTAACCAAGTAGTGACAAGGAAAACACTTCATGTTAATATTTAAAAGCATACAAGAGCAACAACAATGCAGATTAAATTACATACTGGTCAAGTTAAAGCTGGGTAGGCCTTTAACATGCAATCAAAATCGAGAAAGAAGACACAGTCATATATGCTCCACATATGCTCCACTTGTGCACTACTGATGAAATTGGACACACTTGTCGAGCTCTATGTGCAGATTCTAACTATATATTTTTTTAATAGATCTGTTATTTTATTTTTTTTAATTCATTTTTAATTGCACTCATGTCAAATTTGTAAAAAACATAGGTAGTTTGTTTTGGCCTATAACTTTTGATTGGCATACCTATTTAGAGAACTTAAAAGAATTTGCACAAGAACACAAGAATACCTACAAGCTAAAAAAATAAATTGATTATGTTCAGACCATGATATGGTGGACTAACACTCGACCATGTCGTTTTACAGCTTCACTGGCTTTGGTAATTTAAAACAATATAAAATTAACTTTTAAAATTATGGAAAAATCTCATAAATTGACAATTTACATAACAAACCGGTTGACCAATGAAAACATATGCTTTATGTTTTAGAGAAAAAATAACATACCAATATTAAAATAATGACATTTTGGGGTGGTTATACCACTTTTACATAAATAAAAGTTATATATTCCGAAAGTTTCATCTTTTTACACCTAATTCTAAAAACTTTTGTAGGTACCTCTAATAATTCATTTTAATGATAAGATTTTTGTTTTTCGAATATATAATTGCAACTAACTTGTCATAAGTGGGTATCATCCGCCCTTATATATGAGCCCAAATAAAAAAATATCAATAAATATTTATGTTTTTTTCATTTCCATTGTACTATGGGAATTAAGTAAATATGTTTCATTTTGATTGTGTTATGGTAATTAGCTTTAGACCCACACTTTCGGGTATGTGATGTTTCTTATTATTTATGCCCATGGTATTTGTCTAATGAAAATATATAAATATCTATACTTGGTCTTGCATTTGGGCATTCAGAAGATACAATATTGAAGAAGCTAGGCTAAAGTTTGATATATATAATTTTGAATTTTGTGAGTAATAATATGGTAACTACATATCCCTGGCTAAAGCTTATTGTATATAATTTTGTGAATAATAAAATGGTAATTAGTTTTTCCTAATTGGATTTTTCAACTAAAATTATTGTATCCTATTGTTATTTTATTTGACTTATTTCATTTAAATATGTTTTTTGTTTTAAATAAATTTAAGAAATAATAAAAGAAATTATTTATTAAATCTAACATCTTTTTAATATAATTATTCGAATTCCTTTCCCCATTCCCTACTCGTTTATGCTTAAATAGTCTTAGAGAAGTGTTGTGGTTAAAACATGCTAATATTTTTTATAAAATAAGTTTTTATTATTATAAGGTTAATTTGACTCATGTGAAAAGGTGAATAAATCAAATTTTAAGTTAATTATATATGTGAATATTGTAGAAAATCTTAATATCTTTATTATAAATTAAAAATATATATATAATAAAAAAATAGAAAAATCTTTAAAGCACTTACCTGATAACTCATAAATCAGTCACATGAAAAAGTAAGTAGTGTGGAGAGATCTTAAATCTGTCAATCAGAATGGAAGTAAGTAGTGTCGAGAGATCTTAAATCTACAAATCATTTAATCTCAACTGAAATAGTTGCTTTCAATTCCCTTTTATTGCATAGAGTCGATACTAGAACTTGGCGTATGAATACTAATATGATACTCGAACTTGGCGTATGAATACACGGGTATTCTTATTACTAATATGATACTACAGGGAAGTGTAGTTGTTGATATTAGTGGGCTCTATCAAGGGCAGAAGACGATCTTGAAAGAAGCACCAAAGGGCAACTGCGGGTCTTAGTGTTATCCGCGGGAAATAGGTAGGCATCTGGGCACTGCGCGTTGTTACATACTGGTGCATAGCAGCTACCGTCGGACAGAGTTATGGAGAGAGCGAGATTGTATCCATCAATCACAGAGATATCATAGAAGTCTTGACTGTTGCCTGACCCTGTATTCAGATTATATTCCACAAGAGTTGTGGGAGCCTGTCCCGAGAGCGTACAGCTGAGCGCGCCGCCACAGTCACCAATAGTGCAGCTGCGTCGACCGGATGCGTCGAAGGAGCAGCCGGTACGACCCCAGAATCTGGCATTCGAAGTTCCTGCGTGCACGTCAAAAGTCCATGTTGCCACCACCTACAGGAATTCCTGCCGGCCACACCGTCCCAGCTCTGTGCCACCACCTACAGCCGGCCACACCGTCGACTGTGACCACTGGTTCACGAACGTAAATGTCGTAGCACCAACTCCTGCATTAAAGGAATATTAATTTCATGATATATGAACACATTCGGGACACTATAGCTAGAGTTGAGGGAGCAGCAGCTTACCTTGAAGATAAACATTAAAAATGACTAATGCGCGACCTTTTTTGACTCGCCAAAATTCGAAGGTAATTTATTTATGAATATCCATGAAATCATAAACATCAAGCTTACTCATCATTCATCATAGATTGCAATTTTTCAAATATAATTGGATTCTTAACCGATTATTAAAACGACACATATGATTTAAACAATCTTAGAATTACCTAATTCTCACGGAAATCACAAAAAGAAAACTATAAATATAAATACTGGATTTACGACATTCAACCAGCTCTCCTAATAGCCTTCTTAAAATGATAGAATTTGAGTGAAGGAAAGATAGAAATGACTGCTTGTTCCAGTTTAGACATATAATAATGAATTACAAATGATCTTACCTCCAATCCAAGGCAGCTCCATGCGGTATTTTATTTTTGGTCTTTAGTTGACTCACATTTATTATGTTCGAAAAAGAAATAAAACAAATATTCTGCACATCAAATTATCCTTAGGATTTAAGTAAACAAAAGATGTTTCTTCTTATTATTTTTTAATTTATTAAAAAAATTAGGTAATAAGGAGTTCTCTTTACATTGAAAAATGAAAGTTTCTTATAATAAAATTTTATGAATATGATATTGAATGAGATATACATTTAAGTAAAAAAATACAATAAAAGTCTAAAATAATATATAGTCAAAATTATTTTATTAATGTTTTCAATTTACTTACTATATTAAGTTTATTCAAATTTTTTATATAATTGTCAACAAGGATTTGGCAAGTAGGTGTGTAGATTGGTTTTTTATTGGACAATAGTGTACATTTTAATAGATCTATCCTCTACAAATCATCTAATGAAGTGAGAATGTATTTCAACGTGCTTGATATGCTCGTGAAAGACTCCATTCTTGGTTAGTTTGAACACCTTTAATTGTAAACTATGCTTGAAAATAAATTTGCATCCTTGGAAGATAGGATCCAAAAAAAATACACAACAAAATAAAAACAATGTAGAATAAACTAGAATCAATGGAGACTAGATTCTGGAAAAACAAATCCAAGAAGCCAAATCAACCAATCAAGGAGAGATTGACACTTCATAAAATCTTAAGATGAAGGACAAGATTAAAGAGATCGAAAAAAGGGTGAATAAAAGTATAACCTTAGCAGAAAAATTAGTTAAAAAAGAAATGAACAAGTTAGTAGAATTAGACCAAGAGCATAACAAAAGGGCCTTGAAGCTTGTAATTTTGGGTTTGAAGGAAGAGACGAAAGAAAATCATGGGGGGTTCACTCAGTGAACTTGCTGCATAGCACGATCATTCCCAGGATATTAAAGAATATCCCTAATTTCACTAAATATTGAAAAATTTCTCCTAAAATTTTATTGTTGAACCCCCCTCCCAATATTCCTTTCCATTTAAGAAAACCCCTAGTTTCACTAGATATTGTATGTATCCATTTTTATCAACCCATTTTTAATACCCCATTTATATCATATTATCAAGTTTTAACAAACAGGAACCCTAACACATCTTAGTATAAGCAAACATGATACTAAATAAAACAATAGTATAATGCTAATAATGATCCCACCAAGATTGCATGGGTGACTAATCAATTTGTAGCGTTAGATAGTGGAAGACCCAATGAAATAGTACCGGGGAAGGAAAAATGCATAAAAGGAAACCCAGTCAAGAGATCAACATAACAAACAATGTAAAAGGGTGATAGTCCAATAGTTAGTGCAATGCTTAGAAAAAATGAGAATTGTAGATGTTTCATACCACAGCCTTCCAATCTACCAATTTTATATCATGTAAATATGTTAATATCCCAGTGGCCAACCTTAACTATCATCTTTATTTTTTTTATCTCGAGGTTTTGGTGTAATAGTTCCTATCATTTTGTATCAGAGCCTCCACCCAGGTTCAAGTTACAGAGTGGGTGGCAACGTTGGTATTGCAGTGTTTATACGGGGTTCATACGGCTCAAAGGGCACACCACCATATGAGCGCACATCTAGCCTAGAGTCTAGACTGCGGAGCGTGGTGGGATGTTAAGATCCTAGTGGGCGGCCTTCACTATCATCTTTATTTCTTTATCTCGAGGTTTTGATGTAATGGTTCCTATCAAATTATAAGTATAGCCATAAAGATATCATTTTTTCTATAACCTTAATAAATTAAACTCCATAAAAAATCGAAATTGAAACCCTTTCGTGGATGGACTCCCCTTCCTTCCTATCAAAACAAAAATAATTGATGTTTGAACCCAAATGAACCTAGAAAAATACCTCTTACTTTCCAATAACACCATATGATCATGTGCATAGCTTGGATTTGGGTCATTCACAAAATGCAATGAATTTCCTCCACTTCCTCTACATTTATCTTGCAATCAAGGGAATTAACAACATTTAGTTACTTTTTCTTGGGTTATATCTAGTTTTTGTTTTTCTTTACAAGAGAGGGAAAAATATCCATTGTTAGGTTTCAAGCATGCAATAGTTATAAAGATACACCGATGGTGAAACTTATAGATACCATTTCATGGTAACGATAACACATGGGGTATGCAAATAAGGATTTAGATTTCCACCTATGTTCATGTCAGTTCCAATACAATATTAAGATGATGCCTTGCATATAAGAATTGAAATTACAATTATGAATGTGCCAAATATAACTCAATCTAATAATTATTTATAATTGGCAATGCGAAAATGTTAAAAAAGAATACAAAAAGTTGAAAGAAATAATTAGCCAAGAAAGATTGATCTAACTTTTATTGGTTCCAGTGAGCCAAGAAATGTCGATCTCACTTTTATTGGTTTTCATGAGCAAAGTTTGATTGAATCTCAATACCCACCTAAACCCCGGCCTAAAAAATGAAGAGTTAGATCTTTTACATGAATGCCTACAAAAATACATTACAATTGTTCAACTATGGAAATCCCAATTAGCTACATATATTAACTTAAAGATGAAAAACAATATAACATCAATTCAAACCAACCCTAAATAAGCTATTCAATGGGGATTTCTCAAGGCTAGTAACCCAAAGAGACTTCCTTCGATATTATCATTGTTACACTTTTATCAGATTTATGCAAAACTTAGGATCATAAACAATATAAAAAAAAAGGGGGGTCCTTAAGTTTTAGGTAGGTATGAATTGAGCCCATGATTTGGAGGTATGAATCCATCCTACGATTTGGAGGTTATTCCTTAGCCCATCCAAATAAAAGAAGCCCCAATATTTATATTACTATGTCAAATTACAAACCCCCCTTGACCCCTTAATATAGTACAATATATTTTTGATGTTTTTAAGAGTATTCAAACCCCCAATATGAATGGACGTGATATGATATTGCCTCACTAGTGAACCCCCCGTGAAGAAAATACATTAGCCATGGTTAAGGAAAATCTACATGACAAGTTACAAATTAAAGCAACCTATCTCACGGAAGCACAGAGGTTGGGAAAACTAATTGAAAATAAATAAAAAGACTAATCACGGTTAAGATTAGCTCTAATGACCATAAACTTGGGATACTTAATTTAAAACCTCGAGACTAAAGGGATCCAAAATATTTATAAACAAAGATATCATTCGAGAAGATCAAGTCGAATTATGAAAGGAGGTTCAAAAGGTAAAAGAAGTCAAGAAACAATGTAAATGGGTGATCATTAGAAATAGGAAATAGGAAACAATGTAAAATGAAGAACACAAGAACCAACCCTTGGTATGATAATGAATGTAAGCATGCATGCAAAGAAATCAAGGAAGCTATTGATGAGTCTTTGAAAGAAGACAAGATAAATAAATACAAAGCCCCAATTAAAAGAAAAAAGACCTACTATATAAATAAAAGACAATAAATTATTTTACACTTCTCTAAGAAAACCCTAAGAAATTCTAAAGGCAAATTCTAACTTGCAAAACCAAAGAAATAATAATATCAATTTGGAGGACTTGAAATCCTATCTTAAAAATCTTTACGAATATCTAGATGTCATGGATAACATTCAAACCCTCCTCGGAAGATTTTTTCTTTAGAAGACATAGACCTTGGGATCAAGCGCCTAGCCAATGGAAAAGCTAAAGACATTGAATGAGAAAATATTAATAATTGGAGACCCTATCCACATCCCTCACATTCACAATATATTTAATATAGAATTCAAGCATGCCTTCCCTAATCCTTTGACTCAGAGCTTTAAATTTCCTCCTTTTAAAAGCGGAGATAAAGCTAACCCTTCTAAGTATCAAACCATAATGATTAGCCCTCTTTTAGCCAAGCTATAGGATATTACTTTGGAAAATAAGATTAGGGTCAGTGCAAGCTAATGAGGGTCACTTTTGGCACGTTAGATGCAATAGAAAACTGAAAAAGCAGGCATCCCTCAACTTACTTGGATTTTTTGATTTACTTACGGAAAATATCTTGCATTGAGTAAAAAAGATGAAATGTAGGAAATTGAATCACGTTTCTGAATATATAACTTTTATGTATTGAAAATTTGCATAGCTATGTCAAGTTTCAGTTTTCCTAACAGACACTTTTTATTTTTCAGGCAAATGATAAGGTATATGTTTTTGTGGGTAGAGCCTTTGAGGGCCTAAATGATGGAATCAAGCTACAAAAATCGGCATGCATGTAGAGAACACATAGCACTTGTGCGCCATTATTTTTCGAAAATTAAATTAGTAATTTTATAATTTTTTTATAATTGTCTAAGTGATCAAACCTCAAAAATAGTACATCTTTTGTGGGTAGAGCCTTTGAAGGTCTTAATGCAAAATTCTTGAAATGGGTTTTTCATAGAACGTGGAGGTTAGTGTCCTCTTGTGCACCATACAATTTTTTTTTGAAATGATTGGGAATTGAAAAAGTTATGGAAGAAACACTAACAATGTGTTTCACGAGTTAAGGAGGTAGGACAGAAAAGAAATTGAAAGAAAATAGGAAAAATTAATATTTCAAAATAAAAGTTACATATTTGGAATCTGCAGAAAAAATGCTATTTGTGTCTAAGATTTCGTAAAAAATGACTCTGTGTAGCATATTGTAACGAGCGGCTAAGCACAGGCTTCTCCAGAAACTGGAAGAAATACCCAATTAGCTTTGGTTTTTCATTAACATAGCACAGGTTTGGAATTACCGAAGCAAACTCCAAAGCATACACATAGGATTATTGTTGACATGTGAGCATGTGACTCGGCCTGTTTAAATTCAAAAATATTGCCGCGCTTTTAGATTTAAATAACGCGTACGCGTTATATAACTAAATAACACGTGCGCGTTATATCAATAATTAACGCGTACGCGTTATATAACTACATAACACGTACGCGTTATATAGTTACAAAACGCGCTCGCGTTATTCAAATCATAAAATACATGTTTAATACTTGAGAAAGAGGGGGTGTAGAAGTCAAGGGAAATTTTGTTTAATATTTGAGAAGGGGTGGGGAAGGGTCAAGGGAACCTATGGTTAATATTTAATAGGGGTGGGAAAGGGTCAAGGGCTTAGAAGGATGTTGGAAGCTTGAGTGGGGAGAGATGAAGGGAATGAGAACATGATGGGCTATAGGGGGTGAAGGGAAGTGGAGCTTGAGAGCACTATTAGGAGTAGAATAGATTCTGAAGAGGTATAGGGTTAGAAGTTGAAAGTGAGACTTGAGTGACAAGGGGGAATGGATGGAGGCAAGGGGGATGTGAGAGAGAAATAAAGAATACAAGGGGGGGAGAGACATAGAGCGAGGGAGGGAGAGGGACAATGGGGAGGAATGGATTTGGAGGGAGTGAGAGATAGATGGGGATAGAACGAAATAAGAGATAGGAAGGGAGGGACAGAAAGTGTTGGTGGGAGACATGCAGAGAGTGGTGGCGATGGAGAGAGAGGGAGTGATGGAGAGATTGGGATAGGTTGAGGGAAAGATGAGGGAGGGATAGAAGGTGAGAGACAGGCGATGAGAGAGGGAGGGAGAGAAGGTAGGGTGAGGGATGGAGGGAGAAAGTTGGAGATAGATATGGATGGAGGGGGTATGGGTTTGAGAATGGAAAGTGACATAATGTGTGTGTATGTGTGTGTGTTTGAGAGAGAGAGAGAGACAGAGAGAGAGAGAGAGAGAGATTGATGGTTGGGGAGAGAGAGACTAGAGGGAGTTGTGAGCATCATATTCTCCATCAGCATCATATTCTTCATCATCATCATCTTCATGACCATCATCGTCATCATCAACATCTTCATCATCATCACCATCATCATCATCATCATCATATTCCTCATCAAATCAAAATCTCCATCATCATTATCATCATCATGATCATCATCTAAACATCACCATCACCATCATCATCAACATCTTCATCATCATCACCATCACCATCATCATCAAAATCTTCATCGTCATCACCATCACCATCACCATCACCATATTCATCATCATTGTCATCTCTAGGTTCCCCATCAACATCAACATCTCCATCATCATCATCTTCTTCATCATCATCATCTTCATCACCATCATCATCATCATCAACATCTTCATCATCATCACCATCATCATCATCATCATTATCTTCCTTGAATCAGATCAACATATCCATCATGTCACCATCATCTTCTGAACATCATCATCTAAACATCACCATCACCATCACCATCATCATCATCATCTTCATCATAATTACCATCACCATCATCATCAACATCTTCATTGTCATCACCATCATCATCATCATCATCATTGGCATTTGTAGGTTCCTCATCAACATCTCCATCATTATCATCTTCTCCATCATCATCATCTTCATCACCATCATCATCAGCATCAACATCTTCATCATCATCACCATAATCATCATCTTCATCGTCATCAGGTCAACATCTCCATCATCGTCATCTTCTTCATCATCTTCACCATCATCATCATCATCATCATATTCATCGCCATCTCCATCATCTCCATCATCTCCATCATCATCACCATCACCATCATCATCATCTTCATGACCATAAACATCTTCATCATCATTGTCATCTCCCCCTTCCTCATCAACATCTCCATCATCATCATCATCATCATCATCATCACCATCTGAACATCACCATCACCATCATCGTCAACATCTTCATCATCATCATCATCATCATCAGCATCATCATCAGCATCAGCATCATCATCAAAATCTTCATCGTCATCACCATCACCATCTTCATCATCATTGTCATCTCTAGGTTCCCCATCAACACATCTCCATCATCGTCATCTTCTTCATCATCATCATCTTCATCACCATCATCATCGTCATCTTCTTCATAATCATCATCTTCATCACCATCATCATCGTCATCAACATCTTCATCATCATCACCATCATCATCATCATCATCTTCCTCATCAGATCAACATCTCCATCATGTCACCATCATCTTCATCTTCATCATCATCATCATCATCATCATCATTACCAACACCATCATCATCAACATCTTCATCGTCATCACCATCATCATTGGCATCTGTAGGTTCCTCATCAACATCTCCATCATCGTCATCATTGGCATCTGCAGGTTCCTCATCAACATATCCATCATCGTCATTTTCTCCATCATCATCACCATCATCACCATCATGATCTTCTGAACATCATCATGATCATCATCTAAACATCACCATCACCATCATCGTCAACATCTTCATCATCATCGCCATCAGCATCATCATCAAAATCTTCATCGTCATCACCGTCACCATCTTCATCATCATTGTCATCTCTAGGTTCCCCATCAACACATCTCCATCATCATCATCTTCTTCATCATCATCATCTTCATCACCATCATCATCGTCATCAACATCTTCATCATCATCACCATCATCATCATCATCATCTTCCTCATCAGATCAACATCTCCATCATGTCACCATCATCTTCCTCATCATCATCATCATCATCATTACCAGCACCATCATCATCAACATCTTCATCGTCATCACCATCATCATTGGCATCTGTAGGTTCCTCATCAACATCTCCATCATCATCATCATTGGCATCTGCAGGTTCCTCATCAACATATCCATCATTGTCATTTTCTCCATCATCATCACCATCATCACCATCATGATCTTCTGAACATCATCATGATCATCATCTCAACATCACCATCACCATCATCGTCAACATCTTCATCATCATCGCCATCAGCATCATCATCAAAATCTTCATCGTCATCACCATCACCATCACCATCACCATCACCATCTTCATCATCATTGTCATCTCTAGGTTCCCCATCAACACAACATCTCCATCATCATCATCTTCTTCATCATCATCATCTTCATCTCCATCATCGTCCTCATCAACATCTTCATCATCATCACCATCATCACCATCATCATCATCATCTTCCTCATCAGATCAACATCTCCATCATGTCACCATCATCTTCATCACCATCATCATCACCATCATCATCAACATCTTCATCACCATCATCATCAACATCTTCATCATCATCACCATCATCTTCATCAACATTATCATCTTTATCATCTTCATCTGCATCATGATCATCTTCATTGTCATCACCCTCCTCCTCCTCATCATCTTTATCATCTTCATCTACATCATGATCATCTTCATTGTCATCACCCTCCTCCTCCTCATCATCTTGTGCACTTATGCACTTAGGGATTAATATTTAGAAGAGGGTCTAAAGGCCTTTATGGGGGAGGGGCTCTAGGAACAAGGTAAGACAGAGAGGGCAGGGGGGAGGGATAAAGGCGTAGAGGGTTAGTGATTAAGGGAGAAGAAGGGAGAGAGTGCTATAGGGAGGGATAATGACGAAGATAAAGAGAAGGTGGAGAGATGGAGAGTGGGGTGGTAGAGACATGGCTGAAGGGAGAGAAAGAAACATGAAAGAAACATGTAGGGAGAATGAGGGACAGATATTTAGAAAGAGATAGGGGGTATCTAGGGATTATTGGGAGAGAGCTAGGGGGTATTAAACCATACAAAACATTTGTTTTGTATGCAATCATATAAATTATTAGTTTTCTTTGATTTTGTTCGTTGCCCTAGCCGTGCACCTAACCTATTTATTGTGCTTGACTATATCGCGTTCGCGTTTGTTCACTAAATATCGCGCACGCGTTTTATATTTATATAACGCGTACGCGTTTTGGAACTCCAGAAATAATGGACTGTTGCTGTCCGAGAGCAACTTCACTCTGTCCGAACGAAAGCAACAATCCCGCGATTTTTCGAACAGCACGAGCCCGCGTCTGAAAATTTTCACATTCTACACCAACTCCATCATTTTTTTTTATGCAGGTGCAGCATTGAGGACATCTTTCATGGTTGCTCACTGTGGTGTTGGGTTATATGGCCATATTTGAAGAAAATAATTAGCAAGCTTGAAGAATCTCCAATTGAAGAACACCAAAGATAAGGCCTTTGAAAGATTCATTTTGCCTATATTTGAGGAGCACACAAGGTAAGATATCAAGCTTCAAGACCAACAAGGAAGAACTTCCATTTGCTTATTATTGAAGAGCTTGTAATTGAGGAGCAACAAAAACAAACTATATTGAATTGATCATTGTGGTGATGGGGAATGCACGTAACCGAGTAAACAAATCAACAAGGAAGAAGAGACCTCAAGAAGTCATTGAAGAAGAGAATGAAAAGAAAAGAATATACATGATGAATCGGAGGCTTTCTTTGGAAACTAATCCAAATCCAATTGTAGAGGATACCATGGTTCATCCTATTAATCCACGACAAGAGGGACCTTCAATTTCCACAATAGTTGTTGAACAAGCACCCCATGGAAGTAATCAAGAAGCAAAACGTAGGTGCTCATTAGGGGATGTTTCAATTCCCACTTCAAGTCAAAGTGATAAGTTACCATCTCAAGATGAAGCTCACGAAGAAACACACAATTTGCTATCCGGATGTGGTTATACAAGCGATGAAGTCAGAGAGGCGTTGGACATTTTGCCTACTGTTGAAGAAGAGAATGTTATCCACACCATCGATGAGGATGTTGGACTTCCACAAGGGGATGTTGGACTTCCACAGACCATGGATGAGGATGTTGGACTTCCACCATCCAACTACCAGGAAGAGAATGAAGGACACCAAGCTACTACTGAAACGCCAGAGTGTCTTGGTGATGCGCTACATGGTACAATTCCAACCCCCTTACCTCCATTAGCAAGCACACGTCGAAGAACTCCGAAGCGTATACAAGTTGATGAAAGACTTATGAATTCCATTGAAGGTACGCTATCTAAACGTAGTATTGCTTATCAAACTCAACAGATACTTGATAAATATTTTGTTTCTAAATGTGATGGAGATAAATGTAGATTATTTTTATCATTGTTAAAATCTAGGAGCATGAATGTTGTTAGGAAAAAGTTAGGGATAAAGATGATAAAGAATTCTGAACCAAGTTCTCATATAGTTAAAAGCCTAGTAGATGCATTTGGTAAAATTGGTAAGAACACACGTTCAAAGGACCGCAATGCTGCTCGTCGTGTGTTGTCACAATCAATTGCAGATAAGAACACCAGGGCCCTTCGTATTCTCAGGCCTACATCCAAACTAGTTAATTTGAATGTAAAAACCCTCCGTAGGTATTCTATTAGAAGAGAACATCTTGACACAACCGATCAGACAGATTTTTGGGCCTTTGTTGGTCGGTTGCCACGTCGTGACATGAAGCTAGTTGATGCAGTAAAGGGACTAGTGCATAGTTTTTGGCATGATCACACAAGGCCTTCTTCAAACCGAAAGGATGTACTAAAACTAAGAAGGGGTTCAAAGGATCGTGAGCCACATACTAAGCATCTTCTTGATATAACATAGACAGAGCTTTACGAAAAATTTAAGATTGAGCATAGACAATTGAACTTGGGGAAAAGATCTTTTGAGAAATGTAAGCCATGGTATGTTAGAATAAATACTCTTCGTAACACTTGTTGTTGTAGATACCATGTAGAATATGAATATTACTATGAAACATTTTTGTACATTCGTCGTGTGTTGCATACTAACATTGTGCAGGATTGCTCCATGACAATACCACCGACTTCATCAAGAGAATTCATTCATAGCATCATGTGCAATAGTCCCGAGGGGCAAACATACTATGCAAAATCTTGTTTGGATGGAACATGCTCCAACTGTGCTGGAATGGCATTATTGAGCCAATGTATGCACGAGAATGGAGACAGTGAATTTGGGAAAATGGTTACAGACATGAAAAGTTTCAAATATATCAACTATGAAATAGTCCCAGGGAAAGAAAGCAAAAAAATACAATTGGTGACATCTCAGGTATGCATTTATATCTATAAAATTATGTTGTAACGGTTACATTTCGATCCTTACTTACAACAAAAAACTGACATTGAGATCATTTTGTGTCACCAGGTACAAGTTAGTGACTTCATCAAGGAATTTATTGAAAAGACACATCAATATGTTCAGCATGTCCACGTGGCACGATGGCAGGATGAGAAGTTTAGAATATGCAGAGATACATTTCCCCTTGGTACTATACTTTCAGTTGTTGATTTTGCCGAGAACTACACTCTGCAACCTCAAAATGAGATCCAAAGTCAGTATTATCACTCTGAGCAGGTTTCCTTGATGGTCCATATCACATACAGGCATGGCCCAAATAGCACTGAAGAGCAAAGAGAAATTCTGAAGGAATATCACTTCTACATAAGTGATGATAGGTGCCACGACTTCCACTATGTACGTCATTGCTTCATCATGTTCTATGATCACTTGAAGGGAAGGAACATACAGATGGACCGACACTGGATTTGGTCTGATGGGTGTGCTGGTCAGTTCAAAAATGCACGCATATTTCAGTGGTTGTGTTCATTGCATAAAAACTACAAAGTGCCACATATGTGGAACTATTTTGAGACTGGGCATGGTAAAGGAGAGCATGATGGAGCCGGAGCATGTGTCAAAACAGCCCTACGAAGAGAGGAATTGAAAGTATCTACAGAATCTAATATTCTAAATCCTCAATCTATAGTCAGGTGGTGCACGTCAGTAATGGGAGAGGAATCAACTATGCGAGTAGAATCCACAAGAAAGAGACATGTGGAGAGATTTTTTTGGGAGGTGGTAGACATAGATCGTTCACATGCATGGGAATGCAATACTGTGCCTGGGACTCGTGGCTTTCATTCGGTTCGAAGCTCTGATAACCCAGTATTTGAAATTTGGACCAGAAAACTTGCTTGTTTTTGCCCGCCTTGTTGTGATGGTGACTGGGATGGGTGTGAATCATTGGATTGGGTTGATGGATGGGATCGCATATCACTTCCACTTGATCAGTGTGCAATTGTTGAGTTAACTCCGTTGGAAGAAGACCAATCATCTATTTCTGCAGATTTTGATCATGTCTCAGACCTTGTACAACCCGGTATGATGCATTTCCTTAACATTTTTTGTTTGTTTACGTAGTCTTCAAATGTACATTAATGGCCTTGTATCGCACGAAAAATATTTTGATCATATACCTACAATCATATAATGCAGGGCACATATACGCAGTGGTTGCCTCAAAAGATACTGAATGGGGTGATGAATACTGGTTGGCACGCTGTATAGATGGAAAGCAAACCCTCATTGTGTCCATGACTGACGATGAAAACAACCACTTTCCAACTGGGTCTATCGTTGTTAAAGGTGAATACTTGACACGGGACAACAATGGAAGAAAGAAGGGTGGATATGTTTACAGGGATTACAAACCAGGTGCAAGTGTATATCACTTTACCAACTTAATCATTGGCACAAACCTTCAGGTACGAACAATGCCTAGTCGAAATACATCGAAGGTACGCTACTTCTTACCGGATACAGAGCACGAGAGACTAATGGAGACCATCAGTATAAGAGATGATCCGGAGGGCTTGGTTGTATGATAATAGGTGGGATCTAGCATGATGAGGTACGTTACATACTTTTAATACTATACTATTTTCACTATTGGTAATTGAATATTGATATATGCTCAATTTTCACATGTATGTTTCATATGAATATGTCAATTTTGCGTTCTTGATATGCCAAATTTACAAGAGATGGATTAAAATTATATTATGTTCATATGATCAGTAAACCATATATTAATCATGTTTGAGAGGTTGCTTAGCTAACTTTAAGGGCATTTAAGCTCTATGTTAAGCCCAACTAAATCCTTATGAATCACTAGACAATCGAATTGGTTCCTTGAGTAATTCAAATTTCTTTATGTAAAACCATTTTTCATTCATTTTAGTATGAAATCAAGTTTTTAGTATTTTTTTCTCTTTACTGGCTCTATTCTAGTTTCCTTTGAAAAATTGCTCAAAGTATTGTTGTTCTTAGTTTTATGAACCTATTTGTGATCTCTTTCATGTGATCATAAGATTTTACACATCACTGCCATAACCACTAGACAATTGTACACTATACAACTATGAAAGTCTCTCTTAATCTAGCGACAACCACCTTTTACCCATTTCTATAGAATTTATTTTCTTTAATAATTTTCTAATCCAAATTTTAATAGCTATTACATTTTCACTATACAACTATGAAAGTCTCTAGTGACAACCACCTTTTACCCATTTTTATTATACATCTCTAAGTTATCCACACAAAAACACACACATATATATATATAATAATTATTGTGTATTCATAGTCAAAACTAAAAAATATATGGATTAAAGTGGATAAACATTAAACTAAAATTATAATAATTGTGTTTTTTAATCCATTTTTTACATATGATCAGTAAACCCTAAAATTATATTATGTTCATCATGTTGGTTATTGGCTTCACCCAACAAAATTAATTCAATTCATGCTCACTATATTAAACAATACACTTATATTAAATTTAATTCATGTCTTGTTAAATATTTCATAATGAATTAGCTAGTTGAGAGCACCACCTTAGACCAAGCCATCATCATCAAAATCTTCATCATCATCATGGACCTGCAAAACCCTAGTTTCCAAAGTGTCTAGGCAGGTTCGGGCTAGGAACACTAGCCATACCCGCCCGGTGGATGATTTTCCAAAGTTGACCCCCGTGTGCAAAAATTGCACACTCCCACACTGAGCAAAACCCTAGTTTCAAAGATGGACCTGCAAGGTGACACATGGGCCACCGGGTAGGAGTGGAGGGGCACCCCTGGCACTATCCCGGTGTGCTGAATCCAACGGAGTCGACGGTTCGTCGATCCGAGCCACGGTCTTCATTCTATGGCTCGTCCCGTCTCACTACCAGAAGGCCTTCAGGGACACCTGCTGGATACCTACCGGGGGCATAGAACTCCAACCATGCAACAAAACCGGGTTCCGGGGAGACCTGCAGGTGTGTCTAGACAGGTTCGGGCTAGGAACACTAGCCATACTTGCCCGGTGGATGATTTTCCAAAGTTGACCCCCGTGTGCAAAAATTGCACACTCCCACACTGAGCAAAACACTAGTTTCCAAGATGGACCTGCAAGGTGACACATGGGCCACCGGGTAGGAGGGGAGGGGCATCCCTAGCACTATCTCGGTGTGCTGAATCCAACAGAGTCGACGGTTCGTTGATCCGAGCCACGGTCTTCATTCTATGGCTCATCCCGTCTCACTACCAGAAGGCCTTTAGGGACACCTGCTGGATACCTACCGGGGGCATAGAACTCCAACCATGCAACAAAACCGGGTTCCGGGGAGTCCTGCAGGTGTGTCTAGATAGGTTCGGGCTAGGAACACTAGCCATACTTGCCCGGTGGATGATTTTCCAAAGTTGACCCCTGTGTGCAAAAATTGCACACTCCCACACTGAGCAAAACCCTAGTTTACGAAATGAATGCACAATGAAGCCACTGGGCCATGGGGAGACGAGGGAGAGGGCCCCCTAGAGGTAATCACACGCCAGGAGACCAACGGAGTCGACGGTTCGTCGGTCCGACGTCCGGTTTCCGAGTTATGTCGAGTTGCAAGTCGCATGAAAATGCCGTTCAGGGACACTTGGTGAATTTCCGTCCGGGAGCCAAAAAGCAAACGGAGCAGGAAAATTGCGTGCCGTTGGCTCCCGCAAGTGTGTGTGGGCAATGCCGACGTGGGAACACTGCCGGGAGCCATAAATCCATGATAGTAAATTAATTCATGACAAAAAAAAATGAATTATTCCTTTCAATGGATGTGGTTTTCAATTTCCTATGTTGTTAGGTCAATTTGGCACATTCATTGAAAGAAATTGTAGACTTTAATGATGATCACAACAAGTGTGTTTGTTAAAAGCTTGTGAAATAGAGCATCAAAAGACCTACATTGTAGGCCATATAATTGTGTTTGTTTACCTTTTGTTTGATGGACCATGCACAATAAGTAATAAAATAATTTTTGAAGTAGGTCATTTCATTTTTCTGATTTTTTCTTTGGTGGTGTTGAAAAAGACCATTGTTCTTATTGATGGGATTTCATGTGCTTATGATTCTTTGGATAATCTGGACACATACAAGGACACCATTATTAGACTAATTCATTATAAACAATTTAATATGAGTAATCTACATAAATGAATTGAAAAATTAACAAAAATAACAAACAACCCATATACCTTGGAATATAACACAAGAGTGACCATGTTAGGCAATCTTACTTATCTACTTACCTATGGTCATCTAAGTAGACCATTTGGATCATGTCTATTACTAATGATCTCCATTAACTTTTCATGTTCACAATGAGGCTTGAAGTATCATACCTTTGATGGGTGCTTCCTTGGCATTGTTTGTAGTTTGAGGTTTGTATCGAAAACTAAGTTTGTAAAGTGGTATATAGATTCACCTAGTCTAATCTTGAAATACATAACCAACCTTCTTCCATGTTTGGTCATCCAGTGTTAGATATTATCCTTTAATAACCATCAAACTGATTACAAGTTGATCACCATTGTCATCTATTAGTGAGACATGAGGGTTTGGTTCGCCTTTAAGGAACATGCCAACAAATAGTGAGTGCCCCATTAATTATCTTTCAGGGAAACCATTGCATATATGTTCATTTTAAAAAACATCAGTTCCAACGTGTGAGTCCACTAAATAGACAAAATGTAATGTATTCATGCTAGTTGATAAGATTTAATCTCATATTCACAAAACTTGGTTGTACAAGATTTGAGACATGATCATAATGTGGTGAAATGGTTGATTAGTCCTCATCCAACTAGGATAATTCAATATTTATACCTAGAATAATGGCGAGTGATAGAATTTTCTTGTTCATATTTCTACTATAACATTGTTTGAGTTTCAAACTAAATGAAATCCACAAATTCCATGCATTATTCTATGTGATTGATCTACATCAACCACCTCCCAAAAATATCTCGTCTTCTTGTTCCATCTACAATTATTGAAGAACACCATTCAACAATAGATTTTGTGTAACTAATGAGAGATGATGGATGATGTTTGCAAGGTGAGCAAGTTTAACCCACCAATGCGAGATTGCATGCAATTACACTGAGCAAAACCCTAGTTTACGAAATGAATGCACAATGAAGCCACTGGGCCATGGGGAGACGAGGGAGAGGCCCCCCTAGAGGTAATCGCATGCCAGGAGACCAATGGAGTCGACGGTTCGTCGGTTCGACGTCCGGTTTCCGAGTTATGTCGAGTTGCAAGTCGCATGAAAATGCCGTTCAGGGACACTTGGTGAATTTCCGTCCGGGAGCCAAAAAGCAAACGGAGCAGGAAGATTGCGTGCCGTTGGCTCCCGCAAGTGTGTGTGGGCAATGCCGACGTGGGAACACTGCCAACACTGGATCGGGGGAGGTTTTTGCAGAGTTGACCCACCAATGCGAGATTGCATGCAATTACACTGAGCAAAACCCTAGTTTACGAAATGAATGCACAATGAAGCCACTGGGCCATGGGGAGATGAGGGAGAGGGCCCCCTAGAGGTAATCGCACGCCAGGAGACCAACGGAGTCGACGGTTCGTCGGTCCGACGTCCGGTTTCCGAGTTATGTCGAGTTGCAAGTCGCATGAAAATGCCGTTCAGGGACACTTGGTGAATTTCCGTCCGGGAGCCAAAAAGCAAACGGAGCAAGAAGATTGCGTGCCGTTGGCTCCCGCAAGTGTGTGTGGGAAATGCCGACGTGGGAACACTGCCAACACTGGCTCGGGGGAGGTTTTTGCAGAGTTGACCCACCAATGCGAGATTGCATGCAATTAAACTGAGCAAAACCCTAGTTTACGAAATGAATGCACAATGAAGCCACTGGGCCATGGGGAGACGAGGGAGAGGGCCCCCTAGAGGTAATCGCACGCCAGGAGACCAACGGAGTCGACGGTTCGTCGGTCCGACGTCCGGTTTTCGAGTTATGTCGAGTTGCAAGTCGCATGAAAATGCCGTTCAGGGACACTTGGTGAATTTCCGTCCGGGAGCCAAAAAGCAAACGGAGCAAGAAGATTGCGTGCCGTTGGCTCCCGCAAGTGTGTGTGGGCAATGCCGACGTGGGAACACTGCCAACACTGGCTCGGGGGAGGTTTTTGCAGAGTTGACCCACCAATGCGAGATTGCATGCAATTAAACTGAGCAAAACCCTAGTTTACGAAATGAATGCACAATGAAGCCACTGGGCCATGGGGAGACGAGGGAGAGGGCCCCCTAGAGGTAATCGCACCCCAAGAGACCAACGGAGTCGACGGTTCGTCGGTCCGACGTCCGGTTTCCGAGTTATGTCGAGTTGCAAGTCGCATGAAAATGCCGTTCAGGGACACTTGGTGAATTTCCGCCCATTTTATAATTTAAGCCACTTTTAAATATTTGAACTTCCATATTATTTTTGAAAGAGTATAATATTTCAAAACTCCTAAAGAGACAAAAACACATGATCAAAACTCCTAAGGCTGTAATTTAGAGTAGTAATAATGGGGGTGATGGAGTTGAATTTGATCCTATGGAAGATAATGATACTAATATTATTGAGAATAAAGGGATAATAGGTTGATCCATGACACCTTTGTTTGCATGGATGAGGATGCACCTATGTATGAGACCTATGATAATATTCATGATGTACATCTTATTGATAAGGCACACAAAGGCCTATACAAGAGATCAAAGATGGGTCACTTTGTCTACTAATTTGATGTTGATAAAATTGAAGGTATTGAATGACATTTCAAACAATGGTATGACAAAGATCCTAATGTATACACAAGGTTAATATATAAGGTGCCCCATAAGGTTCTTTGTCATATCCCTATAATTCTAGGTTTTTGATGATTGTTTAGGTTAAAAAACATAGCACATTATATGGATTATCATGTACAAAGATAAGTGAAGATGGTATTATATGAGTGGCTACAAATGGTTCTCAATTTACGATCATCAAGGAAATATTACCCATTTTTTAAGAAGAACCTCATAATGTTAGACTTTCATTGGTAGTTGATGGCAATGGGTGTGCATGAGTGAGTTCGTTGAAACCTTGAAAACATTGTATTGCATTTAGTTTGATTAAATTACACGAGCAAGAACTTTGACATAACTTGTAATGATCATCCAAAATCACAAATTTTAATTAGATACCAATTAGTGCATGCATGTAGTGAATTCGTTGAAACCTTTGAATATAATAGTTTGTTCTTTTGACATAGTGCATTCATGAGTAATAGATAATCCACACAAATCAACACATTAGAATGACACAAGTACATGTATCCAAAAGTACATATATATCCAAAAGTGCATGTCTCCAAAAGTACATGTATATCCAAAAGTCTCCAAAAGTGCATGTCTCCAAAAGTACATGTATATCCAAAAGTATCGAAAAGTACATGTATCCAATGAAGTCAATGTACATGTCTCCAAAAGTACATGCACAATAAAGTCAATGTACATGTCTCCAAAACTAAATGTATCGAAAAGTACATATATATACAAAAGTATCCAAAAGCACATGTGTCCAAAACTATCCAAAACTATCAAAACTCAAGCTTTCTCTTGTTCTTTCCCGACGTTGATCCTCTAGGCACATCCCTAGGATCAATGTGCATCCCTGGATCCTGCAAATTAAATATCAATTGTTAAATTCAACTAACTATGTACACTAATACATTATCTCAACAATTATCAACTGGTGCATGGAAAGTGCATGAAACACTTGGTCACTGAAGGACATCTCACCTCAACTGACAAAGGAGATTGTGTTGCTTGTGTAGCAGATGGAGCCGTCGGTTGAACATCCAGGATGGTTGAACCAGGGGGGCCAGGCACTGCTCCTGCTGGTGGTGGCTACAATGAAAAAATGTTGAAATAGTTAGAAATGCATGAATAAACAATAGGTCCAACAACAATAAACTATGTAAAGATAATGTTGAAATAGTTACATACCTGTGTGTGATCAGTCGCCACTGCAGATGCGGCACTAACTGCTGCATCAACCATCGATGCAAGGTTCTCAGCAGACAACTCGGGTTCCTGTTGCAGTAAACATGCAATTCAAACATTAACAAAAATGATTTATGCACTGGATTTCAAGTTAAACAACAAATATCATCGAAGGATATACATTACCGTGGTGTGAGTAAGCCCATGGTCGTGGGCAGCTGGAGTCTTTCTCGGAGTAGAACGCCTCACATACACACGACCCTTGTTCACGAATGGCCTGGAGGGAGATGCAAATCCAGGCAATGGGCCAGATGTGTCGGATGGTGCCTACAGTCAGCAAGTGTTCATGTAGTTAGACATGCATGATTCAACAAACAAACATGTATTTAAAAAATGTCATTTTTAATTGTTTACCTGGAGCCCAGACGTTTCAGGGGACGGTATGACCATGGGCACTACCTCCACATTACCTTGCCCCTGTGAAGGATCTGCCATCTGCAAGTTTAATAATTGTAAATATTAGACCGTATATAGCATTAATGAACTAAAATGTAAAGTATGTGGAAATTAACAAATTAACAAGTATTAAAAAACTGAAATTTTAAAATGTTTACCTCGGTGTGAGATACGGCAATAGGTGGTATATAAGATGGGCCTGCCGAATGGGTAGCATCATGCCCCCCTGTCGAGTCTGGAACATCCGGCTCTGGGGCGTCACTGCCGGTAATCATCATCAACTGCAAGTTCACAAAATTAATATATTAGCTCAAACTATATATATGTGTACAAAGACGAAAATAAATGAAGAATTTATTACAATTAACCATCAAGATACCTCTCTCAAAAAGCCACTAAAGGCAACATCTGATGCAATACCATAGCAGGGACGACCACATGATGTGCACTCGTGAGGATCACTACTAGGATGGGGAATAGCTGATGGTCCTGCACTAGTGGACGGTCCTGATGGTCCTGCACTAGTGGATGGTCTAGATGGTCCTGCACTAGCTGATGGTCCTGCATGGTGACGAGCTGGTGTATGTACCACACCAGGGATAGATGTCCCTTCCTCACCCATATGTTGAACCATCCTGCCATGGCGAACAACCGTCCGTGCCAAACTCAAAAATGCATCCCGTGTCTGCGGAATAATGCGATGTGTTGGTGGGACATCTGGCCCAGGCAACTGCCTGCGAGGTGCAGGGATAGGGCGATCCTGGTCTCGAAGCCTGGCATTGGGTCGGTTTTGGGGCATCCCCCCACCGATCCCCTGGAACTGTAAGATGTCAAAATAGTTAACGTGTTTATGCAACACGAACTCTGCATACATCTTTCGAAGGAAATATAAGGGAATTTCCCTGTTGTTGTGTGGTGGCATATCAAAAACCATGTACCATCTGTCCATCCAGTTATCAACAAATGGTTGAAACGTGCACCACTCAATGGAGATATGCGGCTTGCTTGCATTAGGGATTTCCCCCGTCCGAGGGTCCCTAAACAATGCAAATATAACCTCTTTGGATATTTTCAACTTTTTTACTGCATTGTAATCTAGTCCATCAGCATATTGTTGTCTTTTTCTTTCTCTGTAAGATGCAATATCATATAGGACATTCGTAGATTGTGAAATTGTGTCCACAATTGCATCCAAGGTTGATGCAAGTGAACGGCGAATCCTATCGCCACCACTAAAAGCTTCACTTATGCCCCTCAATTGGGCAAGCTCAATCAATATTTCGGCATTGGCATCCATAGCCGCAACTGCAATAAAGACATTAATACGAAAATCATTAGAAACATATACATGGTATATAATGACGTCTCTTCAAAATTGAACATGTATTAAATCAAACTCACATAAGCAATTTAATGGCATTTACTCACATACATTTAAAACTTAAAATTAAACATTTGACAATTAAAAAGTAAGTTAGTCAGATTGGCAGAGAGGAGGGGGAGGAGGATCAAGGCAGTGATGAGTTTGTTGATTCAGGCATGGAGGAGGAGGATCAAGGCAGTGATGAGTTTGCATCTATGTGTCTCAATGTCTCATTGTGTTTTGTGATTGTGAATGACAAATGTGTTGTGATTTGTGAATGATCTAATTTCTATTGAATATTTCATATTTGTAATTGTAAATGTAATTTCTATTGAATATTTGTAATTGCAAATGTTAAATTTTATTGGATGATCTATATGTCTATATTTTTAAATTTTAATATATTTTAAAAATATATTAATTCAGGGGGTCACCGTGTCCTACGTGTCATAATTCCGGGGGTCACCGTGTCTAGTGGGGACCAGGGATCAAATTTGAAGGGTGGGGTCCCATTTCACTATGAAGGGCTATGAGATATTGAACACTATTGAAGGGTTATGAGAAATTTATTAATATTTATTCTATGTGTATATATGGATGTGTTCATGTTGTATGGATTGGATTCTAGGTTAACCGAGGCCTTTTTAGAGCAAAGAATGGGGTAATTACTATTTGGGAACAAGTTTTTTATCAAATGTAAATTGCGGTGATGGAAGATATTGAGGGTGCCACATGTTGTGGAGAAAGTAGTATTGATTCCTATGACGTAATAGGGAGTTCAAAAAGTCTGGTTTCAAGTATTGTCATGCGTAGCTCGATTGATTTTTCTCGCGCTAGGGTTGTAGCAACTGTTATGGCCATTACTGTTAAAAGGATTGATGGGGTGGAATCCCGTGAAACGATGAGTTCTTTTGTTAAGACGTAGATTCAGTGAAATTTGGTGGGAGTCTTATGTTCATTTTATGCACAAAATTCGATTACTTGATTTTGTTGCATTGTTAACTCTCCTCCTAGTCATAGCTACAATCTCTTATATATAATTGTGAAGGTTATCAATCCACTCAATATATTAAAGTTGTAGTAGGCCAAAATCATCCACATATTTATTGTACTCACAAATGTTGACATTCCAATTTCTATGTAGAGCGCCCATTAACATTAGATTGTATGGGACATGTTTTTGAGGCATGATGTCATTATCTCATAACAACAAGCTTTTTATCCATAAATATGTCATCTACAAGCCAACGGAATTGTTCCTAATCCTTTATAAAACTTTGTCATAATTATATCAATAACAACATTCCTACCTATTGACTTAGCTTAGAAGATATTACACCTTCGGATAACCAAACCTGATTCCAAGGTTGGTAATCATAAACGTAAAAGCATCATCATAAGGAAATAGCATGTTGTGTTGAGGAAATTCCTTTTTTTCCATTTCCTTCTCAGTATAATATTTGGTTGTGGATCATTTAAAATGTATAATTTATTTTAATATAATTGGGAAGCTAAATTCAAATTCATTAATATATTAATATGATTTGATTTTTTTATTAATAATAAGTTATTCTTTTCATTTGAAAATGTAATAGTACATCAAAATTTCAATGTTTACTAACGTAGTAAAGTTGAGAGGCTTTATTTTTTAGTGGATATAGCAGACCTGTAAATTCATAGGATGTCAAAAATCTAGTCAGCCTTGAAGTTGAGCTCCTCAAAGAAAACGAATTTCTTTAAATATGTTTATGGCAGGCTGGCATTGCCAGCTTCGCTCCGCAAACTATCCTGGAGGACTGGAGGAGATAGGGTAGGTGGAACTTGGAAGTAGCTCAACCACAGTGGAATACGGGTACAAGAAAAAGCTTGTTTCTATTCATGCAATATGGTCGGAGCCATGGAAGCATGGAATTCCAGCATTGACTTGATACAACAAAGAAAACAAAAGGTGGAACTTGGGAGCTGCAGGATTGACTTGATACAACAAAGAAAACACAGGGTGTGAGGCTGGGAGCCGTAGATGGTAGAATTAACTTGATACAACAAAGAAAACACAGGTCTATAGGTAGGGGCCACGGGCAGGAGCAACAACCTGCAACATTACAAGAAGTTTATGGATTGTGGATTTTGTCTGAAATGCCAAATTCGCGGGGGCATATTAACATAATATATTATACATTGAATACTCAATTAACTCACGGAGTCAGCATTCACGAATTGGTATGTGATAACTTGTAACTTGGTAAGCCCGCTAGCAACAACACGTATGAGCCACCTTCCAGGTTTAATAATTTTGTTGATGCCATTAAATGTGTTAAACACGTAAGCGCTCGCTACAAACACGAGAACTTCAAAGCGTTCAAGCCATGGGCTACTCAGTGTAAGCCCGTCCACGTAAGTTGCTCAATGATATTATTAGAGGCCCAATGGTCCATGATCCATGGATGATCGAACACGTGGATATTGGAGAGTAAGCGAGTCCCACTCCCAAGTCACCTAGCTAGTAGCCGCATTCCCAATTTCCCACTAAAAATTGTTGATGGGTGAAATTTGAAGCTACCCTTCTGTTGCAATTTTAAACAGTAGTGGTTAATTTAATTATTGAAGGGCTTACCATGAAATTAAATTTTTTTTGCATGGTAAAATTTGAAGTGGCCTTCTATGACGTGTGGGTAAAATTTGAAGTGGCCTGAAGGCTTCAAATTTGAAGCCTGGTGGGGACACTCGTGTCCCGTGTCCTCGTGTCGGGTGACTTAGATGAATACATTGTAGAAAGGGGGGAGTTTTAATTTTTTCAATTTTTGGTTTGATTATGAAGTTTTGAGTTTTTTGAAAAGGGTTTCATTTTGAGGTGTGAATTTAATTACAAATTGGGTTATTCCCAATTTGATCAATATTACAAAACTAGGTTAAACAATAAAAAAATAGTAATTTGGATTAAAAAATCACAAAAAAATGATTTGGGTGAATAAATTACCTGACTAGATGAGAATGCACCGGTGAATTTGTCTCCCCTCCAGCTAAATCGAGCAACACGGATAGTTGAGTGGGCCACAAAGCGTCCTCGTCCAGGGTCAATTTCGCCTCTATTCGCGTTTCTGATGCGTGAGTGTCGCGGGTGGTCGGCAATCGGCCGATTGTGTTTTTAAATTCATTTTTAGTTTTACATATCGCGTACGCGATTTGTAAATACATAACGCGTACGCGTTTTTTAACTACATAACGCGTACGCGTTATTGTTACCTAGCCTACATGTCCAATGACATGTTAGGCTCGGGTCTTACCATGGCAGGTGGTAAATATCATAAACGCGTTATGTTTTAGGTATCAGGAACGAGATTTGAAAAAAGTAGCATTGCATCTAAAGTGACCCTCATCTTCTTGCACACACCCATTAGCATATGACTAGAAAGTGGGATAAAGGCTAGGAAGGCTTCAAAAGGCATCACTTAATCACATACCACCTCACTATGCTTAGGATCATTGTGGAGGAGTGTCACAATAATAAATCAAATATTTTTTGTTGTTTTGTGGACTTTAGAAAATATTTTGATACGGTGGCTAGAAAGAACCTATGGAATAGATTAGAGGAACTAAAGGTTCCCTTCGAGCTAAGGGATGTGGCTATAACGTTATATGAGAAGATCATTTCCAAGTTCAATAACACTATGGGGTGATCATAGGATATTAAATGTAACATTTAAGTTAAGCAAGGGTGCCCCCTCTCCCCTACCCTCTTCGAAATTTACTGTTAGATTTTCTACTTTTAATCAATATTTATCTAGGATCTTAACTAAAAGAATAACATGCACAACATAACACAATAGAGACAAAGAATTTCCTCGGGAAAGCCATAAAGGAGAAAACCCTACAACTTCCTGAGAGATAGAATCGCCACCAATATAATATCACAAAAGTAAAACCCCAAAACAAAGATGGTCTTATGCATCTCCTCTTCTTTTCCTCCTATGCGAACTTGTCCTCTCTCTCACTAATGCGAACTTGTGAATGAGTGATGATGTTCAAATGAGAGAGCTCGACTCTCTATTTATACTTTATCTTTCACTTGACCTTTTCACTTACTATGTCGTCCCCAGTTGTACCTGAATGGGCGGACTTCTCTAGGGGACTCAATAACCCTAATCTAAGTGACTCTTGGGGGATCTATTGCCCTGAATTACAAAGGAGGATTTATCTCAGTGAATTTATATGACCAAATATAATAATGGCATCCTCGACCGGAGGAATAAACATCTCCATCGGAGGTAAAAATAAAATACAATAATAATAACAATAGAATATATTCTGAAGTTACAATTACATTAACATTTACATGGATAAGTTGGAAGTTTGTTTAGAAGATGTAGGTTGTGCTGGCCACGTGCTGGCATGTACTTAGTAGGAATAGTCATCATGCTTCTTCTTTATGCTGATGATATCGTCCTTATGTAAAGGTTCCCCTATGATTTGGAGAAACAATTAAGAATTCTCAAGGAATTCTGCTCCAATATGGGCATGACTCTAAACACCAACAAAACAAATTTCATGATTATCAAGTGCAATAAGAGCACTTATGATAATTGTGTTTATGCCAATAGAAAGATGGAGGAAGTGACTGCTTATAAATATCTTAAAATTTACTTCCATCACAAGCTCAAATGTAACTATAGAATTGAGAAGAGGATTAGTGGAGGGTGGAAAGCCTACTCCCATTTTGAAAATAACTATAAATCAACAAACCATGTGATGCGGGACATAAAGAAATTCCTCTTTAAAATGTTGGTCACTCTCGTTATCTTATACAGATGTGAAGCTTGGGGTTGCATCATTCCTAGGGAATCTTTGTGAAGAATTAAAAAAATCAAAAAGTGCTTTATTACCTATAATCTTAAAATTAAGAGCAATGTTCCGTACCATATTCTCCTCTTAGAAGCGGTGCTCTCCCCCATTGAAAACATGGCTATGAATGGGTATCTAATGTACAAGCACAAATTAATCAATATAGGAGACCACGGGCTTCGTAAAATTGCTCTTAAATCCAACCAAAAAAACTTGTGCCTTAAGTGGGGGTGGCATAAATATGCCATGACTTGGTTAAATCATTGGGGGATTGCCAAAATTGCCACTTTGCAAAACATTCATAAAATTAAAACTATTATTACTTCTACATTCAAAGAGAAAATGTGGTGTATGGAATACTTAGAGGATTAAAATAAAGTTACTATATTATAAAGAGATCATTTACCCTAATCTTGAGAATCAAAATTATCTTGCTATTTTAACGAGCTCTAAGAAAAAAAATATTTCCAAGATTAGAACGAATTCTCATGAGCTTCATAGTGAAATTGAGTGCTGGACTATGTCTAAAACTCCATGGGTGGAAAGGTGTAACATACCTCCGTTACGCCAAATATTTTTGTAAATACAATTATGTATTGTACTTGTTTACTACCGAGAAGCTCAATGGCAAGGCCTCACCAGTAAACCTTGTATGTAATGTTAGTTTAGTTCTTAAAATTGTAAATGTCGATGATAGAATGGGAGACCGAAGTTCGTATGACGTTCTAAGTTGAAGACGGTAATTTTTCATTATAAGACGAGTAGCAATCACTGAGGGACGATGCCTTAGCATGACGCTATGGATGATTTAATCCTAATTACTTTTAATCATTAATTCCTTCCCGACAGGGAGTGCCAAAGAACACAATAATTCCCTATACTAAAGGAAAGCTAATTTATTAATTAGTATAGTTGATAAGATCAACTTATTAATTAATATACTTGTCATGATTAACTCGAGATTATATTACGATTGATAGACTTATAGACTTATATATATATTATATATATATATATATATATATATATATATATATATATATATAAGACAATAGTGGACTATTGGATAAATGAGAATTGAGTTACTCGTTAACCTTAAGTTGTAAGTGTGGTATCCAAGGTTGATTAGAGGATATTAGACGCAAGCCATTAATTTAGCTCCTATAACATTATATTAACATAAAGTTAACTACTTTATGAGGTTCGAGTAAGTGATCATCTTATTATTAAAGAATTACCTTCTTTAGGGTAAAAGATGGCAACATATCATTAGTTTCTTTTTAGAAGGTAAAAGACATATTTTGGAAATATTTAGAAGTCACATCTTCTATACATTTCTTTAATCGTAGGGGACATATTTATATCGATAAAAATATGTGAAACATATGTTTTTTTGGGAGGCACACCCCTCTTAAGAAAAGAGCACTAATTACTTTAAATTACGAATTGGTTAGTGTTGCTTGCCATCAAATAAACTCAACCCCATCAAAATAAAAAGGTGGAATGCTCTTTGACGTAAAGGAGCCATACATTAATAACATAGGGTAGACTAGACATGATGGTTGGGTTTTGGAAGGTGGGGCGGCCTTTCCAAGGAGATCACGTCCATCCTCGAATATTGATGGCTATTCAGTATAGAGAGCCGAGCTCATTTGTTTCCACCAGTGGATGTCAGACGACATTAATTAAATCAGTTAAGGGTTGGATACTTGGCCATTTGGGAGGAGGGAAAGTCTCATTTCAGAAAACATGTCAAGGTAGGTCAAGTGTGCTACACCTGGGAAGGGGGAGAATCTTTTGATATACAGCGTTGATACAACATTTGGAAAAAAAAACACAGAGCTTTCAGTTTAAGAGAGTGTGGATCATTACATTGAAGGGGCGGCACTGAACGCTCAATGCTCGATTGGAGGAGAGTCTTGCTCGGTGATCAGTTTGGGAAGACTGAATCTTAGCACGTTTCGGGATGGAGTGCTAAGCCCCATCTGCGTATGGAGAATCATGATAGGCAAAAAGGAGTAGACGGTTTCGGGGAGTTCATCTGCGCGTAGGATGCTCGGGGAAAGAGCTACAAAGCTCTGAGGTAAGAGATGAACCCGGTGTTGAGAATAGGTAAGCTCTAAACTAAGCATTGATCTATGCGTTGTAACTTTCTGCACTGGCTGAGTTTTTTCTGTTTGATCTCTGCGCTAGTGGACAAAGGATATTATGTAACGATCGCCACATAGTCTAGGTCGCCATATTATTTATACATGCTCTGTGTTCGTTATGCGATCTCTGCATAGGTTTGATCGCTGTATGGTTATGTATATAAATTCTGCATCTGTCATGGGTTTGATTGTTTGCTTGATAGATATGTGTTTTAGAAAGCGACGTAAATTGGATGGGATGGCCTCCAGTGAGAGAGCTCGATCCCAATGAATTGCTAACATATATTATTATATGTGTGATTATATATATAGATGTTTCTGTGTGTTTGCTATGAAGAAGAAATGGGAAGTGACTCTCCAAAAGGAGTCCGATCTCCTTTAATTGAATATTTGTACATATGATATTACTACCTCTGCATTTTGTATTCGATTTCACTATCGTTCGATTGGTTTGTGAGAGATGGGATGTCTGTAAATTTCATGGTTGATAGAGTCGTATGAATTAAATGAAGGTATCATACATTCAGCTTTTTGTTAGTGCAATCCTCACCGCTTGTGCAGACACGGGTGTTCTGGAAGTTAGTTTGTTGTTGAGAATATCAATTCTCCTTTTTGTTGCGTTAAGGGAATTATCCTTTCTTTCACGACGTTCGATCCCTGCACAGCCTTTGCAGAGAATGGGTTTCCCTAATCTTTTTCTTGCATTAGGAATCCATCTATCGGTTTATTTTATAGCCTTGAAACCCTGATTCAGAGTCGCGGAGATCTACCTCTCCAAGCCTCTACGAATGCTTTGAGTTTTATTTAGTGTTTAAAATGTATGATTACCTCTGTAGAAGTATTTTCTTAGAAGTAGAACCCTACTTCAGAATCGCTAAACTTGTTCTGGTCCAGTTTTGATCTTCGGATCTCTGCATGGGTATTTAGTTTGAGAGTTTCGGTTGGGTAGCATGTTACCTGTTGGATCCTTAGATTTTTCCCTTATCAATTATCTGATTCCTATTCCCTTATCAATTATCTGATTCCTATGGGATCACTAGTTTAATATTCTACTACCTTCGATAGATCTGCGAAGAAACTTTGCTTCCACGGTGATGCTTGCGTTCATTTTTCTTTAATCGCTATTACAGTATTCACAATCTATTGTGATCCGAATAGATCCCGGTTGTTTGTATAAACACCCTTGTTGTTGTACAGAAATACTTGCATATGTTTATGGAGCTGATATCTGCTTCATATATAGTGAAGAATGAAGTTATGTAAGTAATTTAAGTGATTATGTTTTACTCATATCTACTAGGTATAGTATGAGGTTAAGTGGGTACGATTTATTCACATCTACTAAGCTAAGTTGATGTTAAGTAAGTATGTTTTGTAAGTGGGTACTTTCTGGTTTGTATCTACTAACTAAGTATGATGTATGGGAGGCTGAGAAAGATACCAAGTCAGAAGATAAACAATGGTGGTGCCGAAAATCGGTGCTGGATGTAACCTCTATGTTGATGAATAATATATGTTGCGACAAAATTGTGGACGTAGACCGAGAGTGCGTGAACCACCTATATCGATCGTCTTTAATGTGTTTTTGTACATGTTGTTGCTTATATCAGATATATATGCTTTTAGTTCCGCTTGTTATGAAATGCTATATTATTTGAAAAGAGTAAATGTTTTATGCAAAGCCTCAAATGTCATTTAAAAAGTATTTAGAGAAATTCCTAGAAAGTGTTGATTAAAGACCCTGAGCACCATTAAGCAAGGTTGGTACAAATGATCTAAATAAGTATTATGAATGTCGCAGGGACTTACATCTATTAGACGAGTACATTAACATCATAAGCTTCATATTGTATTTTGTAGGAAATCAAAGCATGTGTTATAAGGGTGTGGTTCCTAACGACATTGAGTAAAATATTAGCTAAATTAAAACTTCGAAGAACAAGGAAGAACAAGATTGAATCCTAGTTTTGTTATGAAATGTGTAATCAGGAAAGTATATGTATAAAGATAGTATTGTTTTGAAAATGTTACAAAAAGGTTAAGGGTTCCTTCTTCCTTTCAACTTTTTATTATAAAGGAAAATGAAGGACATGAAACGCCAAGAAAATAAAATAATTTACACCCCCTTCTCTCCCACATAACAATTACTAAAAATTGGGTTGTTACATATGGTATTAGAGCAGGAGTTATGACATTCGGGCCTTTCTGGGCTCAACATGAGGAAAATAATGAAAGATGGTGGAGCCAATGAAGGAACTCTACGTGCAAGGCGTAACAACACAAGTTCATTCCCAAAAAATTGGTTTGTGAACAAAGGTAACCGATAAGTCGTTTGTGGGTTACAAGTAAGTAAGTCCGATTATATTGATTGCTGAAGCATTATGTTTTTAAGGTTCAAAATATATTCCGTAAGGTGTAAACATTACTTTAGAATTATGATAGACTAAGGTGTCTAGATTCTATTAACATATAAGCTAAGATATGTTGCATGGGATGAACAGAATAGCTATAATGAATAGACTTTATTTTTTTAGAATTCATCAGGGAATAAGATATTATAGATCAGGAAGAAAGTATAATAGTATTGGGTATGGTCGACTCTACACAAGAAGAAATAATTATTTTCGGTTAAAGAAAAATGGTTATACTGAGTTAAGAGATGAATAGTTACAATCAATTGATAGACTAGTAGTTATATTGGTTGAATGAGATCAAATTCCTTTGCAAATATATAATTTGTTTATGAAAGTAGAATCGCAAATCAACCTTGGCATTATTGTGATTCAAGAAAGTTGATAACAATACACTAGTTTATAAATAGTATTCCATTCTGGAAGAAATATTACAATGAAGCTCAACAAACAATAATTAAAATGAAAGTTGGACTAAGTAGTTCTAATACTTTTGAAAACAAGATAAATTCTATCATGATGTTATCGTTATTTGTACCTAGTAGTTTTGCTCAATCGGTAACATTCTCTTAGTAAAGATCGTATGGTCTAGGAACATAAATACAGTCACAGAGTTAAGGAACATTGTGTTAAAGAATTGTTATCTTAAAACCAACAGACCAATTATATGAAAGTAAATTGTTTGGATATGGATATTTGACAAGATGGTAGTTAATGATGTTGTATTAACAGTTGATATTCCTTTTTCGCATATATAAGGAAAAGTTTGTTAGTATGTGTTTAGCTATGAATAAATTGATTCAAAGACCAGGAGGACTAATGTATTAACCATTTGCATCAAGATCAATGAAAATGCTATACTCCATTTTCCTGTAGATAAAAATATGGAATTTATGATGAGACATGTTTGACCAACAAAATCTGTGGATTAAAAATTGTAAGCATAGGCATAACGATTTCATATCAGGTATTTTGTCGACATACACAAATTTGGATTATGATTTTACTTTCGATACACTCAAGAAATAGATGTAAATATTCCTAGAAATTTTTCTGATATATGGAGATGTATTTACTTAAATTATTTTTACAAAGTATCTTATAAATTTATGAAAACTTAAGTCGGAAAAATTTGAATGGTGAATAAGACGACATTTAGAATTATTGGAAAAGTTAAGAGATTAATAAATACTACATACTAACATTGCAATTTCATGTCGTAAGGTGTGATGGATGAAATTAATAAATCAAATGCTGATCATGTATGGATGTTGTAAGTGAATGATGTTTTCCTTACTATTATGTTACGAGAAGACTTTCTCACGAAATTTGATTTTTGTTGTATAAAGAAGTATTAACAAGTAAATTTGACAGATGGTCACATTCTCTAGAACTTGTGGAAAGACATGGACGCGATACAGTATACATGGTAAGCATATGGTAAGATCAATGACTCATGAAGGGATATGATAAAAACATGAGTTCAAACTGATGAGTAAATAGATGAACCTATTTGATGTTAATATTATGTTGCTATTATGTTGCATGTTTTGGTTAACCAAAACTACAAGAAATAATAAATGATTGTTATTTCCTAGACTCAAATGAGAAGGTTTGAGGGGAAAATAATATTCTGGGACTCAAGCAGGAGGCTTGAGGTGGCAAAAATTGACCCAACTCTTCTTTGCAAAAGAAACTTTTCCTGGACTCAAGAAGGAGGCTGGGTGGAAAAGAAATTACTGGACTCAAGCAAGAAGGCTTGAGGGGAATTGCGAAAGAGTTTTGTGATATCAAGGGAAAAGAACTAGGCATAAATATTGACATCTGGAGATAGGACGTTGTTTGATGTCTTGAGGAGGAAATTTTTTTTACTAGCAATAAAAAAGGAGAGTAACCTCAAAAGTGTAGCGCGTAAGACCACATGAATTGGTAACAGAATTCGAGGAAAAATTTTGTGTTCAGGAGAGGGTTGTTGAAGCTCCAAACTCATGAGAGAGTTTGATGATCAACAAAGTGTTGTTGAAAGATTTGTTTTATGATATAACAAATATTAATGATTGTCTTGTAACTAGACTATTGGATGGATTTATGTGTGAAGGTTATAAATGCTTAAGTAAGTAAAACATTTCCTCAAGAATCAGGAGGAATGATAAATGTTAAAATTTTACTGCTGGAAATATGGTGAAGTATATGATGCTAACCTATTAAATGAAAGAGGTGTCTACCTCAAGATGAGGACTAGAAAAATGTCCACGTATTGGAGGTAAAAGACATCCTACAAAAGGATAACTAAATTTTGCATTATTTATGAATTCTATTGAGTATTTGAAATTTAGCATGTATGCTAATGATGATAAAAGAACAAACAAAGGCTAACAGATATTCCCTGAATGACAAATGTCAAATTGCAAAAAGGAGTCATGGTTTATCGGATTATAAAAACTGATGATGTGTTTTACTGAGTAATTTCGGGAGTCACAGTCTTGTTGCATTGAAATGCAAGATATGAATGACAACGCCTTGCAGAAAAATTGAGGGTTCAAAGAAATTCAAAACCAAAATGAGGAAGCCAGCAAAAGATGACTCCAAAAGAGAAGATGATTTGTTGAAAAGTATGAACACCGAGGACATTGTTATTCTTAAGGGGAGGAGGATGTAACATCCCTCCTTTATGCCAAATATTTTTGTAAATACAATTATTTATTGTACTTGTTTATTGGCGAGGAGCTCAAGGCCAAGGCCCCACCAGTAAACCTTGTATGTAATGTTAGTTTAGTTCTTAAAATTGTAAATGTCAAGGATAGAACGGGAGACCGAAGTTCGTACGACGTTCTAAGTTGAAGATGGTAGTTTTTCATTATAAGACGAGTAGGCATCATTGAGGGACGATGCCTTAGCATGACGCTATCGATGATTTAATCCTAATTACTTTTAATCATTAATTCCTTCCCGATAGGGAGTGCTAAAGAGCACAATAATTCTTGATACTAAAGGAGAGCTAATTTATTAATTAGTATAGTTGATAAGATTAACTTATTAATTAATATACCTTTCATGATTAACTTGAGATTATATTAGGATTGATATACTTATATATATATATATATATATATATATATACACACGACAATAGTGGACTATTGGATAAATGAGAATTGAGTTACTCGTTAACCTTAAGTTGTAAGTGTGGTATCCTAGGTTGATTAGAGGATATTAGACGCAAGTCATTAATTTAGCTCCTATAACATTATATTAACATAAAGTTAACTACTTTATGAGGTTCGAGTAAGTGATCATCTTATTATTAAAGAATTACCTTCTCTAGGGTAAAATATGGCAACATATATGGCAACATATCATTAGTTTCTTTTTAGAAGGTAAAAGACATATTTTGGAAATATTTAGAAGTCATATCTTCTATGCATTTCTTTAATCATAGGGGACATATTTATATTGATCAAAATATGTGAAACATATTTTTTTTGGGAGGCACACCCCTCTTGAGAAAAGGGCACTAATTACTTTTTACGAATTGGTTAGTGTTGCTTGCCATCAAATAAACTCAACCCCATCAAAATAAAAAGGTGGAATGCTCTTTGACGTAAAGGAGACATACATTAATAACATAGGGTAGACTAGACACGATGGTTGGGTTTTGGAGGGTGGGGCGGCCTTTCCAAGGAGATCACGTCCATCCTCGAATACCTTACGAGTGATGGCTATTAAGTATAGAAAGCCGAGTTCATTTTTTTCCACTGGTTGATGTTGGACGACATTAATTAAATCAGTTAAGGGTTGGACGCTTGGCCATTTGGGAGGAGGGAAAGTCTCATTTCAGAACACACGTCAATGTAGGTCAAGTGTGCTACACCTGGGAAGGGGGAGAAGCTTTTGATATACAGCGTTGATAAAACGTTTGGAAAAAAAAAACACTCAGCTTTCAGTTTAAGAGAGTGTGGATCATTACATTGAAGGGGCGGTGCTCAACGCTTAGCGCTCGATTGGAGGAGAGTCTTGCTCGGTAATTAGTTTGGGAAGGCAGAATCTCAGCACGTTTCGGGACAGAGTGCTAAGCCCCATCTGCGTATGGAGAATCATGATAGGAAAAAAGGTGTAGACGGTTTCGGGGAGTTCATCTGCACGTAGGATGCTCGGGGAAAGAGCTACGAAGCTCTGAGGTAAGAGACAAACCTGGTGTTGAGAATAGGTAAGCTCTAAGCTAAGCATCGATCTATGCATTGTAACTTTCTGCACTGGCTGAGTTTTTTCTGTTTGATCTCTGCACTAGTGGACAAAGGATATTATGTAATAATCTCCACATAGTCTAGATCGCCATATTATTTATACATGCTCTGTGTTCATTATGCGATCTCTGCATAGGTTCGATCGCTGTATGGTTATATATATAAATTCTGCATCTGTCATGGGTTTGATTGTTTGCTTGATAGATATGTGTTTTAAAAAGCGACGTAAACTGGATGGGATGGCCTTCAGCTCGATCCCAATGAATTGCTAACATATATTATTATATGTGTGATTATATATATAGATGTTTCTGTGTGTTTGGTATGAAGAAGAAATGGGAAGGGACGACTCTCCAAAAGGAGTCTGATCCCCTTTAATTGAATATTTGTAAATATATGCTATTACTATCTCTGCATTTTGTATTAGATTTCAGTATGATCGTTGTACATATGCTATTATTATCTCTGCATTTTGTATTCGATTTCACTATCGTTCGATTGCTTTGTTAGAGATGGGATGTCTCTGTAAATTTCATTGTTGATAGAGTCGTATGAATTAAATGAAGGTATGATACATTAAGCTTTTTGTTAGTGCAATCCTCACTGCTTGTGCAGATACGGGTGTTCTGGAAGTTAGTTTGTTGTTGAGAAGATTAATTCTCCTTTTGGTTGCGTTAAGGGAATTAGCCTCCTTTTCACGACGTTCGATCTGTGCACAGCCTTTGCAGAGAATGTGTTTCCCTAATCTTTTTCTTGTGTTAGGAATCCATTTATCGGTTTATTTTATAGCCTTGAAACTTTGATTTATAGACGCGGAGATCTACCTCTCCAAGCCTCTACGAATGCTTTGAGTTTTATTTAGTGTTAAAAATGTATGATTACCTCTGTAGAAGTATTTTCTTAGAAGTAGAACCCTGCTTCAGAATCGCTAAACTTGGCCTGGTCCAGTTTTGATATTCGGATCTCTGCATGGGTATTTAGTTTGAGAGTTTCGGTTGGGTAACGTGTTACCTGTTGGATCCTTAGATTTTTCCTTTATCAATGATCTGATTCCTATGGGATCACTAGTTTAATATTCTACTACCTTTGATAGATCCACGAAGAAACTCTTCTTCCACGGTGATGCTTGCGTTCATTTTTCTTTAATCACTGTTACAGTATTTACAATCTATTGTGATCCGAATAGATCCCGACTGTTTGTATAAACACCCTTGTTGTTGTATAGAAATACTTGTGTATGTTTATGGATCTGACATCTGCTCATAAATAGTGAAGAATGAAGTTATGTAAGTAATTTAAGTGATTACTTTTTACTCATATCTACTAGGTATAGTATGAGGTTAAGTGGGTACGATTTATTCACATCTACTAAGCTAAGTTTACGTTAAGTAAGTATGTTTTGTAAGTGGGTACTTTCTAGTTTGTATCTACTAACTAAGTGTGATGTATGGGAGCCGGAGGCTGAGAAAGATAGCAAGTCAGAAGATAAACAATAGTGGTGCCGAAAATCGGTGTCGGATGTAACCTCTATGTTGATGAATAATATATGTTGCGACAAAATTGTGGACGTAGCCCGAGAGGTGAACCACCTATATTGATTGTCTTTTATGTGTTGTTGCTTATATCAGATGTATATGCTTTTAGTTCCGCTTGTTATCAAATGCTATATTATTTGAAAAGAGTAAATGTTTCATGCAAAGCCTCAAATGTCATTTAAAAAGTATTTAGAGAAATTCATAGAAAGTGTTGATTAAAGACCTCGAGCATCATTAAGCAAGGTTGGTACGAATGATCTAAACAAGTATTATGAATGTCGCAGCGACTTACGTTAGACGAGTACATTAACATTATAAGCTTCATATTGTATTTTGAAGGAAATCAAAGCATGTGTTATAAGGGTGTGGTTCCTAGCAACATTGAGTAAAATCTTAGCTAAAGTAAAACTTTGAAGAACAAGGAAGAACAAGACTGAATCCTAGTTTTGCTATGAAATGTGTAATCAGGAAATTATATGTATAAAGACAATATTGTTTTGAAAATGTTACAGAAAGGTTAAGGGTTCCTTCTTCCTTTCAACTTTTTATTATAACGGAAAATGAAGGACATGGAACGCGAAGAAAATAAAATAACTTACATCCTCTTCTCTCCCACATAACAATTACTAAAAATTGGGTTGTTACAAAAGGATTTTCCACATTTGCGAGCCTATGAGCATTGAAGATGAAAAGCACATTATGTTAGAGTGTCTTTCCTACACCCACATTAGATCCTAGTTCCATAATATTTGCTCCAACAATAACCTTTCTAAACTTCTAGCTCCTAAAAACTATTGTGAGCTAAGGACACTTCTCTTTAAAAATTTTGAGCATAGGAATAATATTTAAAAACAAAACAAAAATTCTCTATCTTGTCTTTTCTCTTAAGGTGAGATAGTCTTTTCTCTTAAGGTGAGATAGACCAAATTTGGTCTTAGTTATTCACCTTCATCATCATCATCAATAAGTATTATCATACTATAATTAATAATAAATTAATTAATTTTTTAATAAAAAAATAATAAAAAAATAATGTTATTTGATAAATAATGTTTAATAATTAATGTAATAATTAAAATTATTTTAATATATTTAATAATGTAAAATATATAAGATTAATATTGATGATTAATATAATTAAAGCATAATAATAAATATTATTATTAAATGATTGATATGGTATAGTCTAAATATTCTACATTTTCAATTTTTCTGAGTATAGTTTCGTTTTTATTTTGTTCAATTCAGTTGGAATTTAGACTCTTCCAAATTCAGATTTTATTTAAAAAGTTTACTGAATTCCAACCAAAAACCAACCTAAAATCGAAAACTTAGAATAAATAGAATGCTCGAATTAATATTATAAAAACTAATGTTTTCATTAAAAAAGTGTAGAAAATAATGTTTAATAAGTTAATATTTAACAAAGTATGGAAATTAATTATATAAATATTTTTATATTAATTGGATAATCATATAGTTGTGCTATTAATTAAAATTATTAATCTTAATGATGGTAATATTATTGTGAATCATATTTTTATACTATTAATTAAGACTAATGTTTAATGAATAATATAATAATATTTAAAATTAATATTAAAATATGATAAATATTATTTTTATATTTAAAATTAATTAATATTATATAATATTGAAAATATTAATGTAGATAATATGGTTATAGCACTATTAAAAACGTTTGCAATGTAAACATTATTAATATTAATGTTAGTATTAAAAAACAATAATGCTTTTTAACATCAACATTAATGTTATTATGGATGTTGTTAATGTTAATTAATAGTATTGTGATATTAATAATGTTTTAATATAAAGAATGTGATAACTAGCGCGATCACATTAAACCCCAGTTCACTTTTATTTTTTTTAAGTTAATATTTCATAATTATGTTATATTAAATTAAATATTAATATGAAATTTAAATTAATTGAAAACATTATGTTTTCTATTACAATTTTTATTAAAAATACAATGAATTTACAAATTGATTTCTTTATTAGTGAAATTAAATAGTTTTTAATAAATGTACATTGAAATTCATTTGACAATTTAATTTATATAATAAAAAATCTAAGAAGTGCATATCTTAAACATGAGTGATGACATATTTATTTTATATATAGAAAATTTCAATTATATATATATATATATATATAAAAGAGAACAAACTCCCACGAACTCCATAGCGAAAGAGGGCATTGGTCTATTCCTAAAACTCAGTGGGCATAAAGGGTTCACTATCTTTCTGAGTCTATGAGTGTTGATAATGAAAATCACTTTCTATTAGAGTGCATTGCTTACACCCATATTAAATATGAGTTTCATTGTATTTGTGTAATGACCCCAAGGCTTCTGAATTATTTTTATTAAGGATTTTTATTTGAGAAATATTCTCCAAACATTATTTTGTAAAAGAGTTATAAAAATCTATGAGGAAAAATACCCACTCTCATGTGGGTGAATTTATGAATAAATATTATTTTATTATTAATAAAAATAGACACTTGGAGCCACCCATTGAAAGAGGGGACACCATCATAAGACAATGAACAAGCAAAATATTTGATATCAATCAAATCTAACCCAAAATCTCAGCAAGCCGATCAGATCCACAATTATAAGGATCAAGAGATAAGCTTGAGATTTGATTGAGATGGCACAAGACATGGAAAAAATTATATATATGAGTGCACGGAGGAGATACATGAAGTTGTGTATTGCATAGAGAGAATTGTTTCTATATGGATAGTATGCTACTGATTATTATGTCTTCATGTTAAAAATTCTATCTTTTGAATCTTCTACATACTTTTGGAAAAAGTCCGTGTTTAGATTTGCTTAGCTAAGTTCATTGGTCTATGGTGGTGATCCAGCTCGAGGGTGAAGTTAGGAAAGTAAGCGTGGTTGTCCGCTTCTATGGATGGGAGGAAATGGGAAGCTTCAAGTGTATTTCCCCCTTCTTGTTTTATTCCAAGTGAGTTGACTTACCTACTATGTTTATTTAACCATGCAAATGATTTTAGAGTTTATAATCTGGTTAAAGTATTTACAGCATGGATTGTATATATTTAACCAATAAGATATTTATAAATTCTACATGAATTGGATTAACTTCCCATACATGTTATAGGATCGATATGGTCGATTTCAATCTTTTTATAAAATGCCAAATCTTGTAGAGATTACATTTTATATAAGGGAGTTGAGTGACTCTGATTCTAACGATCGATTCATGTTACTTATGGAGGTCGTAAGGCCATACGACGAGAGACATACGGGATTAAACCCTAGATATCTGAGATATGGTTAAGATAGGATTTAAAATAAAAACATTTTAGCATACTTATTTATTACATGAGGTAAAACAAATTTTTCTCATAAGAATAATGGCCATAGTGCCATAGATTTCAATCTACTTATATAATGAAAAGAGGAACACTCGTATAAACAACCTGCATAGATGCATTACATAACAGTTCCACTGTTGTTATCACTAAATATCAACGCATACAGGGAAAAAGAAACCATGTGGTAATTAAACCGAACAAATGTATTTATCAACTTTGTTAAACAAAATTGTGCAAGAAGAGGAGGCCATTACTCCTAGTGGAGAACGAAGCCTGCTTGTAAGAAACTTAACCTAGGTTCCTCATTTTATCAATAAAATCTAATCTTTTACTGTTTACATCCTGTCAAATTTATGTTTTTCTTTTCTGGTTTCACTGTTTAAATAGTGCGTCAAAATTCATGTGTTCATTTCTAGTTTAATTTAAGTTCAAGTTCCTGTAAAAATAATATTTATAGGTCTGTAATAAAAGTGCTATTTTACTGTTTCTAACATTTCCAATTTGACATGTGCAGTAGCATATACATATATTTTCCATAAACAATTGAATTTAAGTTATAACTTGAAATAAGTATAAATTGACATAGCTAGAAAGGGATTGTATACCTATAACAAAATTACATTAAAGATAGCTAGATGTCCCTTTTTGCTACTCCTCCTTGCCCTTCTATATGAATTGCAACCAAAATTCTTCCTCAAACTAGGAAAATCAATCGTCCAAACCAATCTGGTAGGCCTCACTGTCAACTGGCGAGGTCTTGCTGGTCGCCTAGATCTAAAGTTTTCCTCTTGGACCCCTGATCCCAAACTAAGTACAAGCCCAACCAGCTTACCGTAACAAGTTTTTCCTCCAAAAAAAAAACCTTCTCCTCTGCTCTGCAATTTTTCTCCTTTTCTCCAATCTCAAAAAGATCCCTTTTCCCTATTCTATTCTCCCCCTTATTCCTCCTTCTACCAACTCTTTTCCTACCATAAATACCCCTATCCCCATCATTATTACTCTCGTATCCCCAAGTCCTTCTCGATCCCAACACTTGACTCCAAACAATTAAATTTGTTTATTTTACTATGTAATTAGTGCTTGGGTTGGTTCACCTACCAACCATAAGTGTTTCACATTTACACGTTTTATCCAAATTAATTACTGGTCATCACTCAACTTTACAATTCAATGTTCATAATTAAATTTATAATTAATCAATCTTTTTATTAAATAAATCCAAAATACATTTCAACACTTGTTTAATAATTGCATATGGTAACTATTTACAATTTACACTATGTTTTAAATGACTTCAACATAATCATAACTAATTAAATAATTCTAAATTAAATCTTATCCATATATTTTAATTAATTAATTAACCTTGTTTAATACGTAATTAATATTAACCTATCAAGTTAATATTACTTTAATTAACATTACAATAACCATTTAATATTTTAACCCAAGGTCTTGACTAATTAGGATCATTAATATTCATTTAAGCATTAAATATCCAAGTGCATTAATTACCACCTAAGTTAACCATAACTTGTTAACATTGTTAATCATTATTAACATTTATTTAGCTCAATTTCCATCATAACTAATAATCAACCCTATCTCAATTAATCAACCATAAATTACTAACTTGACGTAATAATACAATCTCTTAATTAGATAAGTAATAGTAATGTAATTACTCATAATCATGATGTATTAATGCCTAAACAACTTAGTTTAATATTATTTTACACAAGTTTATACATATGTAGACAAGTTATGTAAGCGTATCTAATGCTTACATACATCACGTAGGTACAATAATAGTCTTAACGACATAGCATTTATAATCACTTAAGTTATTGTTTGTTGACGTCTACTTAAACATAATTCAAACTATTGAATAATTCACTTAATTAAATACAATTAACTGGCGAACAATTGTACAAGTTACTGTGTTACGACACATGACTCAACAAAGTATTCAGTATACACAGTTATTCAAGTCTTCCCTCCTAACTTCATGATACACCTATCTACCTACATCATCTATATAATTCACAACTGACTTCAACATCCTATCCTTCCTCTGCTGGACTACCCTGAAGTGTCACGCCATGATCGGATCTAGTTAGAACCCGTAAGTGGAAGTGTCGACTACATCCACCAAGATTCTCTAGCAGAAAACCACCAGTCATCATCACACACCTTGGGGAGCGCACCGTAGCACATCCCTCCCATGACTATAGGTTTCAGGGATAAACTGTGGGTAAAGCCTCCACCCCCCTAATGGAACAAAGGACTATTTCTACACCGGCATAATGATTGCATTGCGACTTTTACTCAGTTTGTCATCGTATAACCAATCTGGGTGGTTTAGTTTCCATAAACCCTACCCCACCCATACATCATGATAATCAACACAATAATCATGCTAAATAAATAATGCATCACTTTCATACCATTTATCTTTCGGATTCCATGTCCCCGAGGTACTCCCACCTCATAGGATCCAACTATCACTTAGCCATTTTAACCTGTAAGTTAGTATCCAACATACGATCTAGAATATTGTGCAAAATCCTTGACATGTATATATACATTTCATCATTAAGAAACAATAATCAAATCATTTCTATTTACCAGGCATATGTTATAAATTTTTCCATTTAACATATAACTTTTAACTTGGTATCCATGTACCCATCATTCAATCATTTTCATGTAAGAGACATAATTAACACATGATATATATGAAAACATGAGTGCATATCACAACACTAACATCACACACACACACATATATATATATCTCGGAAAAATAATAGAACTACATGTTTACAGTGTCATCAAACTGATGAAGTCTCACAATCATAAGAAAATACAACATATAATGATAGTTCAGGTAGTAAGGTCAAAATGGGGCGTTACATACACACACCCTTCTGGAAACTTCATCCCAAAGTTAAGGTCAAAATAGTGTGGGAAAATCACGCCGCATGGTCTCTGCGTCCTTCCAGGTAGTAGAACCTAGGCTATATCGGTCCCACTAGACCTTAACCTGGTCCACCAAAGGGTGTTTGAGCCGTCTAACCCTACAGTCCAATATACGTAATAGTTTGATCTTGATCGTCCCCTTGTCCGAAACCCGCAGTTCCTTCCAATTTATTTTATTAGACTCATCAACTACATAATGTCGTAAAACAGATACATGAAAAACATTATGATTTTTATGCAAATGGGGTGGCAGTGCAAGATGATATGTGATGGGTCCGACCTTTAGCAAAATTTCAAAGGGTCCTATGAATCATGGCGACAACTTTGTCCCTTTCCCAAACTGGATGGTACTTTTACTAGGCCTAATGCATATGAACACTGCATCCCCAACCTTATAGTTTCGTTCAACCATATGCGCATATGTTTTGCACCTAAATATTGTCATCATGAGTCCTATGTCGACTCAGTGCCTTGATCCCTGAATTTTCCCTGACCATAAGTCATCTAGAGCAAGTTGTTGATCCTTTATCCACATTCTCTAGTTAGGATGGTGCAACTTGTCTTCTAGCAAGAGGCGCCTGACTAGGCTCAGCGCAGAGTGTCATCTAGTAGCATGCGCCGGTGGCTCGAGTTTCCTTCATTCAACCTGCGCTTGCTCCTTCCTCGCACAAATTGTTCTCATGCAGCATGCATCGGGGTTGGTTTAAATGGATAAATGAGACCTTCGAGCGACTTCTCGAAGCATGATGAGGTGGATGGTTATCCCTAATTCATAGGTGAGTTGTCCTTCAGTTCCCTAACCTCTATGGATGATCCCTTATCCTCCTCCCCATAATCTTCAATCTACTCTATCCACTTGGTCTTATAAATATGAAGCTCCTCCATTCCAAGGGGAGGAAATTTTATAGTACTCAGATGCTGGTGAAATTATCTTAGGTGAATCTCACTTATCCTTGAGAGGATTACTTCATATTTTGTAAAATATCTTCTTTGTGGAATGCGTATAAAATTAAACTTTGTACCAATTCGAATTCAATTATGTGGAGAATGAACCTTAGTTCAGTATCTTCTGGTTTGAACTCCACGTATAGAACGCTTAAGATTATCGAGTCCCCTTCTGACTTACTATCGTTGGGCGGTATGATCTAACAAAGTCATGCCCAAAACCCTATAAATTCTTCTTTTCATAAAAATAGATTGGAAGTTGGATTTCGTAGGAATCGAAGTCATGAATGTATGATATCGATCTACTTTGGGAAGTTCCTCAACCATTCCGGAGTTAGAGTTCGTACTGGAGATCAACCCGACAATGGTCTTTAACCTGTGTTTATGTTTCAGTCCTTTTTATGCATGGATGTGTTAGTATGAAACTAGTTGTTGATCGAATTCCAGGTTGACAGAAAGTATGATCTACTCTAATCTTTAACATATTAGTATAGTTGGTTGAGAATCTTGAGTGAGGTAATTATATCCTTTACGCTCAATCAAGCCATGCTAAAATCGTCCTCGATCTCACTTGTAACACCGATCCTTTTTCTTTGGCAGATTTAATTACTCCACTTCACTATATCCGTGAGAGATGGAAGGTCAAGACCCAGTGATTACTGCTCCAGAGTCGTTGTTGTGCCTTTGGAATTCTTAAACCACATGTCAGGTATACACATAAACATATTAAACTGAATATGATTATGCTAATGCTGAAATTTAGGTTGGTACATGCTCATAAATTTATAGTAGCTACAAAATTGGTTATCCGATTGGTGGTCTTTTGATTATTATCTGTCAATATTTCGTTGATGAATATTTCAGGGTTTTCTTTTTAGAGTATCGTACTAGTTTCCTGATATATTTGTGAATGAAAACCAGATTGGCCAAGTAGTGTATATAACTAAAAGTTCCGCACAAGGATCAAGAAGATCCACAGCCTGTGGGTTGAGTCGATTCATGACTGTACAACTAGATGCTAATTCAAATAAAACTCAGGGGTGGGTAAATGGTTAAATTTAGATACCATAGAGAGAGAAGTTATCGTACTTCCTCGCGAATTTTTGAAAACATATATAATTATATATTGAATATCCAATTGGGTGTAGGTATACATATACCTTAGTAAATTGGTAAAAGAAAATTTAAAAATATTGAGATGAGAATATCTTTTTAAGTGAAATTAAGAGGATATTTAAATACTTGATAAGAAAGATATTATGAAATTTAAATCTTACTCTTAGGGCTACTTGATATGAAGTGTGGAAATCATTATAGGAATATATATTATATGGCATTCTATTCTATTGGAAAACAAGGGTAGATTGAGATATCCATGTTGTTCTCATAATGTTTAAAGGGTTATATCGATATGTGGGATCATAGCTAAAACCTTTTTTGTTTTATTTTATATAAATATGTTTTCATACTCTATTGATCGTAAAGATATATGCTCTATTAAGGTACAAGCATAATCAAGTAATTAATGTAGAAATTAAAAGTATGTCATGAGAATAAATTTTGAAATATGCAACTCTTGGTGTGAATATTTCTAAACTATAGTTAATATAGATAGGGTGTATGTATTTGGATTTATACGAGTCTAGATCCAAATCTTAGGCTCTATCAAGCGCCAAGAGGGATCAAATCTCTTGAGGTGCAAACCTCTCCTCGAAAATCTCCTTGAGTGCAATACCTGAGAAGAGGTTTTCATCTCGGGAGTTTTGATCCCTCTCGGCGCTTGATAGAGCCTAGGATTTGGATCTAGGATAGTTTCAGTCATGGGCGGTGACACAAAACTGGAGTTTGATCAGCATTGTAAGGAACAGGTTAAGTTGAAAACACAGATACATTTACGAGGATTATCATAATGTAAGTAATAATTATTAAGGATTGAGTAAATTGTTAAACTGGAAAATAGAGATAATTCACCTAACTTTTTTTTTCGATTCTCTTTTTGTCGATCTACATTTTGTTTTGTTTGTTCTTCTCCCTCTTCTGTCGTCATTTCGTACATTTTGATTTATTTGTTGTTCTACAGACTGATTTTTTTGTTCTTCCAATTGCTTTAACTTTCTCTCTCGATACGCTCTTTGTCGATCAACGTTTCGTTTTCTTTGTTCTTCTCATTCTTCTGTTGTCAATTCACCTAACTTTTTTTTTTCGATTTTCCTTTTGTTGATCTGCATTTTGTTTTGTTCGTTCTTCTCCTTCTTCTATCGCCATTTCGTACATCTTGATTTATTTGTTGTTCTGCAACTTGATTTCTTTGTTCTTCCAATTGCTTCAACTTCTCTCTCGATACACTCTTTGTCAATCAACATTTCGTTTTCTTTGTTCCTCTCGTTATTCTGCTATCAATTCGCTAACGTTATTTTTCGATATTATTTTTGTCGATCTGTGTTTTATTTTCTTCATTCTTCTAGTTCTTGTACTATCATTTTGTCCAACTTCCTTTTTCAAAATTATTTTTGTTCTTCTGCTTTTCATTTCAAGTCTTTTTCTCGTTCTTTTGTTGTCACTGAAATCAATGCGTCCATACACTGAAATCAATCCGTCCATACACTGAAATCTATGTGTCCATACACTGAAATCAATGCATCCACAAAATAACATCTACACTGAAAAATATGCAATAAAAACCCCATACACTGAAATCTATGCATCCATTCACTGAAATCAATGCATTCATACACTGAAATCTATGTGTCCATTCACTTAAATCAATGTGTCCATACACTGAAATCTATGCATCCATACACTTAAATCAATGCGTCCATAGAATAACATCTACACTGAAAAATATGCAATAAAAATTCCAACATTGTAAGGAACAGGTTAAGTTGAAAACACAGAAAGAATTATGAGGATTATAATAATGTAAGTAATAAGTATGAGTAAATTGTTATCATTTTCCATGTATCCATATATGTCATATTCATTGGTAGTTATATTAATTCTTATATAACCCTGAAAGTATCTCCCATCCATGCTTTTGAGAATCCCTTTGCACAAATAACATTTCTTCACGATCTCTTTAGTTCACGGTAGTGTTTTCTTTGTTCTTCTGTATGTTTTGATGCTTCTTTTTCTGTTATGGATTCGAAAGGTTGACTAAAGAACATGGATACTATGGATTCTGCAAAACCTCCTGAAATCAACAACCACATAAATCTTGCTACAAAGATTATTTTTATCTTTCTATTCTATACATTTGTCGTACTTTTCTTCTTTGATAATCAATATCTTCATTATTTGCAATATTATCATGAGGATTCATGATATACCTTTAAATAGAGAACACCAAAATTTAATTTGTTGAAATCATTGCAGAGTATTTTTTCTATTAAATTGATAAATTCAATGTATAGATGTAAATAACAAAAAACAATGCATTGCTGAAATTAATGAAAGATTTTTTTATTTATTAAATTGATAAATTCAATGCATACATGTAAAAAACAAAAAAAATGCATTGTTGAAATCAATGCAACGAATGAAATAAATATGCATCTTTTGTTGTTTAACAACATTTGTGTGTGTTCTATTGGTAGGAATTAACGTGATTGGGCTTGTGTTAACCTAGAGACCAAGTTTCAAAACCCTTTTTGCTTGGAGTTATAGTTAGCTATAAAATCTAACTATTATTATGGTATTTTTTTTTAACACCATTTTTGTGTGATCTATTGGTAAGTAGTGAGGTGATTGGGCTTGTCTTAACCTAGAGACCAAGATTCAAATCTCTTTTTGCTTGGAGTTATCTTTAGTTATCAAATCTAATTATTAGTTAGCAAATCTAACTATTATTATGGCTGCTTTTCTTTTCTATTCTTATGTCGGCTATAATATTCTTTTTACTTCTTTGGTTTCTACTTCTTATGTCCACTATAATATTTTTTTTTTACTTCTTTATTTCTTTACTTTTTATGTTTTTTGTTTTTATGTTAGCTATAATATTTTTTTTACTTCATATGTTTCTAGTTTTAATGTTGGCTATAATATAATTTTTTACATTTTTGTTTACTTCTTTATTTTATGTTGGGTATAATATTATGTTTCTACTTTTCATATCCAATATAATAATTTTTTAACTTCTTTATTTTATGTCGGCTATAATATTTTTTTAACTTCTTTTTTGTTTATAACCGACATAATATTTATTACTTTTAAGTTTGTATTATCCATTTTTGTTTATGGCCGACAATAATATCATAAACGTTACATGTAACGTTAAAAGATCTCACTCATATTATAATTTTTTACTTTATATTAAATTTTATTAATGGCTGACAAAGGTTACAAACGTTACATGTTACATCCGTTACAAGATCTCCCTCATACTATTAATTTTTACAATTTTCTTTTTTTAACAATTACATGTTACATTCGTTACTCATACTATTAATTTTTACATTTTATTACTTTTTACATTTTATTTTTTTCGAACAATTTCATGTTACATCCGTTAAATGTTACAAGATCTCCATCATACTATTACTTTTTACATTTTATTATGTTTCACAAATGTTACATGTTACATGTTACAAGATCTCCCTCATATTATTACTTAGATCTCCCTCATACTATTACTTTTTACTTTTTATTATTTTGGACAAACGTTACATGTTACATCAATTACATGTTACAAGATCTCCCTCATACTATTACTTTTTATGTTTTATTATTTTGGACAAACCTTACATGTTATATCCGTTACATGTTACAAGATCTCCCTCATACTATTACTTTTTACGTTTTATTATTTTGGACAGACAAACGTTACATGTTACATCCATTACAAGATCTCCCCCATATTGGGCTGTAGAGGGCCTCTCAGCCCAAAAATTACATGTTTGAATAAGTATATAAAAAAATGATATGGTATGGAAATTATGTTGGGGTTAAAATAATTCATCAATTATGAAGGAAATTATCAATTCTCATTAAAGTATTAAAGTTTCATTAAGTATAGTAAACTTTTTGAAAGTTCGATTTTTTTTGGTATATTTTTGGGTTGTGACACCTACCATCCACTATATGTGAGAAAAAATAATAATAAATATAACTATTTTTTTAGTAGCTAAATTTATACAATCAAATATACATTAAATTCAAATAAATTAAAAAAATTACACCATCAAAATAATAATTCTTTAATAATTACTCACTCCATAAAAAATGACCATCTAATTAATGTTTCTTTAGTAATTATTCACTCTATAAAAAAATACTCATGGTCATCCCACCACGAAGGTTTCGTATGCAGAAATGGCGATAGATGAAGGTAATATCATCCTCATTTTTTTCTTGCTAATTTTAAATTGATAGAAACGATAATGACTCGATTTTGACTGGTATGTTTACTTGCTTGACAGGTAAGTTGTTTGGCTTGGTTCGTCTGCGTGGTTACTCGTTTATGATCAAGACTTAGACTTGGAGGCATTTGCAATTGGTAAGTTCAGAGTCTACATTTACTTATCTCCACCTCTTGCCTCTATGGAGTGTTTTGAATTTTCTATGAGGAACCTTGTGAGCTCGATTGGGTTCACTGTGATACGTTTTGAGTTCCTGGAAGTTGCCGTTGGCTGGACTATTGTAAAAAGATGTATCTATTGACTTTTATAGGCCCTAGAGGGTCTTAGTGGGAGGTTTTTGGCCATCCGGCTCTATGTCTAAATTTTGTTGAAATATTGATGATAACAGTAATGCCCAAAATGAAATGGGGTTTATATTAGAGACCTATGTCTGCATAATTAATTTGGATGGGTCCTGGAATGTCCTTCTGTGTAAATTTATAAGGGTTTGGCACCCTATTTAATCTCTGCATTTTCTTTTATATGAGTGATTTCTATATCTAAGGTTTTTCGAAAGGGGTTGGTTGCTATTATAAATGCTTAATGGAATGAATCGAAATCTTGAAGCTAAATTAATAAGCCTATCATGTTCTAAGAGTTGGATCTTTACTGCTATGCTTCTGGTGGTTTGTAGTAGGTAGAAAACAAAAGGGGTCTCAAAAGAAATGGTAGAGGGAAACGATCCCTGTCCCTTCGTTTATGAATAGTGCTTAACTGTATGTTATTATGTAATGTGTGGTTGAAAAGTGTTGTGTAACCCTTTTGCATTTTAGTTAGAAGTTGTAACCCTAGCTACGAATTCGTTTGGCTTTTGAGAGAGCAAGGGTTGCTATGTTAATGCTATACTGTGGCGTCTATTAGGATAGCAGAGTCAAAGGTACTTGACCCGTAGGTTGATATGTTAAATATTTTATATGCTGTGGACTATTGATTTCTGAAATGATAATCACTGAGTTTCTTTTCAAAAGTTTAGGTTGCAAGAATGAAAATGCCTGAGACTAAGTTTGTAAATCGTAATTCTTGGAATATGCCTGATGCGTTAATTATTTGTGATGAGTTGATTGTTGGTGATAATCGACCCTTAGAAAAGTTCTGTGGTGCTTTTGTGGTAGTGGTTGATTTATTTGTTGATAATGGAAAATCTTTGAGAAAATATACTGTGATATGTCTTCATTACTTGGTACTTTTAATTCGAAGTCTGAAATCGTTTTCCTGTAAGGGTTAGTAGTTTCGAAAATATTCTTAGCTAGATTTGTGATATGTTGATGTTGTAAATCTGAGAGAGGATTTTAGTAGAGACAAATATAAACAGTAATGTGAACATCAATCTTATCCTAGCTATACAAAGATTAAAAAAAAAGGTAATTCCAAACACTGTTTCATAAATGGGAGGATATATATATGAATATAATAATGCTGCTTTGAAGGAGCGATCTAAGTGTATCTAAAATATCAAGAATAGATTTCTAGGTTATGGATTTGCTAGGATGTCTAGCACAGGATAGCTTGGCTAGACCTGCTAGGCATTCTACTGATCCTAGCTTCTAAAGTTAACGTAATCCTAGCTTACAGTAATTTATGTTCCTATCAGAAAGTCTATATTTAAACGATTTAGAATAAAAGAAAAAGGACCAATAGTGTTGGGGTAGCATCTTGTGTTAGTTATTTAACCTCTATTATAACTTGAAATGGAAGATTTATATTTCATACTTGGTTACTTTGTAGCTTGCTCCCTTCCTGTAGTAACCAGCACACTCAAACAATAATTAGTGTAGAGACCTCTAAGCTCAGCTGACCTGTTAGAATAAATCCTTAGCTGGATAACTTTGGGACTACCATGTTCCTCCCAACATTGACCCTCGAACCGTTTCCTGGTTCTATCTGGATCCCCCCGATCTTGGTTCCAACATGCAATGAGACATAGAGGCCCTAGGTCCACTGTTGGTTCAGATTTGAGAATTACTAGGTGAGGCTGCTTCAGTTTCTTGGAGCAGAATACTTTTCTTGGATTACCATAAGAGAATGATAATACCCCAGAATGATAGATGATCCCTAAAACTTGAGATCTACCCTTAAGTATGGGAGTCTTGAATTAGAACTGTTGAAGTAATTAGTTTCTTTAAATTAAATAATTAATATTCAAAAGATATTATTTAATTAAATACCTAGTCCTTTTGAACTAGGACTTTTCCAACTATTTAACTATAAGTGATTTTGATTTATGCTCTCCATAATAATTATAATAACAATAATTGTGCTAACAATACTTATTTTTCACTTGACTATTAATACATCATCTATAATATTAAATAATGCATAAATCATATATACTAATTATATTCCATAATTAAATAATGACACCATTATTATTAAAGTTCTTAATAATAATATTAGCCTTGAGGCCTTTACACATGTTAGTCATAAAAGCCTATTGGTAATTACCTTTTATTTAGTTATGTATCCTCACATGATACTTCTTTTCTCTTAACTTTTAAGTACAAGGTCCAATTCTTTGGATGGTCTTTGGTAAGCTTGGATAGGCACCTCTAGTCTCTCTCTTGCATGTCAGATTCCCTCGTTTAACATGGTAGTTCCCACAGTATTTGATGATAGATAAAAGATGAATCATTTAATTAAATCAAATAAATGTGATGAAAGAAAAGTGTTATTCAGAGTCTTTTAAACTCAACACTTTGAGATTCAGTAACCCCGAGTGCTCTTTAGAGCCTTTTAACTCAACACTCTCACATGGGTGTTACGCTAGTGCAATTCCAGAGCCTCTGCTCAACACTAGTGCTAGAATGTGGTTGTGAGGCACATCTAGAATATTTAAGTTCCCTCGGATTCGGTATTCGTTTATCAAGCTTGGAGTGCTCCAAGGCTTAGGCCTAACACTAAATGTACCTCAGGGCTTAATCCTAGTACATAAACATTCTTCTAGGTACATCGGGGTGTATGCCCAGTACGTAGGTTATATGTGTGTTTCTGAGTCCACGCTCAACACACTCATAAGTCTAATCATGTAAAATCATAGCTCTCCACAGTAAGTAACAAAAGATCATCTCAACATATTAGGGTTTGTACCCATATAAAAGCTGAAGAACATCATTACAACATCGGGGCCTTTTTGCCCCGTATACACTCAAATAAAGAAGTCAGTCAGGTCCATGCCCGGTATGTCAATATATATAAAAGAATAATCACGGGTGCTAGGGCTTATGCCCAATACTCCAAATAAAACATAGATGCTGGGGCCGTGTCCCAATATAACAACCAAAATAGTTAGTCCGAAAATTCGGGATATTACAGAAAATATTAATATTAATATTTATTATTTTTTCATTTATGTCGTACTATCATAATTAGTTAAATATGTTTCATTTCTGTTTTATTATGGGAATTAGCTTTACACTCATAGTTTTGGGTAGATGGTTTTTCTTGGCCCATGGTTTATGCCCGTGGTATTTTTCTAATATGATTGGTCTTGCATTTAAGATATGTGATTATGAGATCTAAATAAGTTTATATTATTGATGAAAAATAAATATAATTATTGACTGTTGTTAATTATAGCCAAGTTTCTTTTGTTGTATATTTGGTGTGTGTCGGGTTTATTTACATGTAAATGTGATGGAAAAAACAATAAGCATTGAAAAACTTAATAGGGTAAATTTAATCCTATGGAGATAAAAAATAGAAGATATACCCACATTGGAAGATCTTCAATTATCGATTGGGGGAAATTCAAAGAAACCCTCATCTATATGTGATGAAGATTGGGAGAAGTTAGACCAAAATACATTACCCACTATTCAACAATATTTGGGATACATTGTATACTTCCATGTTTCACAATAAAAGTCAACCAAATCATTATGGAAAAAGCTTCATGACTTATATGAAAGAGATATAGGAGTCTATAAATTATTTTTCATAAATAGGTTGTTTAATCTCAAAATGAAGGAATATCAGTGGTTGAACATTTAAATGAGTTGCATTGAACCAACTCACTTAGTTTAAAATTGTATTTGATGATGAAATTCAAGCCACCCTCCTAATGCATGATAGTTGGAAGAACCTGGTTGTCACCATAAGTAAAATGCACAAGAAATCTATGGGAGAGAAAATTCCAAACATGGAGGCATTAACCCTTGGTGATCATGGAAGGAAACCATATAGAGATAAACCATGGAGATCAAAATCTAGAGGTCTTGCTATCATTGCGTAAAACTTGGCCATATTAAAAAATATTGTTGAATATTAAAAGGGGAACAAAATGAGCAAAAGTTGGCCAACAAAAAGAATAATGAAGAAATGATTGCCATTGCATCATGCCTTTATACTTCTAGTCATGACAGTGATTGGATTTTAGATTATGGAGTCCCCTACCATGCCACCCCAAGCAAATATAATTTTATTTCTTATAAATATGGTAATATGGGTAAGGTTCACTTGGGTAATGAAAGTATTTGTAATATTGAAGGAGTAGGAAATGTTCTAATAAAAACAAAAGATGGTCGTAGTTTATTGCTTAAACAAGTCATGCATGTACTAGAGCTTTGAATGAATTTGGTTTCTACTGGGAAGCTAGATGATGAAGGATTCGAGACAATGTTTGGCAACAAAGGATGGAAAATTCTTAAGGGCTTACTCATTGTTGCAAAGGGGCAAAAAATAGGCACTCTCTACACATTAAAATCAAACATGGAGAAATCAAATATTGTTGTTGTTGCAAAAGAGGAGTCTACAACATATTGGTGACACAAAAGACTTGGGCACATGTCTAAAAGAGGATTGAAAATCCTTGCTGAACAAAAAAAATTTCCTAGGATAAAAGTTATAGAACTTAAATTTTTTGAACAATGTATTGTGGGTAAACAAAAAAGGGTTTCATTTATAAGGGATGGTCCTAAAAGGGATACAAAAATATTAGATCTAATTCATTATGATGTTTGTGGTCCAATAATTATAAAATCACAAGAAGGGGCTACTTATTTTTTTAATTTTATTGATGATGCATAAAAAAGGTGTGGGCTTTACCTATATAGAAAAACGATAAAGTTTTAGACACTGTTCAGAAATTTCATATGGTTGTTGAAAGGGAAACTAAGAAATTATTGAGATGTATTCGAACACATAATAGTGGGGAATATTGCTCTAAGGAATTTAAGGAATATTGTAGAAAACATGGTATAAAACATGTAAAAATAGTTCCTCACAACCCACAAAAAAATGGAACAACCGAGAGAATGAATTGGACAATAATGGAGAAGGTGAGAAGTATGTTTTCAAATTATAGTTTTCCTAAATATTTCTGAGCATAGGTTGTTCGTTCAACTTGATACTTAATAAATCGTTCCCCTACAACTTCATTGAATGGTAACATTCCTGGGATGATATGGACTTGTAAGGATTTATGTTGCAATCACTTGAGAATTTTTGGTTTTGAAGCATATGTGCATATTCCTAAGGAAGTAAGGTCCAAGTTATATGAAAATTCATTAAAATGAATTTTATTAGGATATGCCGATAATGATTTAGGTTGTCGGTTGTGAGATCCTATGAAAAGGAGACTTATTAGAAGTAGGGATTTCATTTTTAATGAAGAAAAAATGTTTAAAACAACTGACAAAGGTGTGGAGGTGCACAAGTATGTTGAAATTTGGGAACAACAAGAAAATCAACCACCATTAGAATAAGATGTTATTGGAAATAATGAGAATCCATTGCAACAAAATTGAAATGGTGAACAACATGAAGAGCATGAAGAACAAAAAAATCAACATCCATTAGGAGAAATATTTCCACAAAATTTATCAATTTACAGGTCTACTAGGCCACATAAGCCTTCACAAAGGTATTCACCCTCAAAATATATTTTATTGACTGATGAAGGTGAACTTGCTTGTTTTCACGAAGCATGTGAAGAAGATAATAGTATATGATGGAAAAACGCTATGAAAATAGTTTAAATCCCTACATGATAATAAGACATGGGATTTGGTTAAATGCCCAAAAGGAAGAAAGGTTTTAAAGAACAAGTGGGTGTATAGAATAAAACATGAAGGCAATGAAAATAAGCAAAGGTTAAAAAACAAGTTTAGTGGTGAAAGGATTTGAGCAAGAACAGGGTATTGATTTCACATAAATTTTATCCCCAGTTGTTAATATGTCATTAATATAAGTTATTGCTAGTCTTGTTGCAACTTTAGATTTGGAATGTGAACAATTAGATGTAAAAACCACTTTCCTTCATGGTGATTTGGAAGAGGAAATCTACATGGAGCAGCCATAATTTTTCAAACTAAAAGTAAAGATAATCTAGTCTACAAATTGAAGAAGAGTATGTATGGGTTGAAAGAAGCCCACCCCTCATCGATGTTATAATAAATTTGACTCTTTCAGTCTTGGTTATGGTTTTAAAGGGCTAAATGTAGATCATTGTGTATACATTAAAAGATATGAAAATGAAAATTTCATTGTCTTATTATTATATGTTGATGACATGCTGATTGTTGGACAAGATAAGAACATGATAGGTTGAAGAAATATTTGGGAAGCTAGTTTCCAATGAAGGATTTGAGTCTAGAACAACAAATACTAGGCATAAATATTATGAATGATACAAAGAACAAAAAATTATGGTTTTCATAAGAAAAATGTATTGAGAAAGTGCTTGACATGTTTAATATGAAGGAGGCGAATCCAGTTGGTACACCTCTTGCTTCCCACTACAATCTAAGTCCTCATTTGTTCCCTTGTGAAGCCAAGGATAAGGAAGAAATGAGAAATATTCCTTATGGTTCAACAATTGGCAGTTTAATGTATGCCATGGTATCTACATGGCCAAACATTGCCCATTTAGTGGGAGTTGTGAGAAGATTCCTTTCTAATCTAGGAAAACAACATTGGGAGGCAATAACATGGATTTTAAGGTATCTTAAGGGCGCTATTCATCATTTTTAATGTTTTGGTGATAATAATATTATGCTTGAAGGTTTTACAGATGCAAATATGGTTGGATATGTGGAAACTATAAAGTATGCCACTGGTTACTTACACACTTTTGCAGGTGCACAAATGTCTTGGTTGTCTAAGCTACAAAAAGTAGTGGCTCTCTCCACAACAGAGGCAGACTATATAACTGCAACATTGGATTTCAAATAAATTTTGTGCATGGAATGATTCCTAGGAGAGTTGGGAATCAAACAAGACAAGCATGTGTTGTACTGTGATAGTCAAAGAGTTATTCAGTTGCAAAAAATGCAACATTTCACTCAAAATCCAAGGACATTGATCTAAGGTACCATTGGATTTGGCAAGTGTTGGAAGAAGAGAATTTACACCTTGGAAAGATTCGTATAGATGAGAATCCTGTAGATATGCTCACTAAAATTCTCCCAAGAGATAAGAAAGAACTCTGTAGAATCTTGGCATGATTGGGGTTGACCTAATAAAAGATGGTGTGGTATGGGATTTGATCCCTAGCTCTTATTTGGTCTCAAGTGAGATATTGTTATGCATGGGAACAGAAAGATGCTCTCCAAAAGTATTGTAATTGGGCCACGCTAGTGTGGATTTAACAGAGGTGTGCACAGACCTAAGGAAGCGCACATGCACTGTTAGGTTCAGTACTGAACCAGGGCGCATGCACGCCGTTGCACGTGTGATTTTTTAGCGCGTATGGGCTCAAAAGTGTGCACACACTCCTGTTAAGATAAATAAAAAAAGCAGGGAAGAGTTTATTTAACACATAAATAAACCAAGATAACTTGAAATACATATTCAAAATTTTATTTTCTATCAACCACACAACTTGACCAATATGAATGTAACATTCCTTTTAGTCCCGAGCTTCAAGACTCCTCCCATGACCATGTCCAAACCCTCGATTCGAAAGAATTAGATACATAGTGCCACGGAATCATGCATATCCCTGCAAAGTCATACAGGGTGCTTTGAGACATTTTGCATGGATTTGGATGCCTCAATGGTTTATTTATGGCCAAATGCATGGTCATTTTTCCTCAAATGTCATTCCCAAGTCCTTGAGACACATACATATTTCTTGAAGCCACCTAATTGCACCAACATCCCTAATCATAATCCATTGGCACACTCAAGCAACCATGTGTGGTTGTTTGAGAAAACCTTCTTATTATTTGATGGCTAGAAAACTTCTTCAATTCCCATCATGCGGTGATCATCGTCATCATCATCATCATAGTATTCATCATCATCATCATCATCATCATCACCATCACCATATTCATCATCATCATCATCGTTGTCATTGTCATCACCACCACCACCATCATCATCATCATCTTCATCATCATCATCTTCATCATCATCATCTTCGTCATCATCATCCTCATATTCATCATATTCATCATCATCATTTTCGTCGTCATCACCATCATATTCATCATCATCATCATCATCATCAAAAACAACAACAACAACAACAACATATAAATCATGATGATCATCAGCATCATCAACATCATCATCATCATCTTCATCATCATCATCATCATCATCATCATCATCATCGTCATCACCATCTTCATGGACTTCATCATCATCATCTTTATCATCATCATCATATTCGTCGTCATCTATGAGTATTTTTATCACAATAAGATCTAGGATCTATGGAGAACCTCACAAACTCGAATTATTTGCAAAACAAGTGAAAAAGCTTGAAAAAGGAGACAATTTTACACACAATGTGAACTTAATCTTTGCATTATCTGACTGTCTAACATGTGAAAATGTTAAGAACAGGTTTTTATTACATCCATAAGAAATTCGAGAGCATTAGATAGCTCAAGATGAGTGTACAAGTCAAAATTGCCAAATTGGCCTTAATCCCCCCTAGGTAGGTCCAACTTAGTCCTAATCATCCCAAATAGTCACGAATTCAGGTGTGAAGGTGGCTGAAGCATGCTGGGTCAAAAATGAGGCCAAGGCAGGCGTGGGTGAGCAAATAGAGGTGTTTGGGAGGACCAAGGGAGCAATAAATGCTCCAAATCTAGCCAAAACTGGGCAAAATCCACCTTAGCGCTCCTAGTCAATAGTAATTCCCCAAATCAAGGAGAGAGAGTGCTCCAACATTTAATGAGGGTGCACTTGTGGACAAAATAGGAGGTTGGGTGAACTGGTTTGCTTGGAAGTGGGTGTGAACACTCTCAAATGTGGGTATTTGACCAACTAAAGTCACCTAGTCCAAACTATGGTGTGATGAAGCACATGAGAAATAAAATTTGACTATGGTTATGGACTATGGTACTAAGTATGGATTACTGTTCTAACACCCCCCCTTAACCAGAACTTAGTACAACTCATGAAAATAAGTGGGAGGCCTTGGCAACAAAATCTCAAGTCACCTCATTACAAGTAGAATTTTTATTTGTCCATATAAACCGAGGACAAGAAGTAAAACCACATGGGATAAAAACATCCCTCTAAAATGGACATGGGGCTGAACCTGCAATAAAATTGCAGCAATCACCATCCATCACTCACCCCAAGAAAAGATCTCAAGTGAGTGAAGGCCTTCTCGATAAAACACTTGGTGAAAATATCTGCAGTTTGCTTGGTGGATGGGCAATATTGCAAGGAAATCACCCTGTCATGCACCAATCCCCGAATGTAGTGCATATGGATTTCAATGTGTTTTTTTATTTGCCTCTGTATTGGATCAGTAGATATCTTGATGGCACTTTGATTATCCACCCAAATGTTGGGTGGAGAATCAATAGCAACACCAAACTCCCGAAGAATGCCTTGCAACCAAACTCACTGCTGCCCTGTACTCGGCCTCTGCTAATGAAAGTGAAATAGTATGTTGTTTCTTACTTGACCAGAAAATGGTACCTTCAACAAACATGAAAACAAAACCGGAAGTGGACTTTCTATCAATGGGATCTCCAACCCAATCAGAATCAGAAAATCCAGCTAGTTGTAGTGAAGAACCAGCTGCATAGTGTACCCCAAAGCTCTTTGTTCCTTGGACATATTGAAGGATCCTTTTGGCTGCCTTCCAATGGATCTCATGTGGCTGCTACATATATCTTGCTACAGCACTTACAACATAAGACAAATCAGGTCTTGTATGTGTAAGGTACAACAAGCTTCCAACTAGCTTCCTGTAGAGTGTACAATCCACCAATCGAGAGTCTTCAAATTCACCTAGTTTTATGCCTGAAAGGAATGGGCACTTGGCTGCCTTACATTCAGCCATTTTAAACTTCATTACAGGTCTGAAGCATACTTAGGTTGACTCAGCAATACACCTCTCTCAGATTGCTCAATCTCCAAACCCAAAAATTGTCTTAGCAATCCTAGGTCACTCATGGCAAATTCAGTGTGCAAAGAAGCTTTGATTGAGCCAATTTTTTTGTTGCAGCTCCTTTTAATTAAAATATCATCAACATACAGTACAATGACCTACAAATTATCATCACATTGCTGCAAATAAACATTTGGATCATACTTGCATCGACAGAAACCAATTGAGAGCAAAAAAGCATCCATTTTGGCATACCAAGCCCTGGGGGCTTGCTTGATTCCATAGAGTGACTTCTTCAACCTACAAACAAGTGTGGGATCCTCTTGGAATCCTTCAGGTTGCTGCATATAGATCTCTTCCTGTAGCTCACCATGTAAGAATGCACTTTTAACATCCATATGGTGAACTTCCCAACCCTTACTAGTTGCCATGGCTAGAGCTAGTCTAATTGAGTCCATCTTTGCAACTGGTGCAAAGGTCTCTGTATAATCCACACCATGGATTTGTGAGTAGCCCTTAGACACTAATGTAGCCTTATACTTCATATCAGAACCATTAGCAACAGGTTTGGTTCGAAAAATCCACTTACATTGCACAAGTTTCCTCTTGGGAGGAAGAGGCACCAAATCCCATGTTTTGTTCTCTTGGAGAGATTGGAATTCTTCTTGCATTGTTGTTCTCCACCTTGGATCATGATGAGATTCCTGATATGATGTTGGATCAGATCTAATCATCATATAACAGTGATCAGCAAGTTCACTTTCATTTGCAAAGGAAGCATTGATTGTTTGAGATCTAGTCTTCCTAGGCTCTTGGGGATTGCCTGCCAATTCACCTGCAACTTGTATGATTTTTTCAGCCCACTTGGGCCTTGATGGTGAATCATGTACAGCAATGTCATATTCATCCATGTCATCTTCAGCAATATCAGAAAAATAAGAACTGGAATCATCACTAATTTCATTAAGGAGTGGAGGAGAAAAGCTTTTCCCCGGTGCAAGCTCAAAATCAGGAATTGGTTCTTCTTCGAATTACACACTTCTCTCAATGAAAGTTTTGAGTGTGGATGTGTCAAAGAGCTTGTATCCCTTTGTGTCTTCACCATATCCAACCATGATACATTCTCTGCTTTGTGGTTCCAAAGCCTTCCTCTTTTCTGATGGAATTCGAGCCCATGCACTAGACCCAAAAATTCTGAAATTTGACACATTTGGTTTTTGGCCAAACCATGCCTCATAGGGGGTTTTTCCTTTGACTGATTTGTGAAAGGATTTTTTTTGAATATGAGAAGCACAATTGATTTCTTCATCCCATAGCTTAGGGCTTAGATCCCTAGCTTCAATCATGCAAGTGGCCATCTCTTTGAGAGATCTATTTTTCCTCTCCGCCACACCATTTTGCTGAGGTGTGTAGGGGATTGAATGTTGCATTTGGATGCCACATTCCTCACAAAGATGATGAATGTTATTGTTCACATACTCCTTTCCATTATCATTCCTAAGGATCTTTATCTTATGACCACTATGATTCTCCACTAAGGCCTTCCAAATCTTCAATTTCTCAAACACTTTTGATTTCAATTTAAGGAAGTAAACCCAACAGAATCGAGAGTAGTCATCTATGAATGCGAGTACATACCTTGATCCACCATATGATCGAGTGGGAAGAGGGCCAATGAGGTATTAATGTACCAATCCAAGTGGTTGAGTGGATCTCCTTGCCATTCCCTTATCATAGCTGCGCTCAGGATGCTTTCCAACTACACAACCAATGCATGCACCATTTGAAGATTTGATTTCTGGAAGCCCTTCCACCATCTCGTCCTTGTGCAATGTCTGGAGATATTTGTAGTTCATGTGGCCAAATCTTTCATGCCATAACTTGGAGGTCTCATTGGCATGAGAGACAAGAGCATGGTCACTAGAATTTGGAATGAAATTGGAGAATTTGTACATTCTCTCTTCATGATCAGCATACCCCACTGCCACAACTTGATTTGAAGAAATTTCTGAGATTTCTACCAAATTTGGAGTAAATTTTACTCTCTTGGCTTCTCCTGTATGGGTCATTTGATAAACTGATAGCAAATTTGTAGCCAATGAAGGTACATAGAGCACATCACTGAAATAACCATGCTCCATGTCAATCCTACCAATCCCCTTGGTCTAGATTTCTGAATCATCTCCCATTTGAACTGTTGGTCCACCATTCAAATGCATAGAAGAGAAGACCTCTCTGGATGAAACCATATGTCTGGAAGCTCTTGAATCAATGATAAAGTATGAGGGATTCTAAATACCTGCTACCAAAGCATGACATTTCTCCTTATTGTCAGGATTTGAGGTGCTCTCTTTCTTCCTTGCGCCCTCAGGGACTGGGATGTTGTTCTTCTCCAGCAGCTGCGCCATTGAGTCAATGGTTTTCTTCATGCATGATCTCTCTGGATGCCATCCCTTATGACAGATTCGAACCTCTATCTGCAGACTTGGTCTTGTCAAACTTCCTCTTCTCTAGCTGCCTTGAATTCTTGGATTTATGCTTGCCTTTGTTGGCATTTGAAACACCCATTGCCAGTGCTTGGTCCTTTGATTTTATGGTGCCCATCTGAACTAGTTTGTCCTGCTCCTGAGTGAGACACTCCATGAAGGTAGCTAGTGATGGCATTTGCCAATTTCGAAGGGTCATCTTGGCTGAGTGAAATGTGCTAACAAATACAGAAAACTTTGGTCCTAGCTTTGAAAGGATGGACAGAATCAGTTGTTCCTCCTTTTTAACAATTCCACATTATTGCAGTTGAAGCACTAGTGACTTGAACTTAGTAAAGAACTCCTAGATGGTTTCAAAATGCGTTGGGCTCAAGCTAATGAGCTCTTTTTTAAGCTGGTGACTTCTCAATTCATCAGTTTTACCAAAGAGTGATTCTAGGTTCACCCATACTTCATTTGGGGTTGTCAAACTATCTGTATGAAACAAGAGTTCCCTTGAAATGCTCAGGCATAACAATCCATACGCTTCATCAAGTCAATTGTAGTACTTTTCTTTCTCCACAACAGAGTTTGGCTCCACTTATGTGCCCATGGTTACTCTATAGAGACCCTTAGATCTCAGTTTGATAACCATTTCATCCTTCGAATCGAAGAAATTGAAGGGTGTGAGCAACATTTGGTTTGCTTCCATTACTGCTGCGTTAATGGTGAGAAAACTACTGAAACACCTGCAAAAAACACTCAATTTTTATCTGGAAATCCTCTCTAGAATGCAGTTCAATGCTCAATATTGATCTGCAACTCACTAAATCCACAATGGACTTGATACCATGTGAGTATTTTGATCATAGTAAGATCTAGGAGCTATGGAGAACCTCACAAAATCGAATTATTTGCAAAACCAGTGAAAAAGATTGAAAAAGGAGACAATTTTACACACAATGTGAACTTAATCTTTGCATTATCTGACTGTCTAACATGTGAAAATGTTAAGAATAGGTTTTTATTACATCCATAAGAAATTTGAGAGCATTAGATAGCTCAAGATGAGTGTACAAGTCAAAATTGCCAAATTGGCCTCAATCTCCCCTAGGTAGGTCCAACTCAGTCCTAATCATCCC